>VZRX01000441.1:805366-853238 GCA_013398075.1 Notiomystis cincta | reverse complement strand
GCGGGGAGCCGAGCGCCAGGCAGGGCCTCACGTGACGGCGCCGCCGCCCTTCTCCCGCCGCCACTCGCTGCAGACGAGGAGGGGGCTGGGACGGGCGGGGACGGGCGGGGAGCGGCGGCAGCGCCTGCGAGGGGCCGGCGCTGGCCGCGGATGGGCGGCCCGGAGCGCCCAGGAGGTGATGGAGCGCGGTACAGCTCGGGGTGAGGAGCGGGGCCGGGGAGAATCCCGCGGTCCCGAGCCGCCGCATGGAGGCACCGCGAGCCCCAGGGAGCGGCAGGGCGGCTCCGGACCCCGCGGGGATCCTGTGCGGGAGCAGCTGGTCCCTGGGGTGTGGAAGGATGAGGTGGCCCGGCACAGGCGTGCTGCCTCGGGCGGGCTGCACAGCATCCCACACCAGCAAGGGGGCCGAGGCCGCGCTGGCAGCGCTGCCTTACGAGAGTTGGTGGGCTTGGGCTGCTTGGCAGCATCGGCTTTGTAGGTTCATCACGTCCAGTGATGGCAGCTGTCACACCCCTAGGCCAGGACCTCCACTGTTCCCGTCAAACTCTGCTTGAATTCTTCATTGTGTAGTGACAGACTTCCAGATCCAGGGCTTACCATGGTTTTATTTTGTTTCTCCTGTGATAATTTTTGGAAAATCAACCGTAGTGTGACTCCTTGCCTCAAGAGATGCTTGTGATGGTGGTTTTGTGTTGTGATCAATGATGGGACATGCCACTTCACCAAGAATCTTCTGCCTGCACTGAATAAGTGACATTTAGCATACAGTCTTGCTATAAGGCATTAGAGAAAGGCTTGTTTTACCCATGAACACAGGGCTAACACTTCTCCTGGATCCATCTGCCAGTCTCAGAACTTGCTACTGAAATTTGATGCTCTGGAAAGGTTACAGTGCTGGTGGTATTGGTTGATGAAGGACATCCATACAGGTATAAAGGCACATACACATTTAGTGTGGATACCTTTACTACTGAAACATGGCACATTCATCAAAGCATTTTGAAATTTGATTTTCTTGGTCTTTTTTAGCAACATAATTCAGCAATCTAGAGAATGCAGTCTGTGACAAAACTTCACTGGCTATGTCAGTTGGACCACAAAATCTTGAAGCTCTCAAGAGCAGTTGGTTGTGGGCTAGCCATAGAGATGAAAAACTTAACAGTTTTTCATGTCCTGGTTTTAGATGCAGTCAAAATTACTTGTAGTGTAATTCTAAAAGTACTGAGTTATTACTCTTGTAAATTTAATTGCACATTTCCAAAATGGAATTGGACACTGGATCTGGCCCTGCCACCCAGTGGTAATGTTAGGGAATCATTTTTCATTGCTCCTCTTAAATCTGATTGCTTTCCTCCAGATTTTATATTCAGTAGCAAGTCTCAAACAAACAAAGAAAGAACTCTTTTTTGTGTTTTTTGTTTTGTTTCATTTTGCTTTGTTTTGTTTTGGGGAGGGTGTGGTTGGTTTGTTTTGGGTTTTGTCTTTTTTTTTTTTCTTCCCAGTAGCATCAGGTTTCATTCTGCCTGCAGGTAGTCCATTTCTCCTAATGCTGTTCCCTAGCATGGGTAATTTGGGTAGAGTCAGAATTTTGAATGCCACTCTTAAAACTGAGGCAGTGATAATGTCTTCAGCAATTTCAAAACATGATATTGCTTTTAAAGTTTCTTGAAAATTGGTGGCAGAGTGAAAGGAACCAGGTCAGATCCTGCATGGAAGGAGAGTGTAGCAGAACTCTGCTGGTTTTCTTGTCTCTGAGTAGCAGCCAGATGGCTTCTCAATATGTAGGTACATCCTCACCAGCAGTCACAAATGTACTGGCCAGTTTGCCATTTACACTGCAACTAACTGGGGAAATCACTGGGGAAATGGGTGGAAAAGTTGGCATTGGTGAAGTGGGCTATTCTGGTTGGATGGGAAATAATTAGAGGCAAACCACTAATCTTTCATTTTTCTGCTATTTGTCTTGCAATTTTTAAAAACTTGTTTTGGCCAAAGCAGTTACTGAATTTTGGGTGAATAGGCAAAATGTTTCTGGCTGCCTTAAAACTGATAAATATAAGAATTTCCCCTATTTCCATACATCATTCATCTGGTGATGTGTAAAATAAAGACAGTCCATTTGTGAGAGTGATTTCTAAGGATGAAATGGTTCTGATTACTGCATGGGGGACAACTCACATAAAACTGAGCAATCTCTACTTTTGCAAGAAATATTGAATCTTTGAGTCTCAGAGTGGTGGAAGTTTACTTAACAGTATATTGTAGGCCTAGTAACACTGTGAAAAAGTACATTTCAGGCATATCCTCATACAAGGCTGGCAGAAGATGCACAGATAAATTCTAAAACATTAATTCAGTTGTGCAATGACCGATGCCTTTTATAGTGTCTTGGGAGTTTGTCCAAGTTTAAAGTTCTATTATATTGTTCTAAAATCTGTTCCATATTTTGCAAAACTGTGTGATTATAAAAGGCATTCTTTATTTCACAGATTGTTTGGTAATAGAATATTGTATGTAAACATATTGCTGCCTTGCTACAGTTAGCAGCTCGGAGGACATTTGTTTTCATAGCTAAAAGCTGTCCTGTTATCCTGTGTGGCTGTAGACAGACAGGCCACTTAATCTTTCTGGAAACATTTAACCACTGACAAAGTATGTTATTTTTCTGTCTTTTGTATCGGGTTTTACACACTGCAGGACCAGTTTAGCAGTGTTATGGGGCCATGCAGCACCCAGCTTGCTGAATCTTCCAAGTGCTCTGAAGGGATAGCAAAGCAGCTTACTGCATTGCAGAGACTTATTTGTGCTATAAAAATTTATAAAAGTGTGTCTTACATTTCAGATGACAATGATATGGATGCAATAAACACATGGTCAGCAAAATGACTTGAATCAACACTGCATATCCAGATCTTTCACTTTTGGGGAGAAACGAGGTATTTGAGACTCAGATTTGTAGTTTGGAGCACTACCAAAGAGATTCAATCACATAATCTGTATTTTAAGCATGATTTTAGTGACAGCTGGAGATCATAGAATCATTAAGATGGAAAAGACATCCAAGATCATCGAGTCCACCCTTTGAGAGATCACCACCTTGTAAACTGGACCATAGCACTAAGTGCCACATTTAGTTGTTTCTTGATAGTGATTCGACCACCTCCTGGGGCAGATCTTAAGGAGAAGAAGCTTTCAACTGAGTGAAATATCCAGAGAAGAGAGCAAGAGAAGAGGTAATGTCTCCCTGGCATATGCAGGTTTGTCCTGATATACCAGATGTTTGGGGGAAAAGACCTGTAGAATCAGTCATTTCTGCTAGTGAGGCACTACATTAGGGAGTGACTAGTCATCTTTTCTGTTCTTAAGCCAGAGTCAAGCAGCTGCCTTGCTGAAGGGAACAGAAAGACTGTGTTGAACTTTTCAGTGAAAGCCTTGTAATGTACCCACCAGTGTCTGCATGTGTCATCTGTGCCCTCTGCTGGCTGCTGCCCCAGAGGCTCTGGTATGTGCCCTAAATCCTTGGCATTCTCTGGTGAGGGAAAAGAGGAAGAAGGATTTCTGTAAGGACTGTTACAGTGGCAGATTAAGTTTGTTAACTCAAAAATGCTGTGATTTGCATACCTAAACTTGGTATATGCAGTTTGTGCTGAAATAGTGCATAGGATTTACCCACAGGCTAAGTCTGTTATTAGTCCAGTGCCATTAATTACTGGCTGCCCCAGCAGTAAGGTACTCTGTGCTTTGTTGTGACATTAACCATGTTATCGTTGTGGGACTGCAGGGTGCCCTTAGCCTCCCTTTAAAGGGGTGGTTGTTTTGTCCCTGCCTCAGGAAATCATCAGTTGACACAGGCAAGCTGTCTTGTCTCAACCTGCTAGTAGCCTGAGGGAGCAGTGTGCTCCATGAGACTGCCAACATATGGTATGTTTCTTCTGCAGGATCTTGAAGAGTTCTGTTGAATAAATGTATTCCCTGATATGAACACAAAGGCAGAGACAGGTGACTGCATATTGTCTGGAGTCCACATGTGTATGGTGCTGAATACCACCCTCTGGAATTGTGTGCACAGAGCCAAAATGTTGGTTGAATATATAAGGTAGTGATCCACATTCATTTTCATGCTGTCTGTGTCTGTTTACTAATCAATGAAATACCTTATCAGTTATGCAAGCATAAACTGAAAAATGTCATCTAATTACTACTGACCAAGGAGAACTATAATCAATTTACCATGATGGTGGAACACATTAGTGAACATAAGTAAATCCAAAGTTATTCCCTTAAGGATGTTAATATTGATAGGTGCCCTTTACCTTCTTGCCCTTTACTTTCTTACATATAACAAGGGGACTAAAAAGGTGGGAAGCTTTTGCAGTCCTGAGTGCCAGTGCCAGTGAAGAGTAGCTGCTGCAAGAGTTTTGGAACAGCTACATAAAAACTGTTCTGTAAAGACCCTGATCCTTGACTGGTATACACAAAAGCTTAGAATTTATCTTGGATACAGCATGTTTGCATGATCATCATCATAATGAAAAATATTGTGAAGCAGGGTTAATATTCAGTGAAGTATTTCCAGAAAAACAGACAGGGAGGTCTGGGCTAGCCACACATTGGGAATAATTTAGAAGTGGTAAGGGATGAAGTTGGACTAGTAAGCTTTTTGAATCTGTTTCCAGCCACCTATACAAAAGCTTTTAGTAGCACAGGAAAAAAAATGCCAAGAAAGAACAACAAAAAAAAGTCTTTAGGAAAGATGAAATCATTAAATAAAGCAGTAATTTTTTTAAGACACACAATAAACTTTTTTTTTGTATCAATGTTTTTTTTTTTAAATGAAACTCATTACTCCAACTTGAAGTCTCAGGCCCTAATTTTGCTGGTTATCTGCCAGTGCAAAAGAGATGGCACAAGCACAGTGTGAAAAAATCTTTCAAGTAAGTTTTAGGTGTGTACGCTTAAAGGATGGAATTTAGTTGTCATCTTAAAAAGGTCATCAGTGCTCCATAACTGAATGTGTTTTAAATTTATGTAACTGTCTCTGTTCTCTTGTTGTTTGTACTGAAAAGTGATGGATAGGTACATGTAGAAATCTAATCTGTCTGGAAGTTGTCTAGAACATATTGCACAGGTCTGAAATCTTCTGTACAATTCTTTGCTGATACTTACAGGGTATTCCAGTGTGATGCAGGGAATAAAGCAAATTTTGCTGAACCCTCTGGGATTCTAGTCACATCCTAGGCTGTCGACAAAGTGATCGTACTGGCAACTCAAAATCTCTCTTCATGTTGTTATTTTTACCAAAAATAAAGCAAAAAAATTAAGGCGAGGACTAGACTATGTTTTCATTCTGTTCAGATTTTTAAGTTCCAGTTGTCATCTGTCTTTGAAGTACCAATATCTTTGTATGTCCCAGAATAAGCAACACAATAAACTAGATCAAAATTATTCAGATAGAGAAGCAGAATTTCACTTAAAATTTTAGCAAAATGTCAAAATATGGAAGGAGAGTATTTAGTTTTCACTTCAACAGAGCCTTTCATCAAACCCACTTTAGCATTTCCCTGTCCATAAGTATTGCCAGCCTGGGGTCTCTCTAGGAAGGAGAAATACAAAATAATGGCAATCAAAGTGAACTGTTCCTCTAGTATTTAATTTTTTTCAAAAATACAAGAATGCAAGAAATTAAAACAATATAGCTAACTAATGGTTACAGCAAATACAGTGAATGGAAGAAAATCTCTTTGGAAAGGGGTCCACTTTAGGAGAAAATAAGTTTGGCTTTGAACACAGGATAGTCACTAGCAATGCAAGCATAGCACCCCTTTCCTTCTTTTTTGCTTTTACTCCATGGAGACTCATTGACTCCATCGTGACTCTTTATCATAGACTATAGGTAAGACAAATATAATACAGAGAAAAATAATGTATTTGGAAAATACTGTAACTGAACACATAGCAGACCTAAATCCTGAAGTCTGTAGGATTTAAAGCATGAATTGCAGATACACATAGGTAGCAAAAATAATCCTGAATGAGCAAAGCATTGTGCATCAGAACACAAGGTAGATAGGTATGTACACATGCAGCTTAGGAAGGCACAGTTTATTGCAATAGACTGCTTTCCTCTCATCTTCCTTTTACTTTTCTGGTCCTGACTGTTCTCAAGAAAAAAAGAGATGAGATTGGATGAATAGGCCTAACATATCAGTGAGTGTGTTCATTTATCTTTACAGTGAGCCTTCCAAAAAGGTTGTCATTATTAAGTACCGGGTAGATAAAAATATTGAATGGGAAGAGACCCATCTGCCCAAAATCCCCACTGCTTCACTCTTTTACTTCTGCAGTTCACTTCCTCTGCATCCATTGGGAGGTCCTGGGTGCTCTGTTTCAACTCTTCTGAGACTTTATCTTCTCATTTCTCCTTTTCTGGTGATTTCCTGTTTGAATCATCACAAATGTTCTGCTTGCTATTACCTGGCTGATAGTCAAAAGTATTCATGGCAAGACTTGTAGATTTTGTGAACCTGCAAGCTGTCTTACCACAAAGTGCTACAGATCCAGTATCCTTCAGTTTAGCCAAGTTAAAGTGTTGTGAAAAAAAATAGAATTTCATATAAGTCATACAAGTTTTGCTAAGGCATTGCCAGTGATGTTTCCAGTTTTTAGAAACCTTTTGACAGTTACCACAAATGCAGTGTGAAGGGAGTTCAGGAGTTATGATGCCATGCCTTTCTTTACCCAATATCCAAATATCCAATAACCAATATCAAAACTGCAGTGGAAAAAAGCATGTTTTTACACAGGTGATCAAAACCAGATGGATTCTTTTGTGCTGAACAATCTGCTACATATATATATATATATATTCATGATTCCACATGGAACACTAATGGCAGAAGCAGCTTTGATTCGTGGACTTATCACTGTAACTGGCATGAGAAAATTGTCACTTCCTCTTGATAACTTGCTGTCCAAAAGCCATAAAACATTATTTCTCCATGTTAAGTCTAAAGGCTTCATCTATTTTTCTGCATCTCTGTTATGACCAACAACCTGAAAATTCAAAGAAAATGGATATAATACGTGTTTTCTGCTAGATTAAGGAGTGAACTTTTTATAAGTAAATGGCCACTATATTGAAATCCTGGTTATTTTCATTAGTGAGGCAGGCTCTATCTGTGGGAGGTGGTGAATTATTTATGCAGATCATGCCTCACTCTAGGGAGATTTTTAATTTATCCATGCCAGCAGCCACTCTTCACCATCAGAAGGCCAACTGTCTATAAAGCATCTGACATAATAATTTGAAAAGATTATTTTATCAAATAAACTGCAGTTAATTGCTTCTAAATGCTTAAACTGACTATATGTTAATTATAACTAGACTCCTGATATGATACTGGGAATAGTTTACTTCTGAGGTATCTCTGCTACTTTCACACTGCTTTTGGCAATGGAATAGTGTTAAGTAAATACTTTCAGTTCTGTGAGCAGACAGAATCAAAAAGGTGGTCCTGGGACTGAGGACCATGGGAAGTGAATAAAGGGAGTCTCAGGTCCCCAGTGACATTTATTTTTCTGCCTCCACTGCTGGGTTTTCCTAAGGAGCAAACTGGTTTTCACTGAAGAGACTCCCCAGGAAATAATGAGGCTTAAAGTCCCATGCACAGACTTTTGTCCAAATGGCACATACAACCCTATCCAGCTCCTAGGGATTGCTGGATGGAGAAACCAGGACTGGTGAGCTGTGTGGCAGGGAGTGCACAGGCAGAGCAGATGAGTTGTGGGTATTGGCAAGACAAAACAACTGGAAACCAAGAAAGGGACATCTGAAATAAGGGAGAGGGTTTGTGAGAAGAAAGGATAAATTGCTACAGCTCAAGTTTTAAATAATGAAACATTAATATTCAAAGTCAATGTTTACCCTGAAATTAGAACCTTTTTGAAGAGTTACAAATATATTTAATTCAAAGAAAAACTACAGGATCCCTAAAGATTTTGTGAAAAGTAGAGGAACATTACATTAATCAGATAAATTTTATTCTGCAAAGTTCCACAGATCTAAAATTAAGCCAAATATTTTTAAGAGCTAATTCCATTCATATGGAATGAAATTAATTCTTGCATAGAGCATCAAACCTGATGACTTATTTTATATATTATATATTTAACTGTCCTAACTTGAAGTACACAGAAGAGCATTGTCAACAATTATTTTTTTCAAAATATAATGGTTAAGAATGTAAACTGTACAAAATGTTTCATATTCTGGATTATCCTCTCATATGGCATAGTCAGTATATAAAGGCCAATATATCTTTGGCACAAATAGTAGTTTATAGAACTAAACTGAAGAAATACATTCAAGCTGAAGTGGCACCTCTACATTAGAAAAGGTTACCTGATACAGATAAGACCATAAGCTTTTCAGGAATTATTTTGTTTGTTTGTTTTGTAAATAAAACCTTTAGAATTTCAAATATAGTCAGGGAAAAGGATATTCTCACTTTCATGGGTCATTTGTATTAAGGTTCTCAAAAGCAGAATTAAGTGAAACAGGTCAAAAATCCTTATCTTATAGGATGAAGAACTACTGAAAGTACGAGTATCATTTTCTTCTAAATCATATCTACTGGCAGCTGTAACAGTGTTATATTCTGAAGTTGTTATATTAAGTGTATTATTTCCAAAGATAGACTGGAAATCTTCTATTTCAGGATGTGTGGATAATGTCACCTTACTCTCAGAGGTAAATGAAAATGCAGTTCTGTTAGAGAGGATCTTTTCTTCAGAGGCTTCTATGTTAGAAAGTGAATTTGAGGATATCTGAATGCAAATATCTTCTGAAATGCAAGCATGGAGGTAATGGATGTCATTTATATCAGCTCTAGGTTCACAGCTGTGCCCTGCATAACAATGGCAATCAAATTTTTCTATGAATGTTTGCAGATCCTGATATGATGGTTGCCCTTGTAAAGTGTATTTTCCATCCTTTGTCATTTGAATTGCAATATTCTCAGGGTTCAAGTGAAGATAGTCATTGGAATTCCATTTTTTCCGTGCACAAGCACCAGAGTCTTGGCATAGCACTTGGCTACATATTCTGGCTGCCATTGTGACGTTGATGAGGTATGGGGTCAAAGTCCTCCTAAGGTAGTTGTCCAGAGTTCTACAGGTGTTCTGTGAAAAGAGCATTATACCTCCACAGTTTAGTATGGAAACCATTAAAATGCTGTCATTCTACTAACAGTACCACAGTATATATCTATAAATGTTTCCCCTGAGGATTTGATAATAGCTATAACTTGTTGTTGGAAGCAAGTTTATCTGAGAAGCTGTTATAAAATCCAAGGATCACAGCAAATTTATGTTGGGTAGTTGCTGGAGGTGTTATAAAAAGCACTTAGATCAGAAAGCAATTGTCTTTAAACTTTCATTTTATCTCTATATTTCATGTAGCTTTTTGAATCAGATGCATTTCAAGAAGTTTCATGAAGAACTGAAGTTCCTTTTTAAGTCTTAAATAGTTTGAATGAATCTTGGGAAAAAAAACTCACTTCTTCAGCCTAAACAAATACATTTTCTACCAAGTAGTCTCTCTGAGACTTTTCAGCTTTCCCCTGATCTGAACAGCTTGGCTATGGGGTAGGGAGCTTTCATGGCATCTTTAAAGAAAAAGAATTGTGGTCAGATGGTCAAATTGAAGGTATGCTAAGATAATTGATCATCCTATCTAATAATGAATTTGTCATATATTCTGTGCATTCTTGGCACAGTTTAATATCCAGCTGGTTTGGGAACTCTCTCTTTGTTTCTGATGTTATGAGCATTTGCCCAATACCACATGTAGATATGCCTAATATTTACACCCACTGGGATCACTTTAGTGAATCTGAGATATATATAGGTTGTTTGGTTTTCTTTTAGGTATATATAAAAATACTTCCAAGAATTTTGGTTGATGCAGAAGTGAGGCTTAGAGTAATATTTCATTGCTGAAATGCTAGTGACTGTGAAAGCTGTAAAAAGTTATGTGCAATTAGTACACAAATGCATAGTCTGACTGGGCTTTTTTCTCACAGGAATCTCAAAATTCACACAATAAAAGTTGCTGCTCATCCATGCTCTGATATTGAGTTAATGGGCAGAAAAGTTCCAGGTGCAACTGATATCCTTTCTCAAAGGCAGGCACACGCAAAAAAAAAGTCAAAATGGGATGTTTTGGGGACTAACAACCTTACAGAGCTGTGGAGGTGCATTTGGCCATGCTTTCTGTGACAGGAGGTCTGGCAGGGATGAAGTGTTTCAGTCCTTCAGACTTCACAAGAGTCTTCCCATACAATAGTTATATCTAACTTGCCTGGTTATGAATGAACTACCTGGAAAGAATTATGAGAACATCCTTGTTTCTCAAACTATGTATTTCCCCTTCCTAAAACAAATTAGAGGTTTTTCCTTCTGACTGAGATGTTTCATACAATGAAATTAATCAAAGTAGTATTCACAACACACAGAACAGGCTAGGGCTGAACTGACTCCTAGTGCTTGAAATATTATTGCCAAGTTCACCACTCCAAAAAGCAGGAGGGTCTTTTAAAAATTTTTCTGGCCAAGCCCAAGTAATTTTATTTTACCTCATGACTGGAATGAAATGAAGATAAAGGAATTCTTTCTTGTACTAACTAAACAAGTGCTAACTTGCCTACAGTTATCATAGTAACTTGTCCAGTTACCCAGAGTCAACAGAACCAATACTTGGAAAGATTGAACTCTTTTCTGCATAGTAAATGACAATAAGCCTCAGGTGTGCTTGGGTTTTGCCTACAAAAAACTGCTGACACTATAGAGTCATCATTTTAAAAGCAGAAGATATGATGTAAGTGATCATAATGCTTTACATCCTTTTCACTTTATTTCTCCTCAAAAATGTTATATAATAATTGATCTGGCATACCTTATTTTGTGTTAAATTCATATCACCCCAGATCACAATACCAGAAGCACCCAGTGCAGCAGATTCTCCAATGGTATTTACCAGGTCATCCTGAGGGAAAATGTGCAAAGAATCATACAAATGTAAGTAACCTATAGCATAAGGGCAAATTAAAAAATGCATATAGTAAATGACATATCCAAAATAACTACTTTGAAGACAGCAAGCAATGATACACGATGCAAATGTCCTGCTCTCAAATGCACAATTTTATCCTGGGATTGGATTGCACAGGTGATACCAGAAAATGTTGCCAACAATATCCAATTTATATATGTGATCTGATTAGAAAAACAAGGCTGTAAAACGGAGCCAGTGGTTAGACATATGACATACCCTCCTCCAACCATGTTAAGGCTTATTTTACTGCATTGCCTCCTGGCTGCTCAGTTGGTAGCAACTGGTTTCAGTAATGCTGTGGGATAAAGATGCTGGAAAGCACTGGGCTTTTGTGTGTGTGTGTTGGGGTTTTTTTCTTTAAACTTAGTTTCTGTTACCAGAAAGTGGTAAAACAGAAAAGTAGCAAGAGAAAGAGCTTTAAACAGTAGGAATGTCCCTTTTCCAGTCTCTGGTCTTTTACAGAGATTGATTTGGGAAATTTGTCTCTGTTCAGTTCTCCTTTTAGGGTCAGCTATTAGCCCAGTCCTAGCAAAATGTTAAGGCCTATATGGGATGGGAGAGGACTATGACAATGAGAAAAACAATTAAAAAGCAACTTACTGTAGGGCACAATACACACACACAAAAGAATTAACGTAAAGATTATAGGATTTTGATTATTAATTAGGATCCCAGCAGAGCTGTTGACAGCACTCCTTGCTCCCTGAAAGTATCCACAGATCTAGGAATGACACTTGCTAATGTTCTGTCCAGAATGTGGGAGGACAGCAGATACAATGCCATCACCAGGACTCTAACTTGCCCTTCCTCATGGGCTGGAACACCAAGGAGAGATTCCCTAGAATGGTGGTATCTCTGATAGGGAGATGTCTACAAAAATGTGAAGGGAAAAGTATAGCCAGAACTGAAATAAGATGATTGGTTGTTAATCAGAGCCTAAACTTAACTAATCCATGGCATGCTGAAATACCATTCTAAAAGCTACTTGATTACAACCAAGGACAGAATTGTCTCACTACCTTCAAACACTTTTTAAGGAAAGAAAGACTCTGTGGTTTTGTTTTTTTTTTCTTATACCCTAAAAAGCAGGCAGTGGGTAGGCCCAGTATTACTAATTCTCTTTGGAAGACTTGTATTTCTTTCCTCTGACTAAGCATGCTAAATATGTTTTCTAGCTTTGTCGTATTTTGTTAATGTGAGAACAACTCAGGGAATAAAACACTATTTGATAAATATAATGAGAAAGGTTTGAAAATAGACCTCTTAGTGTTCTGTTTGGTCGAATTTCTTTGATGAATTAATTTTTTAGGCAAAATTGCACACTTTTTTCTGATATTAATTAGTGTATTTGCTAAATGAGTGTCACCTAGTAATTTCTTGCCATATAAGTTTGAACCATTTAAGGTCTAGCTTCACTCACCTCAGAGAGATATTCCTCATAGACATCTGTGAATACTGGACGTGTGTATACAAAAACTGGAAGGGGGTGACTAGAGTTAGAGACATAGGAAGTTCTAATGGCTTCTTGAACTCTGTTGCGAACAAAGAGTTGAGCATTTCTGGAAGATTTTAAGGCTGTCTCTAAATAGATAGATGGATAAAGGGCTGTGCTTTTCTCCCACAACCAGTTAAGCTCATTATTTCTTTCTATTTCAATATCTAAACAAGTTCCTGTATAATTGTGTGGGTTTTGTTTGTAATCATAGTTATAACAGTCTGGATAAAGGTAATATCCCCATAGACGATTTGGTTTCATTTCTATGCCCAGCTGCAACGTTTCCAACATAAATGATTTTGCTGCAAATTCAAATTCCATTTTAGCTATAATTCTGGCTTCGGCTTCTGATAGACTGAGGTCTCTCTGCTGAACTAGCTCAATGGATTCCTGTCTGTAAATATCTTTAGATCCCCAGTTCCTTATCCACACAGGTCTCCAGTTTTCCCAGTCAATGACAGCTAATCCAAGCTGTTCATCTGAAGGAATGTAGAACTGGATGTCCTCTTTGGCTTTCTTTAAATGATTCTCCAGCAGTGAGAGTTGAGGGAGTCCTCCATTGAATGCCTCTCCTGTGACTTCATTTTTATAAGGGTAGTAGCCAAGCCTGTCTGGATAGAATAGAGTGATGTTTTGCCCAATGGATGTCTTTAGTGTGCTTCCAATTATAGGAAAAAAATTCATGTCCAGCTGTACTCCAGTCCTTTCAGTACAAAGTTCTGTAGGAGCATTCCAGATAGAAAGGAAAGGTGAATTAGAAACAAGTGGACGAGCTCTTATGTTCAGAGATGAGCAGCAAGAAACTAGAAGAGTGGCAAACACCACACCAGATGCTACAGGATTCTTACAGGTAACACAGATGCCAAAACTTTGCATTTGTCTTACAGTTTCCATTGTAGCATGTGCAGTGACATTAGGTGCTTCTGATCAGACAAAAAATTAAATGCTCTCTGGGTGTTCAGAAGGTTGGTAGTCTGTCAAAAACTTTTCCATACAATATATTTCTTCAGATTAATACCTATTAAGCACCATTCCTTGGGTGTAAAATAGGGGTGTCCTTTTTACAAGGCTCTCTGTCATTTGCAGGTAACTTTTCAACAACTTCTCAAACCTAATACAGAAAAAGAAGCAAATGTAAAATAAGAAATTACAAAGATTTAATTTCTAACCTTGAAACAAATGCAATTTCTGATTTCAAATATATTATAATTCTTGAATACAATTCTCCATTGTAGGAAAAGACCAATGTACAACCATAGAGAAATAAACTGTACTATTCCACTCTCAGTTTTACACCTAAAACTTAGATGTAAAAAGCCTAAATGTAAAACAGACAATGGAACAGTATTCTCAGCTCATGGATCAGAGTGAGTGTGCTCAGAAGTAGTCCTGATTGTGTCAGTTACTCATGTCTGTAAAAATGAGCAGTCTCACAGTTGCTTCTCTTAATCAACAGCAATGTATATATAATATTTCTCACCTATATCAAAATAAAGTTCTCAGCCTTCATTTGTTAATTTTACAGAGCCCTTAAAGGAAGATACAAGATAACACAAAAGAAACCTGAACTGTTCTACGTTTGCAAAAATCCAATCCATGGACACTCATTTAACTCAGTGAGGTATCTGAAATACTGTAGGCACTCTAACTTCTGTCCAGGCCTCTTTTAAACAGGCCCAAACACCTGTGTATCCCCTTGATATATGGCCAGCTATATGTTAGGTCAGGCCATTTGAGATAAGGTGGCCCCAAGTCAAAGTCTGCCCAGGGGTGTAGTTCCTTAGGAAGGCTGAGGCTGTCCATACACCCACAGTCACCAGCCACATTTAGTGGTGATAGCCTCAGTACAGGCATCAACTTTTACATAAAATCATAACTCCTAAATCCACATTCCTTCTGATTTTGAAATGGTTCAAACCTGAATCCATCACTTTCTGTAGAGGCCTTGTGATGAGGCAGTAGAGTATATACGGATTACATAAGAGTGTACACAAAAATATAGAGGTCACCATGAAGTGGACCATGGAGTGGCTGACAATGTAAAACCACTACGGAGTGATTAAAAAAAAAAGCAAAGAAGATTTTAGTTTGTATTTATTGAATTCAGCCAGGAGTAGAATCTGCAAATCTTTGTATAAAATCAGTGGATGGACTGAAATCTAAATGTTCATGCTGATATTTCATCATTCCACAGTTGCTGATGTGATAACTAAAGAAACTCTGCTAAGAATCAGTTTTATAAACTAGACTTAGATTGTAGATCTGATCACCAGGAAAGAAGGTATGGCTCTGTTCATTTAAGTTGCTTCAAGAACAGTATCTCATTTGCATGGCATTTCCTTGATGAAACTTGTAGAAGACAGGTCTGCATACATTCCCCCCCCCGCCCAGAGGTGACAGCAGGAAAAAGTCATCTCTCCTCCAGGCTAAACAATTTTGGCCCTCTCAGCCTCTCCTCATATGACAAATGCTATAATCCCTTACTCAATTTTGTAGCAATTTGCTGGACTTGCTCCAGTATGCCATTGCTTTATTGTACTGAGGAGCTTGGGAGTGGACACACCACTCCAGATGTGGCATCATCAGTGCTAAACAGAAGGAATGAACACATTGCTTGACCTGTTGGTGGTGTATGCTCTTGTTAATACCACCCAAAAGGCTGTTGGTGTTCATTGCTGCAAAGATGCATTAGTCAACCCAGTCAATTTTGTAGAGCCCATTCTGCAACTGCCTTCCAGCCATGCAGCTCACAAGCCTCTACTGGTGCATCAATCCTCTCCAGGTGTGGGGCTTGACATTTTCTTTTGTTGAACTTCATGAGGTTCCTGTCAGCCTCTTTCTCCAGTCTGTGGAGGTCCCTCTAATGGCAGCATGATCCTGTGGCATATCAACCACTCCCAAGTCTGGATTATCTGTAAACTTGCCATGGGAACACTCTCCCCCATTGTTCAGATAATGAATCAGGATTTTGTATAGTATTGGATCAAGTATGAAGCCTTAGTGTACATTACTAGAAACAGGCTTCCAGCTGGACATTAGTGGCCTCCAGCTGTACATCCTGGACTGATCACAGCCCTTTGAGCCTGACAGTTCAGCCAGTTTTCAGTTTCACTGTCCAGTTATCTAGCTTGTACTTAATCAGTGAGAATGTTACAGGAGACAATGTTGAAAGCCTTGCTGAAATCAAGATCAGCAGTATCCAGTGCTCTTCCCTTGTCTACCAAGCCAGTCATCTCTTTGCAGAAGGCTGCCAGGTTGGGCAGGCCTAATTTCCTCTTTATTATTCCATGATAACTACTTGCAATCACATTCTTGTTCCTAATGTAAATGTTTTCCAGAATTACTTGCTCTCTCAACCTCCCAGGGTTTGAGGTGAGGCTGATCTGAGCAGCCTATAGTTTCATGGATCTCCCTTTTTTAACCTTTCTAAGAAGGGAGTTACATTTGCTTTCTTCCAGTCCTTGGAATTTCCCCCAATCACTGTGACTGTTCAAAGATTACCAAGAATGACCCTACAATGACAGCAGCAGCTTCTTCAGCACATACTGCTCCTTGCAGGCACATTCCATTATGTCCCACACACTTGTGTATTCTCAGTCTGCACAAATGTTCCTGATCCTGCTTGTCCTTTGCTACTGGATCTCCTGCTGGCCCCTCTCAGCACTAGGCCCACATTTTCCCTTGTCTTTTGCTGCTGCCATACTTTTGGAATCCCTTCACCTTGCCCTTTACACATATTGTCAGATTCAACTCCAAGTGGGCTCTGGCTTTCTTATCCACATCCCAACAGCTCAGACAGTTTCTTGCTCACTTGTCCTTGCTAGTACCTCACGTGTGCTTCCTTTTTATGTCTGAGCTTTGCCAGGAGCTTCTCCTGCCATTTCTTGATTTCCTGTATGTGGAGATTTTTGAGCTTGGAAAAGGCAATTCTTAAAAATCAATCACCTGCTGGACCCTTCTCTCCAGGGCTGCCTACCAAGGAATTCTTCCAAGCTGATGCCTCAAGATGCCAAAATGTGCTTTCCTGAAGGCAGTGGTAATGATCTTGCCGTTTCCTTTGTTGCCTCTTTTCAAGATCCTGAACTCCACCATCTCATAATCACTACAGCCAAGACCCAGCCTTCACCTTTCCTCTTTCTAACTGTGGGGTACAGCAGAGTATCTCTTTTCCTGGTTCCTGCATTATCCTCAGTGACACTTCTTGAGAGAATACAGATGGAGACTTCCAGGACAAACTTAAAGAATTCCGTACTGAAATTCTGGAGAAATACATTTTCCACTTATGCAAATACAGTTTATTCAAATTAAATAAATTTTCACATATAACCAGCTGATACACACCAGCATTTGCCGGGACAGTGATTTTTTATGTGATTGGTTTTGTCATAAGAAAGTGGGAAGGCCTCCGAAAGAAGCTGTAGGAATAGTTTGGCTTTTACTGTTCCCCTAGCTTTGGTTATAAGAGGTTTCTTACTCCCAGTGAAGTCAGAAAACTATAGAACACAAACTTTATTATTTGTTCCTGTAAGTTTTGGGGGTTTTTTATGAGTGAATTTTAGTGATAGGCTGACTTGAGGTAAAGGAAAAGAGAAAAACATTGTTTTGAATGTTACATTTTCTGGTTTAGCTAGAATTAATTTATTGTTGGCTAATCTTGCAAAGTTAATTTTAAGTGATTGTTGGGAAATGGTTTACCTCCAAATCTTGCTGTGATGTACTCTACAGATTATTTTATGTGATAGTTTCCAGTTAAGAGGATTGCCTTCATCCCAGCCTAACAATGACAGCTCTGATAAATATTATCCTCTTCAGTCTCCTTGATGTCAGTCTTAAGTGAGCTGAGTCATAAAGCTGCCCATCTCCTTGTCAAAAAGTCAATTTCTTTACAATTTATTAACACTAATTGTTCATGGGCTACCTGACTGGAAATACATATTAATGGAGCTAAGTGTCTTCAGTCTAGGGAAAAAGCTTCAACTTTACATTTTCCCAAATCTGGCATTTGTAAAGGTTAAGTATTACAGGAAATCATATTAATTTTCTTGGTTTAATTATAGCATCATTTTTCACAGCGTAAACTGGACTGCAGAAACATATGTGGTTGAAAGTGCAAGTGTGCTCTTAAGATTTGGTAACTACACAATCATAGATTTGGGCCGTGCCACACATCCCTGAAAAGGTGGATTCTGAAAAGGTTCCACTTGACCAAAGACAGTTTGAAAACAAAAGGGAAAGAAGTACTATACAAAGCCTTGAACTTCACACAATTCTATGTTTATTCCCCCACAAGTTGATGGTGTATTGCATCAAAAAGCATTGGTTATACTGTTTGGCTTATGTTCAAAACCTGCCACTTAACATTAGAGGAATTCAGCTTTGAGGTTTTTTGTGAAAATTACACATGAGAGTCCACATTCAGCCTTGATATAATTAGACATTGCTAACATTAAACTTAAGCCAATAAGCAAAAAGAGTACCTGATATCCTTATGCTAATAGTGTTAGTTACACTTACTGAATTTAAGCAAAGGTCTGTAAAATCTTGCACCTCTGCTGTTTTAGTCTGAACACACGAAAGCAGGCGTGCTCTTCATGCGTTCTCAGGCAGAAGGTGAGCGTTACTGAACTGTGCTACCTTGTTGAACAACAGCATGGAAGAACACTTGTAGTGCCAAGATCATCAATGTCATTATCATTTTAGATTACAGATTACATACTTCTAATGTGTTTATTAATTGTTTCTTTCATTGCCAACAGTATGATATTGCCTATTAATTGACATAATAACCAAAAGAATACCGATGTGAAAATTGGCTGATCCCTCCCCTATGCCAAAGAAAATATGGATACAGAAGTCAGCATGTAGAACTGCAGTTTTTGATGGGACAGAAAAATCTAGCTCTTCAAATCTTTACATTTAAGTCTTTAAATGCCTGAGGCTGTGCTGTAAGTTATATGGCCAAATATGCAGGTAGGACCAGAATATTAAGGATTTACTCCTTATTCTTTTGTTTTCATATAAACACTAGCTACTTCAGTGTAGAAATAACTCTTGATGTTATAGACAAAATAAGGTATTAGACAGTGTAACTTAGATTCTTGGGACAAGTTGCTTTGTGTTTTCCTTTTTCTGAAGGTTATGAAAACAAAGTTTTGCAGATGTCTAAGGACTCAATTCTATCTTCTGTGAAGAGGTCAGCACTGATTAAGTCTTAAGAAGAAATAGAATAGGCTTCTGAGGAGCAGAGGAACAGAGTAAGTTTATTTTAAATTAAATGTTAACATATTTAAATTTGGAACAAACCTGAAGGAGAATCCAAAACATTTCTTAAAGTTACCACCCATACTGATACAGCCATACACAGTTTCTCAGCCCACACTGCTGGGAGAGAGCTGTCTGAGGTTAACTCATGGATTTTTTTAATAGCTCAGTGGAAGGGAGTCAATGTGCCAGTCTCTGTCCTTGGGTGCCCCAGTGGTGCTACTGTGGGAAATGGCCCCATTCCCTTCCATTCTGTTCTGGAGGTGTCTTTCTTCTGGATGAAGGGAACACTATCACTGTTGCAACTTCAAATTAAACCCTCCTGCTCTTTTTAGAGATGCATATTCTGGCTAGAGGATGTTTGTTCATTACAAACAGGTGTCAGGTCATGAAACAGCCACAGAAGAAAGGGACAAGTAACTTTGTAGTTGTATTGCATTCCCCATTTGTGTTATTTTGGCATTTCTTAGAGAGGATGCAATGACATTCAATTAACCCAAACACATTTGGGTGTTGTGATGATAATGTTAATATTTGTGAGGAATAGAAAACTCCCCAGAAAGAAGGTCCACATCTGGAAGTACGAATCATCTGGGCTACACAGCTGATGGCAGGTTTAACCTCTGAAGGGTGACATTTGCATAGAGGATGTGGCCTCTATGGTGCAAGTGCATTAGGCTTCACTTTTTTGTAAAGTCAGAATATGGTAAGCACTGATCTTGACAGTGGTTTTAAAACTCCACCCTCATTTCAGTGTAATCTCAGCTGGGCTAAGGCAACTGTTAATGAGGCCACGTAATGAATTGCTGAGGTTGAAAATGCCTCAGCCGAAATAGAGGAGAGGAAGGAGGGTTTATAATTAGGTACATGAACCAGCAAAACTGGCTAGTTTAGTCAGCATGTCTGATTTAGAGATGCTTGTCAAACTACACCCCAATGCTGTGGCTGTCCTTATCATTAAGAACTGCCAAATCATCTCTTTCATCATTGGTTACTCCCATTTCTGAGTTCCACTTCTGAGCACAGGGCAATGAGTATATGAGGACCTGAAAAAACCTCCCAAAAAATTTGTGCCAGCATTCCTGACTGTTGCCTGTGGAAAAAAATCAAAATATGCCCATGATACAAAGGTCAGGAACTGAGCATCCACATTGTAGACAGCCCTCCTTAAAAATACATATGCAAAAGTAGTCAAACAACTTTGTAATTATTTAAATGAGTTAAATATATGGTTTTAACTCATTTTATTTAAAATAGTTAAACTATAAGATTTTACTAAGCTTACCCAATTATTTTCATAGTCTTATGAAGACTACTGCAGTGTTCCGTGATTACTTTCATGTGTTTAATAAAATCTCTATACTCTTAATTCTCATTTTTTTTCCTCTTGCAAGTTGTAATTCTCAATTTTATAAAAATTCTTAATATCTTAACATCCTGTTAATTGATGTTCTGATTTGTTTTTCAGCAAGTTAGCCAAATAAACAATCTGAACACATTTCCAAGAGTACTTGGAAAAATTTCCTTTGTGTATTATGTATAAACAGATTTGGCAGAACTCAGATTTTGTAATGACAGTTTCCGTTGCAGAGGAATCAGGGACAAAATAAAGGGTCCATCATGTGTGACTTTGCAAAGTGTTCTATCTCACTAAGATTACTCTGCAAAATGTTCACTGTCTACTGAGTCTCTTAGTATTTTGTGGCAACACAAGCCCACACATATTGTCTATAGCAAGAAAAATGCATTAGCAGTCAATATAGAATTTTAAAATATAATTGTACCTTTACCACGAATATAGATTAATATACAGCTAATTCAAGGCAAGAACAATCTGGAAGCATTTTTGAATCACTGTATTACACCACTGCTATCCTAACCTAGAATACAGGGCAAATCACAGCCCAATTTTTAAAAGCATCTTGTGGTTTTCTTTTGTTTGTTTTTAGTCAAATATATATTTCACTATATTACACCAAAACCTCTTGAATAATTCTAATTAGAAACCTTCAAAAAATTAAACACAAACAAAAGGCCCAAACTCAATTTTCTTTGGGCTTGTAAATTCAGCCTCTTTGTTCTGACTACCTCTCAAAATAGAAGGTCAAATTTTCATAATCATGGAATTGTTTGAGTTAGGAGGGACCTTTAAAGGTCACTTGGTCTAACACCCACTAGGGATATTACTTAAGATGCCCAGTGTCAGATTTTCTGCAGCATCATGTATTCCAACATCCCTTTAAATTCTTTTGGATGGCAATATTTACAAAGGGCTCTAGTGCAGATCACTGTGCATGTTGCAATACAGGAAGAAGCTTCCTAAGCACTTTATCAGATCTTCTTAGGGAGCTCTTCCAAACAAGACAATGTTACATCTGTAAGTGAAGACAGTGTCAAAGGTGGCCCATAAAATGGAGGATCACAATCCACTATCAGTAAGAACTTAATGATCATCAGCTCCCTTATGAATATTAATTTGAAAATCAGAAGTCTGAACTGAACATAAAAATATACATACTTCCCTTCTAAGCCAATATTCAGCACAGAAATAACTGCAGTACATTTCTATACAAAGCAGGTAGCATTTCACATCTGTGTTGAAATCATATTTCCCGTTCAAGAAACTATGACCCTAATCTAGGAATTATGAAAGAAAAAAAAAATACCTACACTACAAAAGTAACTGTGCCTTTTGAAAAGGTGAGATTGCTCTGGAGAAGAGATGAGGACAGACTTTTGCATAATCTTGGGAAGTATTAAAATTAACACAGCAGTCAATTTTGTATCTGAAACTCTTTGAGTCACAAAATTGTGCTGTATTTTTTAGAAAAAATAGAATCTTCAAGAAAGATGATAGTGGCATTTCCTTTCAAACATAAGGGAACAGAAACACCCCTGGGGTAAATGAAACCTGCATGGATGAAATTGTTCCTGGATTTTCAGTAGCCACACTCTGTAGAATGTGTTGCTAGAGCAACAGGAGGTGAGTGTAGCAGGGGGAGGGGTCCTCAAAGCAAGTTATTCGTGGAAATAAATATGTATTATTAACCTCAGTACCAGTTTCTACACTAATATATGTCTTCACAGTATGAGATTTCAAGTTCTCTTCTGCAATACCTGAATGCTCTCTCTTTTTAATCTTCCTCTCCTGGGACTGTAATTCATTCCATATTCCTTTCTCTCACAATTGCATATAAATAAATACAATCTGACAAAAATACGAAACTGCAGTAAAGAAATAAACCTTGCCTCAAGAGTAATCTCTCTTTCCTACTGTGTTCCTTTTCACCTGCTGTTCCTTCACAGCCCTCACACAGCCTTTTGTTATTTTGATAAACCTACTAATACCGAGGAGCCTGTCTAATTGCCACCCATCCCCGGAGATAAGTGGGAGAGATGGGTAAACAGATGTCAAAGTCTCAAAACAAAAGTGAGTACAAAGCTATGCAGAAACCCGGTGATTTATTAAGGAGGCATTAGCATTATCGAGCATTGTTTTGGGAAACGGGTATGCAGAGAATTAGCAGTTCAACTGAAAAGAAGAAAGGAGCGCAGTTGGGCCTGCCTGAGCAAGAGCATTACCATAACCCTTGGAGAAAGCCTAAGGAAAAGGATTTACAGGAACTGAAAGCAAGGGCTTGTGGCTCTGAGCTGAGGAAATGAGTTCTTTTTCTTTGGGCCTGCCACAGGTTAGGGTGGCAAAGGTGGTGCTTGCCCTAGGGACGTACAGCTGGGACACCCGACCCGCCACCACGTCTGCTTCCAGCTGAGACAGCCTGCAAACCCTCACAAGCTTTGAGTAAACAGCAAAGCTGAGAAACACACTGATGTCTACTGGGTTTAAGGTTAAGAGACCTCAACATCTAACATGTTGAGAGAGTGAGTTTGGACAACTTGCCATGGGGACTGGGAGAGTGTGTGGCAGTCAGGCCTGGCTCTCGCTGCCCATATCCTCCCTGCCTCTCAGATTTGCCCTCCAGGGAGGCTTTAGTGGATACCCACGCCAGCCCTCACCTGCGTGAGGGATTACCCAGCACGTGCTCCATTGCTTACATGCAACTCTGACTCAAACCTCTGCCTCAGATACTTTGTGGATTGTCCTGCCTGTCTGTGGCCTCTTGTAAAAAATAACTATTACACTGCAACATATCATTTACCTGAGTTGAAAGGCCAAAATCATGCAGGTGTCTTTTTTTTCACCCCTGATTTAGAAGCATTCACTAGGGAGAAGTAACTTCATATTAAATTTTCCCAGGCATAAGTTTATACCAATAAACTTTGGATTCCTAAAGAAACAAAAATCCCTATTAGCCTACTCTCACCTGTAAAGGAAACCTGTTCCCACCCCCTAAGAAAAATTGCCTAGACTAATGACTTAACCTAAAAAGCTTAAAACAAGGCTTATTTAAAATAAGATTTTTTAGCAATTTTGTTTGTCTGGAGACATAGCTTTTACTCAGTACCTCTGACAGCTATATATGTGCAGTTCCTCAGTAATTTTTGTGTGTGTAATAATTCAATAAACCACTGGCATTGAAAAAAAAGTTAAAATACACTGAGAGAGAAACAGCTGATAGTGTCACACACAGTTCAGTGTGTGTAACACAGGTAAGTGGTTGTTACACCTCACAACTCCTAACAATCTTTCTGGAAAGTCCTACCAAATTTTACTTTCCCTCTGTAAGACTGGAATTTTAAAATAATAAAAATTTAAAAAGCATAAAAATAATCAGTAAATACTCACCTCAATGATTCCACAGGTCAGGGCTTGCTGAAATGAATGAACAGGTGAGTGGACAAAATTATTACCCTCGTCTAGAAAGGCAGGGCTCTGGTCCAGCCAATTGGGATTTGTCATTTGGTGAAAGCCTTAGCATAATTATAGGGTAGTTGATGAAAGGTGCCTCCTGACACAGCTGATTGCAGTTAAGTAGTACAACAATTACCTGTCAGAGTTCTTGCACCATGTTCTGTAGTTTACTGAACAAATTCTTTGAAAGAATTCATTTTTGAAAAAAAGAAATACAGTTTGACTTAAGTTTGCTTTTCAATGTGTCAGGGATTTGCCCAACGGAGCTAAAAAACAAATGGGGTGGGGAGAGCAAAACCATGTTCTGCTTCATCAGAATCTGGAGTACCCCCAGGCAGTGCATTCACACAGAGTGTGAAACAAGGTCACAGAAGAGATGCTGTGCTGGAGAGCAGGTACCAAGATTGCCATGCTTGGAGACCACTGAGCTGAGTGCCACACTGGACCCTCTGACTGCCCTCACAGGGATTCAGGCAGAACAGAGCCCTTGGAGCTTTATAATTAAACAACCAACCATTCTCTGTCATTAAACTCCCAGCTCTGACTATGCTCACACAGCACTTTGGGTTGGTTGAGGGCTTCCCACATGAAAGGGATGGCAGGCAGTGCCACACGCTGGAGTCGATTTGAGCTGTGGGCCCTCTGTTATACTTTCAATACTGCAATTTTACAACTTTTTTCTTCTTCTCTGGCATAAAAAGCAATTTTGTCTTTTTGAATAATTTTCAGTTTCAAGACAGTAATTTCTATATTGAAAGGTTTTTGTCATTTTAGATGTCGTACATTGTTCTCTCTGTGTAATATTTTTTACTAATTTTTTGGTACTTTGTGACATGTCTTCTTTAAATATATATAATGATAAATCCTCCAAATTAGAAAATTATCCAAACATTCAGCTATCTTTTTCTGTTGTTTTTAAGGTTAACTGTAGAAAAACAATTTTAAATAATTATTTTGGAAAAAAAATATTTTAAAAATTAGAAGACTATTCTAAAATTATGAGAAAAGATATTCTAAAGCACTTTGCTATAATTAAGAAAGAAAATAGAATAGAACTTTTCAAATTATATATTTTCACATTGTTGTTCCTCAGTAACATGCTACTATATCTGTTTCTCTTATTTTGCATAAGAACTTTAAACCAATATTGCTTGGTAAAAGTTAAGAAAAAAAAATGAAAATAAAGTTTTGGAATTTTCAGTTTCAATGCTGAAATATGTTTTTTTTCTGTGTTGAATTCATCCACCTCTAATTTCTTCATGGAAAATTGGCAGCCAGCTTTATGTGTCAGAATAACAAGGAAAATAAGATAAACAGTAATTAAACTATGTAGGTCAAATTACTGCAGAGACTCATGGTAGCCATTGCTGTTTCAGCCCAAGCCATGGCCTTACCACTTCACAAGTAGCAGTGGTTTTCTCTCCTGTAACGTTGCATCTTTATGATGCAGGATCCACTCCACAGCATTCAAACAGTCAGAATCCCATCCAGCATCTTTGCCACTCATCCTCTGGTCTAGCATTCACTTCCCTACTGAAATAGGAATTTCCTCACAGAATAAGCCATCTCTTCCTGGGTGCAGTATTAAATTATAAAGGGAAACCATTTTCAACATTTGAATGAACCATTGAATCATTACTGTACTTGGTGGAAGTGATGGTGCAGAATAGAATAAAGCCAAGGAGCTTGAGAAGTTGCAAAAATGGCTCTGCAGAGGTATGGGAAACAAAAAGAAAAGAGGTGCAGAGAACATTTCTTCTCACATCATTAACCTACCAGTTTGTCCCCTTTGTCCAGCAACATCCTCCTGGCTTCTATCATCTAACTATTTATTTCAGAACAAGACTTAGAGCTGCTGGTAGAGAAGGTTCCCATCCCCACAGCAAACCTCACAGAAGGGTGGCCTGCAAATTGTTCCCTCCAGTACTCTTGGCCTTTTCTTTGTGGATACTGCTCAGTGTAAGAACAGCCTCACTGCCCACTGGGTTTGTCCCTGCTGAGGCTGCCAGCAACAGCATTAGTTTTTTGGGGGTTTTATGAAGTGGGCATCTGTCCATTAGCAACTGGAGAAGAGCCACCAGTATCACACCCCACAGCTGCCAGCCTGTCAGCAGGCATTAACAATTTCCAGTTGCTGCTGAATGAGCTGGATTCAACCCAATAACCTGGTGCTAAACATTTCTGTGCTCCTTCAAATCATAAGAGTATGGCTGTTGGGTGGCTCTTGATTTCACTTTGATATAACACAATTTAGATGTTCCTGCTGGCTCTGAGGCAGCAGGAGAAGATGAAATAATAGAAGAGCCACAGCTGGCAGCTAAGAGAAGCTAGTAAAGGTCTGCAAATACCACAACACTCTATAAATAAAAAGTAGGATGTGCAATGTGCAGAGGCAGAGCTGGTGGAAAGCTTCCAAGCAGTGTAAGCAAAGATTGAACTCAGCTGGTCCACGAGTGAAACACGGAGGAACCAATCCCATTATTAATGAGAGGAAAAAATCA
Source organism: Notiomystis cincta (assembly GCA_013398075.1). NCBI lineage: Eukaryota > Metazoa > Chordata > Aves > Passeriformes > Notiomystidae > Notiomystis > Notiomystis cincta. Next base: position 827,058 of record VZRX01000441.1, on the reverse strand, counting down.
ACGTTGTGATTTTGGCAAAAAGGATTGCAAGGCTGAGGGTACAGGGGGTGGAGTGATGGGAGGCAGGTGACTGATCTGAGGATTTGGGGTCTCCCTTCCTTTCTCACCACACATCACCTGCTCTCCTGCCAGTCTGATTCCACTGACAGTAATCCCACCTCCTTGGCACCAGCCACTCCATCTCTCAGCAGCCCAAGTCTTTAAGGCACCTGTAACCTTCATTTCTCAGCTGCTGTCCCCTGAGCCTCAGACACACATGGCAGATTTCCCTAACTTGCTCCCAGAACTCTTGCCATTGGTGAGCATTGCCCTCCCATGCAGTCAGACCCAGGCAGTGTTGTGTCTCCTGCAGGTAAACTATGGGACTTCAGGTGGCACTGGTAGCTCTGGTTAGCACCACATGCATTTGGTATGCCCTGTGCACATCTAAGATTTGTTTTTCTCATTTAGGAATGACTTCATCAATTGCCTTTGTCTTGATTTATCACTTATTTCTGTTTAGTCAAGATTTTCTAAATATTTTCCACAGTTTTTTGCCAGCTCCAGCCTAAAGAATTCAAACTGGTTTTTGGAGAACTATGACTAAATTCTATCCAGCCCCCCCATATGTGGTTCAGCTACCTATAGAGGTGGGACATTATAAGCAACTATCACTTGTGTCCTCTTTTGTTTGAATGAGTCCTTTTAGGTGCTAGTGAGGTTGTAAATCTTTTTCTAGGACTGCAAGATCTGCAAGAGATCTGACCAACAAGCACATACTATAGACATCCTCAAATCTTATTGTCTGAGCATCTGAGTGTCAGGAAACTGACCTGAATATATGTGTTCTCATTCTGGCCTTTGTCACCAGATTTCTGTACTAGGGAAACCAGGGCACTGGGGAAGAGACCTGGAAGTCAGTGCACTCCCCCCAGGATGTACATGAAGCATACAAGAAAGCCAGGGAGCTTGGGAACATATTGTTCTTTGACCTGAGAGAGTATTTTCCTTCCTATGTGTGCATAAACCTCCCAGGTGAAAGTATGTCCTGAATGTACCAGTCCTCTTCTGTATCACAGCAGTTCAAGCCACTGGCAGCTCCCACTGTCCACTGGGGCATCTGATGCTCTGTGGGTAAGTCTGTATTATGCAAAGGAGACCAAATAAGTGTTTACCTTTATTTCCAAATAAAGCAGTTTACCTGCAGGGTACAATGAAATAACAGAGACACCACCCTGGATTTTTGAATGGTAAAGCATGAAAAATTGCAGTGTATTTATTCAGCATAGGATATTTTTAGTTTGCCTGGCCTATTTTTGGGACCTAAGATGGTCTCAGTGTGGAATTGTTCTGTGCTGCAAAGCCCCAAAGCTTCAAAGCCCCAAAGCTGCCACTGAACAAACTGGCAGGTTTCAGTCCCACACCTCTGTTGCAGAGCAGCTCTGCTCTTGCTGTCTCTGCAGACCCTTTAGTTTGGACACAGCATCACATTCCTGCAGTTAAAATTTTCTCCTTTTCTGGCACATTTGCATATGCAAGGCTACCTCTGACTTGTGCTTCTCTGTGCAGGCTAAGAAAATACTAAGAGGAGCAGCATAACTCTCCCCTGGGAGGCCTCTTACAATGTGGCTTGCACTCAGTGCTTTCCAGGCTTCAGATCTAAGCTTTTAAAGGCAACACAGAAGGCTCTTTTGCTGTGTCTTTTCTTTTTTTTTTCCCCTACAATTTTGAATAACTAACTTGTTTTCATTTTGAGAATGACAGATCTAATTTATATTTAAATCTTTCTAATCCCTTGCCAAGCTACCATGACAATAGGCATTGAAAAAATTAGTAAATAAGAATTTTCCTATTTACCTGATTGCCATTATGTTTCATTGTCTTTTATGTCATTTTGTGCCAATTCACTATAAAGTTATATGTTCCAATGTGAAAGCTAAAATCAATCTGGGTGAAATGGGTTTATGTCAAGAAATATATATTCCTGTTTATCACATGTACATATTGAAAACAGCAGCTTTAACAAAGGAACAGAGAAAGAGACATCCTTCCTCACCCAGCCCAAGTGAAAAAAGGTTTGGGAACATAAACTCCAGTTTAAACCAACAGCAATAGCACAGGATGATTCTGAAGCTTATCCCCAAGTGTCACCAGTGAAAACCCAAACAATGCAGGTAATTAACCGGTACATGTCTGCAGATTTATACCAATGAACCCACATTCCTTAGTACAGTGGATATTTGGAATCATGCCTTTAGCAAGAGTAATCCCACTGGCCTATTCATGTGCACTGATGTGGTCATCTGGGACAGGATCCTTTCCACATGGACAGGTTCAAAGCACACTTGGGAAGAAGAGAGAGAAGCACACATCCTCACCACAACAGCAGAGAACAGGAACTTAACCAAATTTCCCATTGCAAATACTGGAGAGTACAAGAGGCACTTACCAGCATTCCCTGGACTCCTTAATTCTTGTCATTTAGGATACCAGGACCACTGGATCTCAGCAAATCTGGCTTCTTGTTCTCAGATGACAGACTTTACTTTTTTGTACCAGAATGTGTCTTGCAGGCCAGAACATTTCTTTTCTGTTAAGGAAATATAATCCACCTGGGTGTTATTCACGTGGTAGACATGCAAAATCCATGTTAATGTTCTCCACCCACTCTTTTTCTAAAAACTCAATGTTTTTATTAGCCATCATTACAGGGAATAATACAGGGTAGAGAATATGACAGATGATACTGACCAGCAAAAACTGTCCTTGGTTAAGGGTCTTGGCCTTCACCCCAAACACAGAAACAGATCACTGTTCCAAGCAAAGATACACACAAGGCTCATGGGGGAGGAGGCTTTGTTTCCTGGTTATTCCCTCTCAACACATTGTGAAAAAGGAGGCAGATGAGAACAAGGAAGGAGGAAAGAGAGTACCTGGAAATAAGCTCTGCCATCTCTGGGGTGACTGAAGGAGTTATAGTCCCCTCACATCTCCCAGCTGGAAGATCTCTGCTGTGCAGCAGAGAAGGGTAGCACAGATATGGGCAGCCAAAATCACCTTCAGCTGTCTTTTACTGGAGCACAGCAAGCAGGAGCAGGGAGATCAGTGCCTCTTCTACAGCTACTACCACCATTTCCAACTCTGAGAAACACTATTTGACTAGTCAGTGTGGACTAGATTAATTTATTTAAGACTGCTCTATTCCCTACTAGTTTATGATAGGTATTTTTATTTTTTAGAACAGATCAGCATTTTCTCTTTAAAAATATTTTGATCCAAATGTTCCCACTCAGCAGTTCTCCACAGTGTAGTTGATTGACAGGGTTTTTGTTCTCCTCACTTTTGCATGTATCAACTTGATTCAGATTGATTTCAAGACTTTTATTCCAAGACCTTCTTGGAGTTAAATCTGTTCTTTCTCGTGAGCATTCAAAACTTGTCTGGTGAGTCTGCTTCCCCCCACAACCTGCTTGTAAAGCCAAGGAGAGTTAAAACTCACTATGGCTTTGCTATAACTATTAGTGTACTGGAAGAGAGTTTTGAAATGTAGATACTAAAAGGTTATGACCAGTATTTGCCTTTATTGCAAAACTTCAAGGGTTCCAGAAGCCTTTTTTGTTTATTTTGTTTACCTGTTACTGGCTAACATATCACTTCTGAAGAAATCAGAAATAGATCAGTACCCGTTTCTAATTAGATCTATGTAGAAACGGTTTGTCCATCATGCAAACTACTAAATCTTATTTGTTTCTACCACAGTGAGACATCAGACCCAGATTTTCTTGTGATTTCCATATTAAAAACAATAATAAAAGTAATTTTAGGTCCAGTCTGACGAAGCCTTTATGCACTTTATGCACTTTATGCATTATTTAAATAAATAAGAATCTCAGTTTAAAGGAATGCTTGAAGCAACAGACCCTATTGTCTCTTACCTTTAAAAATGAAGCATCCAATTTACTAAGCCTGCTGAGAAAAGTGCCCATTAAAGTAAGCCATAAATGTTCTGTGTGAAAATGACTACCTGAATTTGAATTAAAAATTTAAAAAATCAAGACTTTTCAGAGGGACTGAGGTAGGAGGTTGCTTACCTGCTAGCTCCCATACCAGTAAGTTTCCACATCTGACACAGCTGGAATGCAGCCTTAAAGAAAATCTGCATTATAAACTGCCTTGGAACTGCTTCACCTGCTTGGGGAACTAATTTAAATGACTTCTGAAAGCTACAGAAGTAGCAGTTCATTTGGATTGCAAAGCAGTGTAGAAAAGGTAAATGTTTTCCCAGGCTAGCAATCTACATGTTAAAGACATGAAAAGAACTACTTGGAGTCATAAAGGCACTGAGTGCCAAAATACATTCAGGAAGACCCATGGTCAGTGAAATGGGGATTCTTGCAGCACTGACAGAGTTCATGGATTATTTATCTTGCATAGTCTTAAAATGTTGTTGTATGCCATAAAAATTGCACTGCACTTCAAGACAGCAGTATCCAATATTTTTAGACCCTAAAGGAATAGCTTTAGGAAATGGCAATTTCCATGAGAATTTCATGTCTAGACTACATTTGATTTCCAATAGCTTAATTCTTTGCAATATAGAAGCAGAATTTCTGGAGGGTATTTTTTATACTCTTCAATTAGTCATTTGAGAACCATTACAGTTTCTTCTAAGCTTGACTATACTTGGAAACTGTATAAAGATGATGCACCATCTTCTGGAATGCCTCTATATAACAGAGTGAGTTACTTATTTCCAATTTCACTTTTCAAAAAATACAGATATTTGAACTTAGTAAAAAACCACCTATAACCAGATCATTATGAAACAAACAGAGCATGATTGTGACACAGAGATTAAAAAATTCAAAGGCTTTATGTAGGATTGTTTTAGGTGGTGGGCTTTTGCTATTTCTTACTTCTGTGTTGAGCAAACATAGAGTAAATCATCTAGGACAGGTGTTTCTCTGAACATAAAGGAAATTATCACTTTACTGAGGAAAAGGGAAGGATCTTGCAGCTGGTGAAATCATGCAAATGTAGGAATCCCGTTCTGAATATCGTCAGCAAAGAAAAAACGTAAAGTAGCACCTTTTTCTCTGCTGTTATATTACTTCTGAATCCACATGCTCTCATATAAAAGAAGAATTTAATAATGGATTAGACAATAGTTAGAGTTTTCTATTTCATAAAGTGGGATTTTTACATACTTTGCGTACTTCTTTTTTAGGAACAGCTTATGGAAATAATAATTCATTTTCAAATAAGTAAATCACTTCCAGTTACCACAGGATACACAACAGTTTTGCAACCATATTTAGCAGACCTCTCATGGCCTTCACATCTGCCAGAGCTCTGGCCTAGGATGCAAAAAAAAAATAATTCTCACATGTGAGGAATGACCAGAAAAAAGTTGGATTTGCCTGAGTAGAGACCTATGCAAAAATTTATACTGAGTTTGAAATAATCAGCTAAGTAGCACAACAGAGACACAGCACAAGATGGAAATCAAGAGAGGAAGGAAGGAAGGTGAGGAAGGAAGGTGCGGAAGGAAGGCAGGAAGGCAGGAAGGCAGGAAGGCAGGAAGGCAGGAAGGCAGGAAGGCAGGAAGGAAGGAAGGAAGGAAGGAAGAGGAAGGAAGGAAGGAAGGAAGGAAGGAAGGAAGGAAGGAAGGAAGGAAGGAAGGAAGGAAGGAAGGAAGGAAGGAAGGACACTTCTTTAAAGGTGATTTTTAGGAAAACATGGTAATAATTTTCATTGGTTCATTTCATTCCATGAAATGGAAAAAATATTAAAAGGGATGAAGGAACATTTGCATTCTCCTTGTCCACCAGGGTTTAAAAAAGGACTAAGAAAGCAAGGACTAATCAGATGATCTGCAAAGCCTTTCAGATGATCAAGATTTGAGAACATTAAAATCTTCCTTAACCTGTAGTCTTTATCCCATACTTAAACAATAGTGATCCTTTTCCCATCTCTTCTCTTAATGGATTCACAGTATCTACAGCTAAATATATTTTTTCCTGTATCATGGCATCACAATTAAGTTGAAATTTCAGTTCCAATCTATCCAGTTAGTATCTAATCTACCTGGTTCATCAGATAAAATTTGTATAGTGAATGTTCAGTGCTCTGGCATAAAATCTGTGGTACAGCTGGAAGTAATTGAGTTAATGGCAATGAAGACTGAGCTATTTTCCCACTCTTCAGGCAGACTGGAGCCTAATAACTTCAAATGGCACTCACATAACATTACAGTGAAGTTTTCATCCTGCTGCCTATTCTGTCCTTCTGGGCAAGCTAAAAGATGACTGTTGAACTGCCAAATTGGTACTTTCCTGTACCATTTAGGATGGGATTTTTCTCATCCATCTAAAAGTTATGTCCCTGCTCTGAGGTCGTTATTCCAGGCCCTCTATCATTGACAGAAAAAGAGAGAAACCCCTAAAGCATGACCCATCCCATCTATGTACAACATCTATCCAGTAAATTTAGCCCTGCCAGGAGATACCTTCCTCCTCTAATAAAGACTCAGTAAATCATGGACACATAACTGGGTCCACAGACATAAATGGTTGAAGCTGTATGAACTGGATGCCACAGAGCCCTTTCCAGGTAATAATTTCAGGCATTCAGCTGAGATGCTTGTCTTAGGAATGCAGTTGTCACAGACTCTCTCTGCAGGAACCTCTCAAGTCCTTCTCAAATCCTCAGCAGTGTGTGAGGGGGCAGGAATCAGCCTGCAGAAGTGCCTGTCTCTCTCTCTAAGTTGCCTGCAGATGGTACCTAAAGAGAGTAGGCCTCTAATTAGCACAGGAAAGGTAAGCTATGTAGATGAATTCAAGACCTAAATAGTTTTCACACAGAAAATGAAAAGTAATTTCTCTCCCTAGGAGATGGAAGTGCTTTCTGCACCATATTGCACTACTCAGGATGTGATAAAGGACAATGGGAATACCATCACACAAAATTGCCCAATTTGAGAGTCAGTGCACAGTCTGAAGATGTGCTGGGGACCCACTGGGGCAGCCAAGTGTCTGATGCAGTGGCTCATCTATTTCTTCTCCAAGATACTGCATAACTGAATACTTCATGTTTAGCCTTATGTAAAGATAAATTCTAAAAATCACCTACTTAAAAGGGAAAAAAAGGACAAAATGTAAAATGGAAACTTGTATATTGACAACTTTTCCAAAGAGCATACTGTGTTAGACAGTTCAGCCAAAGCATTGCCTGGACCAAGTTAGCTCCAAAAGATACCCACTTTTGGAGCAGTTGTTTTCATCCAAAATAATTTGGGCAATGAGAATGTACATGTTAATTATTTAAATTTTTAAATACAGGAACAAGGTGCCAGATTAACTTCTTTTATGGAAAAGTATCAATTATATTGAAGTTAATGAAATTTCATTCCCTGGATATATTTGTCAGAATCTTCCAAGTGACATAAATTTTAATAAGTCACTTGGTCCCTTCTTTGAAAATGTATGTATATCCCCAAAATTCACATATTCTTTTCAAATACTTGCTGCAGAATAAAATAATCTTATAACATTTATTTTGCTCTAATATTCACCAGACCATTCATAACCTTTGATGTCATACAAGATAGATCCTCCCTTTTCTGGTATTTACAGCAAATTTTATTATAGCCTATGAGTTTCTCCTTTTACCAGGAATCCATGTATAATCAGTCATNCTATATATATATATACACACACACACACACCCCACATACACAAATATATATATACACATACATATGTGTATATATATAATGTATATATTGGTCTCTTTAATTCCTGTTCATGTTCTTTTCCCCTAAGTTGCTTACAATATTTGATATATTTTTGAGGTAGGGTTCTATTCTGATCAGTGTGCAATACTGCAGGTGCAGGGATGGTGCCTCATGATGTCCCATTGCTACACAAAATTCAAATGTTTGGGGTTTTTTTTCAGTTAGATGAAGCTACTAGTTTGTTAGCCACTGATGTGCTTTAAATTATTTTTCTCCAACTATCTCCTTTTCCTTGAAGGAGAAGAATCTTCTGATTGTTACCACTAAGTTTACTCTGAATTTGTTCATGCTAGGTAAAATTAAAATGCTGCAGAATGGAAATACAGGTTGAAAATAATCAAGACCTTCTTGTATTTTGATAACTGCAGGGAAGAAGGAGAACTTGGCCTTGTGTAGGAGCACTAAGGAGCAATTCAGAAATAGGACAGGAGGATAAAAAAAGTAACCAAATTTTAAAATATTGCAGGTTGCTAATAAAAAGGAACAAAGAAAAGAGAATAAATGTATATTGTTGGGGGAGGGGGAGCAAGTAAATAAGGAAATATATTTATTTATTTCATTCATCACCAGTTTTAAAAAATTGATTTTGAAATGCCTTGCCTTAGGATCTGACCTCATGCCATCAAAATCAAAGAACTTGTGTTCTTGTTGATTGTGCTATGAGTAGTACCAGCCTCTAGAGTTATCTAAAGATTTAGAATGTGAAGAAATTAGTGGAATGTTTCCATGCTTCCATGAGCTGAGGGAGAGCATTATTTTCTAAATGGAACACAGGAGCTACTGCTCTGGTATAGTGGATTTTTATGTTGAAACTTGGACTGAAAATATTTCCAGGAACCACAGGAAGGCAGTGTGTAACAACTTCATTGTAGTTTTGAAGGCTACATGTCCGATATCTGAGGAAAGGACATGTAATAAATATCAGTTTTTCTACCTGAACTCAGCTTAGTTGAATATTTTTCAATGGCACATTAGTTTCAGGCAGAAAATGTTGACTTTTGACCTTTTGCTTAATTCTGACCTTATTCTTTAGATTGCTATAATGTAAATGACTGATAAAATGTAAATTTGCATGTAAATAACCACAAGGTAGTTTGGCATTTACAACATTTCCATCTTCAAAGTGAAGTCAGCCTTCTGTGAATGACCTGAAGTGATTGCAAAAAAGGTGGGTTTAGGTCAGTAGAAGATGAGATGTGTCAGGCAGCAAAGTGCCTGGAGCCACAAACACTCAAGCATCTTTCCCAGTCCGAGCTGGCCAGCTGGCCCTGGGTGGGCAGACAGGATGCTTTCTGAAGTTCCCTTACCACAATGAGGAGGCTACCCAGGACCCAAAAATACCAATTTCAGAGACAACTAGTGTAGGCAGAAGGCAAAGACCCCCCCTCACTGTCTCTTTTGGGGGCCAGGTTTTAAAGGCCCAGATGCTGAGGTCAGGTAGCCAGGGTATATAATGTGACCCAGCCTGGAATTTCACTCCTTCACACCCTCAGTGGAACTGGCAGGCAGAGGGGTTAAACCCACACTTCTTCTCATGTCCACATACAAAATGGCTGAAGAAAAAAAACCTCTGCTTTCCTGCTCTTCCAGGGTCCAGAGAATAAGATATTTTGAAGGGAATCATCCCAAATCCGCTTGAACTCCTCCTTTCGGTTCCTTGTGGACTATTGCAAGAATATCAGCAACTATTAATCCAGAGGTATGGATTAATAATCCAGTGTGTGATTTACATTTATGGAGGGGAGTGATGGGACACTGGTGTATAAAATCCCCCAAATACCAGTGCTGAGTGGCTGGTGTGTGTCCTGGTGCAAGGGATTAACCCAGTCATCCTGTCCCCAGTGCTCACTCCCTGCTATCCCCACCTTTGGAAATCTGGCTGTGCCAGCCTGTGAGCTTGGGTAACCTGAATTCCCTGCAGAGCTGATAACAAAGTCTCTGATGTGTCTGTATGGTAAATAACAGTTTAAACATTTTTGCTCAAAGAATTCACAATCCTATTGGATCCTATGTAAAATTTTCCAATTTGACCTACGTTTTCTTTTAGATCACCATGTTTTCTAACACGGTGAATTTTCCCCCACCCTTTAGCCCGATACTCAATCTTTTTAACAATAAAGCTATCATATGAACTTTCTACATCTTTTACTATTCTTCAAAGGGAAGAATATATTTTCTTTCAAAAGTCATTTTTCCAAGTTAATTAGTTAGCATTAATACAGATTTTTCATTATGCAAATCATCTTACAAGCCCATTAGCTGTTGTGGCTGTCATTGGTATTCCTGACTGGCTTAATTCTGCAGGACAGTGTGCAGCAGCCCCACACAAAGGGCTCACTACAAGAATGAAAACCTTATTATCTTGCTCACCTCACAGGGAGGCATTTCAGCCAAGCAGAATTTCAGAGCAGCTTTGTTTGCCGGTGGGTGAATGTCTGTCACTGAACTTGGCTTTTGATAGGGGATAGAGAGAATTCTTGCAGAAAGAAAGCAGAAAATTGAGAGGGAAGAATAGTTTTGCTGAAGCAATAGAAAATGCAACAATAGTGGGGGAAAGTGATATGCTGTTGAGCTTTGCAGTTTATATGGGGTAGAAAGGAACAGCTGGCTTGTGACCCTTGGAGAAGTTGTTCGAGGTATTTGCTCTTTGCAGTGTGCAAAACTGACAACACTCAAGCCCCAAAGGGAAGAACCTTCAATTCTGCCCAAAGCCAGTAAATTCAGTGTTTGGTTTTGTGACCTTTTTACAAGCTAAACTTTCTGTTTTGCCTAAACTTCCCATTAAAGTATAAAAATCTGGTTTTATATGCAGAAGTATAAGCATTAAAACCAAGGTTCTCATCAATAAGAGGAAATTCAGAGACCTGATTATTCAGAAGCTTTGTTTAGCTTGCAAAAAGCTGTCCAGTTGTAACTGAAACTAAGTTTCCTGAACAAGGCAAATTTCCTAGGTGAGGTTTTCAAATGCAATTTCCAGTAATTTCTCTGTTCTTGATTTTGGTAAGACTATCAGAATAGGATATATGGGGCATTTTTGTGCCATTTGTATTTCCAATTTAAAAAAAAAAAAACTTTTGCAAGAAGCATAGATTGTGACAGGCTGAAAGAAAACTATCCACTTTTTTTCCTTAGGAGTTCAAAATTACTTTTCTGTAAGCTTTGGTCAAGGATTGCTGAAAGGTGCAGGTGACTCTTACTGAACCTTCATCTTCAGCCTCAGATTTACTCGAATTTGAGTAATTGAGTATTTCTTGTTTCTATTTTCAGTGCTGTAATCCCTGAATTAACATTATCACTATACATTAAACCAGAGGGAGTAAGGTTTAGGCCCGCAGAGCCACTTAAGTATTTAAAGCTTTTCAAAGCCTGAATTCTATTTAAATCAGTTGGAGCTGGTTGGTGCAATACATTCTTGAACACAGAACATAGAGCCTGCACTGTAATGTTAGAAAAAAAAATATTCCTATCACCTGTTTATTTACATTCTAAATATCCCAAGCTTTAAAATGTTAAAATACCTTCTGCAGGGGAGCAGAAGCAAATGTTTTAAAGAGTATTTTAACTTTATATTTAAAGCACAGCAGGCAAAACTGCTAAAAAAGCTGTTTTGCAATAAAAGGGGGCATTACGTTTAATTAAACATATTTCTGATATAAATGAAATTGTTTCTTTTTTCTCTAACATAAAATCTCAGTAAAAAGGGGAGAGAAATTTGCAACAATCAAAATGTTCTGGGAAGAAAAGTTTGTTTGTTAGTTGAAATGACTTTTCATTTTCATTTTGTATTTAGTTAGAAGTTAAAAAGCTGAAGGCAAAATCATTTGTTGAAATGAAAGAGCTATAAAAGGATTTTTTCATTTCCTGACTAACAAAAAAAGTGTCTTTAAAGTGATAGCCAGAGAAGCATCTGGATTGCATTATCTGTATCCCTTGGAAATAAGAGGACATAAGTCCTCTGCTGGAAGATGCAGTTGAAAATAAAGATCTCTGACAGTTGTTCTATTTTTTTTCCCAAGCCTTGCCTTTTGCCTGCAGGTTTCTTTCAAAAGCCCTGGTGTTGTCCTGGCTCTGAAGGTCAAACCTGGCCCAGGGCACTGACACCTCCCCTTCAGGAGGAGCAGGATCATCTCCTCCTCTGGGCTGCTCCTGTGCGGCTGGTGGCTGCCCTGAGCTGGGGTCCCACTCTGGCTGGAGCCCTTCTCTGTAGGATATTAATCCAGGGAGAAAGCAACAAAGTTCCTGAGCCATTGCCCTCATTTCTGTCCTACCTGCTGCACTTTTGGCTTTTGCTGCTCTTTAGGAGAAGGAAAAGGAAGAGGTATATTTTGGCAGGGGAAACTTCAATAAAAAGAAACCCTTTGCATTCTCACTTCTAAAATCTTCCTGTGTTGATTTGTCTTATGGGATGGTTTATGCTGGTTAGTAGGTGAACTAATGGTAAAAACAAATTTATCATAATGTATGACCCCTCAATGTGGAGATAAACAGGGGAGATGTGGAGATATACCAGGCCCTGCCCAGGCTGTAAGGAGTTCTCTTACATAAAATATGGGTAGTGGAATAACAGTCCAAAAATTATTCCATTTAGTATATTGCTCATCTGCCTAAAAGCTAATTATAGTACCTTGATAGAAATAATTCCAAGTGACAGGTCTTCCTTAATTGCCATTACCATGTGCAAACACAATGAGCTGGCAAAGCCTGGCAAGCTCTACCATTTTGTACTGATGGAGTTTGCCCACCTGCCAGCATCACTTTTCTTCACTAAATGTGCCTCTCTAAGGGAAGAAGGTGATTTTGAAATCTCACTACCACTATTATTGTCATTAAACTAGTAGGAAGGCATCTTGATTATGTGTCAATTCTCAGTTATTTTTGATATTATAGCTGCAGTTTATGCCTCTTAAGTAGATATTTTACTATTTACAGTGCCAGACTGGTGAGAATTAATGTACACACTGAAACTCAAACTCACAGTCTTGTTGTCAACACTAACACTGTTAAGAGCAGCAACCAATGGTGTAATGTTTATAACAGGTCTGTCTGTGTACACATAAATAAATTTGACAGATTGTGAAATATATTAATGAAATGACACTCAGTATCCTTGAAGAACAGCTTTTAGTAGATACTGCTCACAGAGTTCAGCTAGTTTGTTTTCCAAAGGAAAGCAATGTGTATTTTAAGTTACTTGCTCTTTCTGTGTAAAGCTCTTGATTTATTTTTTTTTTTTCTGGCTCATTAGGATATTAGAAGCTTTGCTCTAAAAATGAGAGGACTGTGCACTTAAAATGTTAGGTTATTTGGAGGAGTTTTCAAGCTTGTCATCAGAGCATCTGTGTGGTAGAGTTGTTCTTTTGTTACTCTTAGCTTGTTCCTAAAGCAGGATTTGTCATGTCTGTCTTAATTTTACTTGTATTTCTAGTTCTTTACATTACTGACCTATCTCTATTCAATTCCAGGGTTAAATGAGACCGATAATGCTTTAAAATTCCAGTAAGGAAAAAAAATTGTATTAGGAGTAATTAGTGTTGAATTAGTAATCAGATCTCATGAAGATGATAAATTAAGAAGCTTTGTGAATGTGAAAAACAGCTACAACCCTTCATATGGAAACAAAATTTGTTAAGGACTGAAGGCAGGGCAGTTCTGACAGCCCTGACTCAACACTTTGCCCACAGCCTGCAGGGTTCTCACCTGAGAGGGAGGGATCGGGTTTTAAACGTTTTACTTGTAGGCTTCAGGAAACCCTTTTGCCCTGCCTTTCTCAGAATAAACACCCAGATAGGGCACCCCACCGATGGTTTAGGGAACTTGAGCCTTCTTCCTGCTGCACCAAGGTGTTAGCACAGGTACCTGTCAGCACCCAAAGTTTCTCAGGGACGTCTCATGCCTGGAGGTCACATCTTCAATGTGTTCTTGGTGACTGACAAAAGAGGATCAAACACTTCCCTGCTGTGGCCCTGAGGGAACTGATAGCCTTTCTGTCCCTCCCCTCAGCCCATGTCCAGGAGCCCCAGTTTGATTCAGCCTGGGGCTGTTGGTCCCTGCCCCAGAGGTGTTGCAGAGATGCCTCTCTCCAGCCCAGTCTCGGTGTGGATGCCTTGGGCTCATGCTGTCAGCTGAACAAATACACAGGTCCCAGGCTACCACCATTATCCCCCCAGCCACCAGGCTTCAGGGGGGTCAGACTGCAGCACAGGGAACAACATTCAGGAAAAATTCTACTGTATAACAGTCTAGCCTCCTCAGGGAAATCAAAGGTATAGCAAAACTCAAGTCATTCCTACCTACTGAACATATTATTCCAATCAGGGTCCTGAATTCAGACCAAATACCTTTCCAACTTTATTAGACCCTGTATTGGTTTCCAAACATGAAACTACAGTACTGGACTGTTGAATAAAATGGGATAGAGTTGGGGTTTGTCAGCATCATCTGGCTCTCCCTCAGATATCCAGAAGATATGTTCTAAGGACACTTTGTAAATCACTCTCTGCTGGTCACATAGTTGGGAATTCCAGAGAATGACACAAATCATAAATGTGAAATAGATCTCCAGGTAGCTGGATGGCAAGAGGGGTCAAGTGGTGGTGAGACATTGCTAGGAAAACCTGCTGCATTGAAGGAATGTAGAAGTCTAGAGTGCTAGGAAGCACCTGAGCAGAAGATTTTAGGGGTTTGGTAACATCTACAGGCTGGGTATAAGAATCTTGGTTCATTGTGGTTGCTACCATTCTGCATTTATTAGCAAGCACAGCAAAACAAAGGGTCTTTGTGAGGGTTCCCATATATTAGGACACAGACATTTCTTTTATAAACACAGATTTATGCAGACTAAAACCACAAAACCCCAGTGCAAGCTGTTTTAAAAACAATTGGTGATGATTTACTTGTCTATATCAGTATAAGTACTGTGTCCCAGGTATCTCCATAGGTTTGGCAGGTATGACACAGGGTGCACAGGAGTCCCACATCCATCTGGGACAGTAACTGAAGGCCAGGTGAGATATACCTGAATACCACCCTTCACTTACAAATGTCCCAGCTCAAACAGTAGCAGGCTTAAACCAAAATAAGTAAATTCATACAGAGTTTTTTTACCTGGTTCTGATGAGATCTGCTGCTTACAAGGCTTTGCAGGAGAGAGCTACCAGAACTGTCTGTTCCTAGGCTACCTTACCTTTATACTGGCTGGCAGACATTCAGTTCTTCCAGTCCTTCCCTAAGTGGCACAGAGTGAAGTTTGTGGCACACCACTTATGCCCACATTCACTTGTTACAGCATGTACTCTTTGGCACAGTGAACAAAGCAATCCCAACCTCCTCCCAGCATTTGAGATCAGGAGGGGTAAGGGCCCTTGGAATGCAGACGGAAGCATTTGGTGCTTTGTAAAAACTGAAGTCCCTGATCATAGATATGAAGAGAATGAAAACCAGCCATTGGAAAATCTGCAAGCTCCTGAAACGGCACAAGTCAGAAATGGGACAGACAGGTGGAGGAGTGTTTGTGCTTGGACTGACTCCTCCTGAGCTCGTGCACCAGGCCTCCTTGGCCCAGCTGGATGTGACCCGCTGACAAGCAGGGCTGCACAGCTTGGGGGTTCGGGCAGCCCCGGCACGTCCATGAGACCTCTGCCCATGTGACAGACTCAGGAAATCTGAGCTGCCAAGGAGCTGTACAAACCCTGCTCCTCATGAGCAGGAGCAAAGCAAGGGGGTGCCCACTCTGCCAGGGTACATGGCTGCACTTCTGCCTCCCTCTCCCTGTGTGGCCCCGCTAACCGCAAGGAGGAGCTGGGTTTGTTGACCCTGTTGCTGTGCTGCTTCACCAGCTGTGTGGGCTCCTCTCTGGAGCACCATGGCACAGGAAGGCACCTGGAACTGTTCAGAAAGCAGGGCTGTGGAAGCCAGCATGGGACTCAGAGCTACCAAGGCAAACTGAGTCACGAAACATCCACAGTTTTCTCGAGTCAGCCTAGAAAAAGGTTTGGACTGCACTGTGCAAAAATATATGCTCAGTAAAGAAGTCTGGAATAAGAAATGGTGATGTCACTCTTATTATCACTTAGACAAATTCACCTTATTTTGGAAGTGGTTCATTCCCAGGAAGTATGAGATAATATGGATAAGTCATATTTGTTCATTTCTACACCATCAGATCTTCCACTGAACAATGAGAAGATTAGAAAGGTTATCTTGTCATGTTTTTCAATTCAATGAGTTGATCAGTGCTACAAAGTCTATTTGAGAAACTAGGAAATCACATTCCTCTAGGTAGATTTCAGTAGATGTGAGACTGTTCATAACACTTTTTTGTCTGTTTCCAATTGATATTTTAATGATGAATTTTTCTTTAGCAAGCCTCTTGAGGAAACAGCAAATTTTATTTGAAAGGAGGAAAAATTTCTAAAAAAATAAATTTTACATCTTTCTCCAATAATATTTTCCTTGAAGACTTATTGAAAGAATTTGATCCATCTGAGATTGAGTCTCCCAGAAAACACAATAAATTTGTGGGTAAGTAACCTACCCCTAAAAATGGCAGAACATAAAAACAGTAAAGATTTTAGTGTAAAATTCAGGTAGTGCATTCTATTTGATAAATAGGCAAACCATGTAAATAAAGGTAGTCTGCTACAACCAAAGCAAATTTTTATTTCAGAGGTTTGGGGACAACATAAAGAAACACCTTTTCACTGCACTGTAGTTCCATTATGTTGAATTATGTATATGCAATAATGTTTTAAACAAGTAGACAAGACAGTTCTCAGAGTGCTTATATGTCTGTAGCTCAGGTATTTACACTGTGAACTAAACAGACACTTGCCAGGCACCACAGGGGAGGTTCATATCTCTCCTCCCAGCACTGTGCTTCCAAAGCTGTGTGCCCAGGGAGGCTCTGTTCCCACCACTGCAGCGTGGGCAGCACGAGGGCAGTGCTGGTCCAGGAACAGTCTGAGACAGTGCTGCAGGTCACCAGAGATGCTGATCACAGAAATTTTAGAGATACTTTTTGGTTGAGTTCCTCCCTGCTTTCTAGATCTTGAGCCTGAGGGCAATTTTTTGAGGCTTGCATGAGCAAGCTCAGGAGTCAGTAATTTAGGACTTCTCTATTCAGCATCTGAAACTGGGAGCAGGTTGATGGGAGAGCTGGGAAGGGTGCTGTGAATTAGCTACACTAGGTGTGAGTTTGGAGTGGGACTGACTCTTTAAAACCCTCATGTGGCATTTTATTGAAAAGTAAAGGGCCTTTGCTCGAGTTGCTTTAAGTCATTGTAGGAGTATAGGGAAGGAAGGTGGATCAAATCTACTTTTAACAGCTAGAAAGCATTCAAGAAAGGATATGATGAAGTTTAGTAAACCAGTTAAGACAGATAAACTGCTTATAGCCTCACTCAGCAAACTTCGGAAACCCCTGCTAATTGCAATCCATTATTTTAGTTCTTTTTGTGCAAGTCTCTGATTTCTGTATTTTGAATGAATGAATGAATGCACACAGTAGAGATGGACTGTGTGTCATTTCTGGTACCATTTAGCTGCTTTTGCTGGAAACAGATAGGATCAGGAGTGCAACAGTGCCATAACTGCTCTTACAGCCTCTGCCCTGCACAGGCACTGAAACAGAGGGGAAAGACCCCAGGGGAAACGTACCAGAGCTCTGAGGGGATAAAAGGACCATTTGTCCTTTGGACCCTCCCTGTGCTCTTCTTGGTGGCGTCTGCTGTTGCAGAATGTACGGTTGCAGCAGTCTGGTGAGGCGAGAGCCTGTTCATCCTTTGGCTTTGGGGACAGCCTGCTCCTCTGGGGTCTGAGGGCTCTTACCCTGTTCATGGCTCAGCCACCTGCAAAACTGCCTCTTTGGAGTACAGTTTGACTCTCTGTAAAATGGTTTTTTATGGCTTTGTAAAGTGTTTCAAGATTCATGGGCTGGACATGCTATAAAAGAGCAGGTATTTATTGGAAACATTACATGAGTGACTTAAAAGCCACCAACTATTACAAATAATAGGCATTAAGCTCTCTCTGACATATGGCTTTATGAGTTTTCAGTCATTTCTTCACACCACATAGGTCAAACAGTATACCTAGATCAGTGGTCCAGCACCTTTGGGAAGTGTTGGCATCTGGGGCAGAAGTTTTACAGCTGATGTGCAGAGAAAATCTACTGTGTCAGAGATACACAGGATCTGCAGCATACTCAGAATAGACATGCCATTTTCTGGAAAGGTCCAATTCAATGCTCAGATGTCACTTATCTGATCTCATCTGCAGCCATGAACGTGAAAGAAATGCCAGACTAAATTTGCAGTCAGAAAAAAATGGGCAAGCTTGGAGAAACCCAGCCAAAAGGTAATCCCAGCCAAACGTGTTCCTTGATAAATGAAAATTATTATTTCTTCTGTACTCTGTATTTTGCCAGATGGCACTGGAAGAAATCCTCCAGGTATTGCAAAGCAATAGTAAGTGTGTAGCAGTTAGCAAAGCTGGTTGCCAATACACCAGGCAGGGAGCTTTCTGATGGCAACCAGCAAGTAGCCCAGCAACTCACTTTGCAGTGATTCCGCAGAGCAGACGGGTCACATCCCCCAGAGGTCACATCTCACACTCACCCTGCCCCTTCCTCAAAGCCTTGCACTGTTGAGGCACTGTGCCTGGACATGGCTGAGGTGCAGGGCATGGCCATGCCTTTCCTGCCCAGGAGCTCAGACAGGCAGTGTGGCAGACGGGGCTGCAGGCAGCGCTGGGAGCACGCCCCGCCTGCAGCGCTGCGCCCCGGCCCTGGCTCCACAGCCAGACTCCCACTGCCCTCACTGCTCTGCCTTCACCTCCCACCACACACAACAGCCCTGGCACTTCAGAGCTGCCAAGTGAGATTGTTTCTCTCCAACTCTCTTTGCCAAGATTGCACAGGACCAGTCATGCTGATTGTTCATTATAAAGCCGTAATATATGTTTAATGACACCAATTTTTTTTTGCAACGCCAGCTGGTATTTTAATAGCCTTAATAATAGCACATATTAGTAGCATTATTACTTGTTTGTGTAACACTTCACCTTCACTGTGCTATGCCAGCAGTAACTAATGAATGCATTCTAGGAAATTGATCCACCTGAAGCAGATTTCTCTGAGTAAAGCTTTAACTTCAGGGAAATAGCATGTGAGCTTGGTGTGGGAGTGGATATGAGAGAGATTTAAAGCTCTTTTTGGATTTATAGAACAGCTTCCAGTTCCTGCTGATGCAGAAATCAGTTTAAAAATAGATAATTCCACCTGGGCCATTTGTGTGCCTGCTGCTCCAGACTCAGCCAAGAACGGCAGACCTGCTGCGCAAGCCAAGCTGACGAGAGGTAGGAGTCCAAGATGGGGGGATGCCAGTGTGACATCTTTCAAACAGTCTTTTCCATCCATCCTCCATATGACTAAAAAAAATTAATAGTAAGAACAGGTGAAATAAATAATATTACTGGGCTACAGAATCAGGGGTATCTGATGAAAGCAGGTCAGTAGCAGCCTCAGATGTGCAGGCACTGGGAAACAGAAAACTAGGCCTAAGACTATTTTAGGTCTTCTGTTTGGTCTTGAATATTCTGCTTTGCTCAAAATACCTTGCAGCCCTAGATTAATGTATGAAGTTGGCAAGATAAAATACTAGGCATATAGACAGCAGAAGCAAGAAGAAAGCTAAATTCTACAGGTTGCTGCTGAGATCAGCCCCAGCCCCTGGACCCGTGCTATAGCTATAGCTATAAATGTTTTGAAGCTGTTACCCAAAAGATGGTAGTCAGCCCCTCTGGTAGGAGTCAGCACTTGGAAGGTTCTGCAGAGCCTCAGTGGGAGCAGATGTTGGCCAGACTTGTGCTGAGCACTTGTTCAGGTTGGATATTTGACTTTTGTTATTTGTTATATACTTGGTTCACACACTGAGCATCAACACCTTGACATCCTACATGGATCATCTTTGACTGGCAGTGCCCTTCTCCCTTGTGCCTATTTAGGAATCTGGTTAGCATCAGAGAGCTGGTGCTAATTTTAGGCACACAGTTAAGCTAAGTAGGTCCTCTTTTGACTCAGAGCAGCTCCCAGGATGATTTTTGTGGGCTATCATTTTGATACAGTTACATGGGCTCTTCCTTTGGATCCACGTTGATAGTCAATCCTTTACCTTCTCCTCCCAGCTGATGAGAAAAATTATCCCACCACGCAAGTCCTATATGGGTGTATTCCCCTCTCTTCCCCTTTCACATATTTCCTGGCTCCTTCCTCTGCTGCCCTAAAAGCACAAGAGGCCATAGCAGCTACTTTGAGGAGAACCTGTAATTGCTGCCTGGGCAGCCACCAAAAAGATTGAGACAATTTTCTTTGCCGAAATTCCACCAGAAAAGCCAAGGACTGAACAGGCATTTCAACACTATTTTTCATGTACCATCTGAAAGATTTTCTAATTGATTAGCAATTAGCCAGTTCTGAAAGACTCAGGGTCAGACTCACACCTGGCATAAATCAGAGAAATCCCACTGAAGTCTCAGATTCATTTTCCAAATGGTTAAAAATTCTGCAGGATCTTTAAATTATCCATCAATTAGCTGGCTAAAATTCAGAAAGATAGCACATTTCCTGTAATGCTCTTTGACATTAACTATTCCTTATGGGTCAGATATAATCAATACAAAAGCTAATGTGAAAATTCAGGGGTTTTAAAAAAAAAAGCAAAACCCAAATAAACATGGATCCGATAAACATAAGTTTTAGGAACAAGAGTCAAAATGCGGAATCAAATTTTACATCTTTACAGATGTGTGTTCCTTATCATAATGAATCAAAAGTAAGTTTTAACAGCTCTTCTGTGTCTTGGATGGAAGCTGACACTCCTGCCAAAGTGACAGGAAGGATTTT
This sequence comes from Notiomystis cincta, assembly GCA_013398075.1. NCBI lineage: Eukaryota > Metazoa > Chordata > Aves > Passeriformes > Notiomystidae > Notiomystis > Notiomystis cincta. The sequence continues at coordinate 806,386 of VZRX01000441.1, read as the reverse complement.
GGTGGCTGTTGGTGGGAGAGGACTGCATCCCTTGTGAAGGCCAATTCCCCAGCAGGTGTGCATATTGCCTGTGTGCAGAGCATTTTGTTTCCTTTCTCTCTTCAGTTCTGCTTCTCAAAACATTCAACTCGTTGCTGTTCCAGGCAAATGTTCTAATGAAACTAAAGGCCCAGGAGCTGAACAGCCTTGGGAGAATTAGACTGGCAAAGGAAGATAGGGAAAGATCCAGAATCTGCCTCTTCTCCTGTAACAGACAAAGATTTTCTCTTAGGAGATAAACAAACATTGCCTGAACTTGGCTCATATCTTCTGGGAAGTCTAATGGCAGGTCTGTCTCTAACATCCATACATATTAGAAAACTTTTGTAAACTTGGTAATTCTGAGGGCACTTCTTCCTATGTTTCCTTCAGCTGCCTGAAAAAACAGAACTGGTTTGGGGCTGCTGTTTTTCAGTGTGTTCATCTTATTTCTGGACATAAATTAGGCCATACTGTTTTCCCTGTCTGCTTTCCATTGTTATAGCATGTCACTGCTAGTGAAGCCTATATTATATCAAGATAACACAATGATACATGTGATATTGAGTGGTGATATTTCATTTTACAGGCCAGAAACTCTAATAATCATTTAGACAAAGGCAAGACCAGACTGTAAATTACATGTTTTCTTTAATCCTCTATTTATTTAAAATATAACCAAAACCATTTCTGACTTTAACAGAATCAGATTCTTTTTATATATTTACTATACAATAAATCACAATGCAGAAAATAAAGAAATATAAAAAAATGTGTATTATTAAAATAAAAACACTATACTCAGGAAGTGGAGAAAAGGATTTTACCACCTATAGGAACACCCACTTCTTCCCTCTCAGGAGTTACTTGTAAACCTTTTGTTGCCTTAAGTGAATGATATTAAAATCTGTGCTGTGTTCTATAAGGAATGATTTTCTTGGTAGCAGAGGCATGTACTAATTTTTGTTTCAGGAATGAAGTCTGGGCTTTTCCCCTAAATGC
>VZRX01000441.1:762155-805289 GCA_013398075.1 Notiomystis cincta | reverse complement strand
GGAATGAAGTCTTTTAAACTAGACTTTCTGGGCTTTTCCCCTAAATGCTCAGCTGCCATCCTTCCTCCCATTCTCTGGGAGAAACTCACCATTTTCCCCTTTGTTTCATACAGATGGCTCTGACAGATACAGCCAAAAGCTAGGAAAGCCTTTGCCTTCAGTGCTGAGGCCACTTCAGTGACCTGTGCCTGAAGATTTGGAAAAAGCCTGGGCTTTACTTTGCAAATTCCATGTGCAGCAGGAAACTGCAGAGCTGCTCCAGCTCTAAACAAATCTTGAGGGAATAAATGCTCCAGCCTCCACCAGCCAATCCAGTGAGGGTTAAAAAAAGAGCCACATTTTCCACACTTCTAAATACCGAGAAAGTCACATTTAGTTGAGACTTCATTTTTCTGCAGGAAGTTTGTACTTCTGTAGGGAGACTGTGAAAACTGATCTGAGGAAGCAGCCTCATTGGCTAAGTTAGAAAATCCTGCATTAAATTTGGAGCCTAGTAGAAAATTCAGGTACCAATTCAGCAAGTTAGGGTTCAAGATATATTAAGATTTAGATGTAATTCTGTAATTTTCAGAAAATTGCATTCCTCAGTCTTCCACCGGTGGAGCACAAGGTGGAAGTATGTGTAAAAAGATACAAGAGATACATAATTTGTTCCACTATTCTCAGTACAATGACACTGGTGATTAAATTGTTCAATATAAGCATAAAATAATCTGTTGTGGATTAGAGTATGAGGACTCAGATTGGTAGTTACTTCTAATCCCCTCCACATAAAAATAGGAATAATAGAAACAAACTCCTAACTATTAATTGGACTCATTAAGTGTACTTAGGAGACCTATTCCCATCAATTTCAATGTAGAACACAATTAAAAATGAATGTGAGGTGCAATCTATACAGTGTTTAAAGTGCTGTATTTAATAAAATAGTGTTGTTGCTGAGTTTAAGCATCGTTTCAGAGAGTTAAGCACCTGAATTATGCCAAGGCAAATCTACTTTGCACTTGACTGTCAAACTGATTTGCAGCAAAGCCCCAGCCTGGGATTAAGATCAACATCCAGACATCTGGAACTGGTTGAGTGATAAAGAAAACTCCTGACAGTAATATCAAGCAGCAGAAATGGGCGAGAAGGTGCAGCATTACCCTTCAGCTGCCTCGAGGCTAATGGGAGGAAAATAATTTAATACTGAATAAGGCAGGGTGGTTGGGATGAGGGCTGCCTACAGTGGATCAGAATTGCTGATTTAATTTGTAACACTTACTGAACCTTGCTGTACCTCCTAACTGGCTGAACATACAGATGGGGTTTGCCTGATTGGATCTAGATGAAGAAACAAGGCCATGAATTTTACAGCCACTTCATGGTATAACAGCAACCAGGTGCCAGCTTCAAACATCTGTCCTTTTCCAGGATGAGAGGAAACAGAAGAGAAACAAGGAGATATCTGTGTTAACAAAAGCTGGTGGGAAATGTGGTACACAATGCCAGAGAATTACTAAAAATGAATGTTCCAAATAACCTGAAATTCAGAATTAGTATCAGATTTCCCATTTCAAAGTGAGTCACAGAAAAGCCTGGGAGGGTGATCAGCAGGTAATTATGTCAGAGCAACTTTCCTTCTGTCCTGTTCTCATTCCCATCTACAAAACCATTTCAATAGCCTTGGTTGCCTCTGCTAAAAGATTAGCTGTGCTGAAAACTATACATGGTTTCAATTATTAGTGAGATACTAGCAGGTTTGTATCTGTTTGTTAATTTTTTGGTTAGGCACAAAACCCATTTAAGGTTATTCTCATACCTTATACCAAAAAATATTGTTAAAATCCAAATCATGTAGGATATTTGTTTGTTTTCTAAACTCTCAGTAGCTTATCAAAATCTTAACCAACTTGGATAACAAGAACTTTTAGATATTTCTGTGTTTACGTATCTATACATACTTCTTTAAAATAAGCTTTTGCTTGTGATGCATGCCTTCTGATTTATTTTAAGAATGTTCTAACATGGAAGAGACACCCACCAAGACCCCTGTGGTGAAACTCCCTGGGGGACAGCCCAGCTTGATGTTGGGCCTTCTGAAAGCAAGGGAGCTTACCCTTGACTTCACATGGCTTTGGGTCAGACCATCAAGTGCACTAAGAGAATCCTGTGCTTATCATCTGCCCCCTGACTTTTAGTTTCATGTATTATTTCCACTTGATATTGCTAAGAAATGTTTAGTCTCATAAAACATGAAACAAAGAATCACAATTGGTACTATAATAGGAGAAAGTATGTTTATTATATTTAAAAGTGTCAATTCTCATGGATGTACAGAGATTACTTAATTTTATCACTAGCAATCAGTAGGTATAATAACACAAATTAAACATCAATCCACTGCAGGAAAACAAGTATACAGCTAGAATAATTTTTTTTTTCCACTGTCAATTTCATGATGACACATTGCATTATGTTCATTATGTTCCACATCCCACATTGCAACAAGTTTTAACCATGCAGCTGCTGGGAGCCCAGGTGCAGATTTTCAGGCCCATTTAGATGTCTAACCTGTACTGTAAAATAATTTAGTCACTGTAATGGTAATGTTGGGTATGACTAAACCTTAGGGATATAGGCACTGAGAGAAACCCATGATCTGAAGTTTAGGGCATCTGATTCTTCACAGGATGCTCTATGATGGTTAGATTCCAGGAAAGAAATGTGCAAAGGCCAGCACAAGAAGATAGAAAAATTGAGCCATCAGGAAACACACAGAGAAGAAAAAAGGAGTCCAAAAAGTTATAAAATTAGAAATCAGAAGTGCTCTTCTGGTCAGGAGAGAGAGGATTTGATCTTAGAAGTGCAGCTGACACAAATCTATGCTACATCTCCCACAGTGTGTGTCCAGCCTCAAAAGGAGAGGGGTGCTAGCAGAGCAGTCAGAGGAAGCCCTGGCTCAGCTCTCCCCATGAGAACAGACCCTGCCCGTGGGGTTTGGGAAGCTCCTCTTCACTGTGCCATCCTGCACATCCTCTCACACTGCACATCCCAGCTTCCTGAGCCTCACAGAACCATCTGCCCTGCCAAGACTCTTGAGATATAAACTGGCTAAAGCCCACTGTGGCCACCCAAAGTGGCCCTCAGGAGGTGCCCTCCCCAAAAACCTGCACTTCTAGTTTAGTTCTCCCACTTCAGCAGGAGAAACCTGGACCTGCATACCTGGGTATCTGGATAGACATTTATACAGGAGGCACTGTTGTGTTACAGACAGTTGCAAATTGAACATATTCACAGAAGATTTTATAAAATACTGTTCCACTACCCTACTGTCCAGTTACCATGGGTGTGACTATCTTTCTCTAAGATGTGACCTTAATGAAGACAGCAAGAAGAGTCAAACTAACATATAATTCAATGCTGCTCAGAAAACACTGAGACATTTTGTTTCCTACTAACATGTACTTCAGTCCTACAGCACAAGCAAAATGTCAAATGAATCATTTTTACACCCTCCCCTTGAAAAATCTACCACAATCATACTCTGATTTTTAAAAAATTGCATTTCTCTGAGAAAGCCATTCCATTAAAAGAAAAACCAAAAACAAACAAACTCTTCACTATAAAATTTGCTTCAGAAAAACTTTGGTAGATCTCCTTCATTTATTTTTTGAAAATAAATAGCCTGAATTTAGTTCATATTTTTTCTTTTAAGGAAGGTTCGTTGAAAAGTTGATTAATTTCTTATTGATTGGCTGTAGTTTAGTCAGACTCTCTCCTAACTTAAATGAAACCTAAAATATTTCTTTCTAAAATAGAATTCTGTTAAAAAGTAATGAAAGCTCTTCTCACTTGCCTTCAAGAGCTCTATTAACACAATGTTTGTTCGATGCACAATTACTTTTCTAACATAGTTATTACAGCAATAATTCACTGAGGATATATGAGGATAATAACATATGTTTAAAGAAGGAAAAGCTGCTAAGAGGTGCAAATTTACAAAGGTGAAAGCCTGATGGGATCTTTAAGGTTCTAAAACAAAAAGAAATAATAGGAGCAGGTGGGAGTTGGATGTTATGTTGCAAATGTTTTCCTGGATCAAACAGAAGAAAAAGCAGGGAACTCAGCATAGGTCTCACTGATCCCTGTTTTTCCTACAGCTATTTGTCTATTTTTTTATCCAGCTACATATATTCTAATATAAAGACATATATGTAATAATTGTGCTCCTAGAACTACTTATTAATTTCATTTTAAATAGTCATGGCTTTAAAAAAACAGAGTGACACAATTTGTTTTGGACCAGAATATATGCATTCTTCTCTCAGGATATATACTAATATACTAATACTTTTTCTTCCTCAGCTCCTGACTGTTTCATTCCTCTTTATCTTGTGGAGGGCTCAAAGCAACACCTTTATCACACAGACCATGAAAGAGGAAAGCATGAACTCGAATTCACTCAAATGCAAAAGAAACTAGGAATCTCCCTTCATCACTCATTTTCTGGGAGGATGGTCTGTCCAGTATGACATCCAGTATGATATGGGTAGACTCTTCCTTTCCTCACAAGGGAGGAAAGTGGCCCTGTGCTGTTTTATTCAGAAGTAGCAATCTTCTGCTGTCCTGTGGTACCTGTCAGCTGAGCAGAAACCAGGCTTCCAGACTGTGAGCAGCCTGATCTCAGAAATGGGACTGAGGGCCAGACATCTCCCTGAGATCTGTGCAGTTTTGGCTCAGCCTCCAAGGTGCTCCACTCTCCCTGTGCTTTATGGGCATTAAATCCCAGGGAACAGCTGCAGGGTTTGGATTTTTCCTGGGACAATGACACACTCATCCCCCAGCTGCAGAGCATGTGAAATTTTTCCTCAGATCCACTTTATTTTTTTCCTTTTACATTCTAAAAATTATGCATATGTAAAGAGTCTGCATTAATTAATTCATTGGGGATAATATAAATGTCACTAATTTAAAGGATTAATAAGAATTTTTATACAGAAAATATAATCCTATTGAGATGCAAATGACCAGCAACTTGTGCTCCCCAGGAAGAGTGTAGATCTTTCAAGAAGCCATGATATACCCTAGAAAAGCAGGTGATGTCAGTGTGGCTGTGTGGCAAGACTGTAGGTGTCTGGAGCTGATGGAGATGCTCCAGAAGCTTGCCTTTGTCACTTGACTGGGGTGGAAGGAAGTTCACCCTCCTATTCATATTGATTCTGACAGAGACCACATCCAAATGTTTAAAAAATTGGCTGAAGTAATTGAATTTGCTGAGGACTGCTGAACACTTATTTTCAGCCATTCATTCTCATGCTGGCTGGGTTTTCTATACTGTCTGCCAGGAGAAAAACAGCCCAGAGCACCCATTTCACATAGCTTTAAGGAAAAAGTCTTTTTTTATGACAAAGTTTGATATGTGGCTTTCTGAAAACTCTAGGACATGGCAAAGCCTCAAGAATAAATCTTTGATTTTAATGTGGCTAGGCCTGATAAGTAGTACAAAACCTCTCCATCTGATCCTAACAGCCTGCTTTATTTTTCTTGCCCCCACACAAAGACAGTTCTCATAATCTGACAAATGGCCAACACCACCAGTAGACCTTGTCTGGTGTGCTAATCAGGCTCTAGATAATTTCCTAGTGTTTTACCCAGCTGGAAGGGAATTTGACCAGGATGATAACTACTGAGGAATTGTCTTCCAAAAATGATAACTACTGAGGAACTGTCTTCCAAAATGCCTGGTATTAGCATTGGCTTTCTCCTAGTGGTTGCTTATGAGCCTCACAGGAGGCTTGTTAGGCCAGGAAGACAGTTCCATGTGTTCCATGTTGTCCTGACTGGAGGACAGCAAAGGCTGGTTAAGCAGTCAGCTCTGCTGGTACCAAGTACTCAGGTCTGGTGCAGTCAGATACTGTCTATTAACAGGATAAAATGAGGCTCTTACACAATGCATTTAAGTCAGGCTCAGGTTTACCTCTAAAGAAGTTAAATTCATATCTCTCCAATGCCTGCAGCTCCAAGGGTACTCTCTCCAATAGTGTTAAAAAGATCTTGCTACAGTGAAAAGAGTAAAGACATCACTGTCAGGTTAATTCAGCATTTCACAGCCTTTCTAAAGTAATTCAGTGGTATGTTAATTTGAACCATGACTAAGGATCAGCACCAAGTGAATTACTATACCAAAAGCACAGAATTTGAAAGGCCATTGATAATCAAGTGACTTCCTAGACACCATCACTGATTTAGGGGAGTTTGAGGGCCACAGCACATCAAGAAATTACTTGATGTGTAAAAAACTTCACAGAGATACAGTGCCTGAAAAGGAAATGAGGCAGGAACTGGACATAAAATGGCAAAGAGGATGCAGCAATTATTGATGTCTGTCTATCCTCTCCTTGCAAAGCTAAGGAAGAGCAATTTGAGTAAAACTTCCAAGGCAGGTGTCTCCATCTCCTTCACTGTCTTCAAGAGCAAGAGAAGTGAAGCCCCTTGCTAGGAAGTGTAGTGGGTGAGTAATGGCAGTGATCAGGGAGTGATGAGACCCACGAGAAGAGGGGGCTAATGCCCCTTCTCAGACAGGATGCCAACTTCAGATTCAGTACCTGGCATGAAAATTCAGACATAACCTTGAAAGGCAAATACAGCTCACTTGCTAAACTCTGAAACAGAGAAACTGAGGTCTGTTGGTAGTGCAGTCACTATCTACAGGTGAGAACAGAGCCAGGGCAGTGGCAGACAAGACATGCTGCTTCTTCACAGGAAGTCTACTGCCCTCATCCAGGTTCTGGGAGGTTGTCCAGATTCACAAAAGAATCCTAGGGTAATGGACTTATCTCAAAAATACTGTTGTGTGTGTGTTGGTATGTGTTCAGCTGATGTGAGCAGCACTCCTCTTTTCTGGGGCACCATTGGCCTGGCCCAATGCAGGTGCTATGGGACTAAATGAAATGGTTTTGTGGTGGAGGCATGCAGGAAGGCTGCTGGTTCCAATTTCCCATTCTTAGGTTCACAGAACAAGTTGCAAACATCTCTGCCTCAGTTTCCCTTCTAAAAAAAGGGCAGATATCTGGGGATTAGTGATTGCGTACCTGAGCAGAAGAAAGTACATCAGGGAGGATTAACATATTAACAGCCCCCTATGTACTACATCAAATCTCTGAAATCCTTCTAATCCATTCAAATGCACGCTTGAGTACAGCCTAGTTAGGAACTAAAGTAAAAAAAGAAAAAGAAAAGGTATTCAAGCCTGTGTTTTTTCTTCAGAACATTTTGCTCTTTAAAGCATGTGGATAATTAGCATGAACCAGCAGAGCTGGCCCAAGTAGGAGGTTTTCCATCCTGATGCACCATCTGCAAGAATGGTTAAAGGATAAATGCAGCCTACATTGTTCCAGCAAAAACTTCCAATAGAGAGAACTAATAAAGGCTCCTCTCTATAGCCTAGTCAGGTATACACAAATACAGGCAAAGCATAATCTTGGGATGCCAAGGAGGAAATCCCTATGGATTCATTCAACCTAAACTGAGAAAAGTACAAAATGTTTTTGACTGTTTCCAAGGGGGTTCTAAATGTCAGTGGAAAGATACAGGACTGCAAAGCTATTTCAGTGACAGGAAAATTCATTGTTCCTCAAAACTTCACTCTTTGAGCAGGAACCAGTGTAGTTCCAATCATAGAAACTGTAATTACAACAGTCAGGGTATAAGTAGCATTCCAACAGGCCCTTTGGTTTGCTTGTCATTCCTAATGTAATTGTTTCCTTCATAAAGGAAATTGGTAACATTTAACATCAGTTGCTGAAATATTCCTTTCCACTTCTGTTATGAGTTTCCTGAACTTTCTTCTGTAGACATCTTTTGCAGGGCCACTGAGGTCTCCAGTGTGCCCAGTCTAGGACCCCAGTGAAGACCTCAGCTGGGATGTAATAGTTAATGCCATGCCTTTTTTTCTAGATGAGTTTGAAAACTGAAGTTTTAGGGCATGCCACCATTAACACAGATTTCCTGTGATGTGCCTGCCCTCTTGCCTTAGTTAGGGGGCTTCAAGTCATATAGAACATTTTCAGGATCAGTACATTGTACCTCAGGAAGCACAGTTCTGTCAGGCATTCCAGGAGTCTTGAAAGGTTTGCTCTCCCAGACTGGTGGTCAGGCTGATTTCAAAGCAAGAGAAGTCCAGGTGAGTGGTATGTGCAGCCACACCAGGGGCTGAACAGTGCATAACTGTGCTCCATTTCAGGAAGCTTTCATGGCTTTGAGCAGATCTCCCAGTTCGTCTGTAGAACATAACAGAAGAGGTATTAGTATTTATTTCATATATAAATATATTAATTGGTATCAGTCAGTCCTAAGGCATCTACCATGCTAACACTGAAGAAAGAAGGTGAGCACAATCTAACCCAAAAAAAGGGGGAAATTCCCAGCCAAAGTAAGTTGGTGTAAATCTAGAAGTCAGCATACTGCAGTTAGTTTTCTCATCAGTTCACCAAGGGTCTTGCCATCACTTCAGGGGTCCCCAGGGTTTCTTAGTGGCTGTGGATGTTGCAATGGAAAGCCTGATGAAGACATGGTTTCCTTATTATTCAAGCTTCCTCAATGACAACAAAAGTAACTCTAAAATCAAACCTTAGCTTCTACCACCATCTTCACAATTTCATGAGCATCCCTGACCTGTCTAGTGCACTGCCAGCCAGAGATACTCTAAATAGCTCTAAACAAGCACACATATTTCACTGTCATTGTGCAGCACCATAAAGGGATCCAAGTTCACACCCTTGATAGCAGTAAAGCAGATACATGAACACTTGTTCTGAGCTATTTATTAGCCTGGCTACACTATCACATGCAGCTACTGCCTTCCAGACCATGTCTGATCTCTCTGCACAGCACTGCAGTGTGCAGTGTGGACTTTGTAGCTAAGGCCTGTGCCACTACTACAAGCAGCATCATTAATCACAAGGTCCCTACAGCAAAGCCTTACTTACATGTAAGAGAGAGAGAGTCGTATCATTTTCCAATGCCAAGATCTCCCCTGCATTCAAACCCCTGGGAAAATCCCACACACCTATACAATCAACCATCATGGATTTGTATTTGAGTTCTATTGTTGTTCTTCTCTCTGAGTCCTTGCCTATTTATTTCTCTCTCCTGGGACTGTGACCTGCTGGAGATGAGGATCACAGGTGTCATTTGGGCAGCCAGGCTGTTACATATATCCTGCTGGGAATAGTGGAGCTATGCTATCCTTCCTTTCTCCCAAAACACAAAACCAGTGAGGAATACCTAGGTACCTGAGGTACCTTTACAGGCCTACCCAATTCCCCATTTTTCTATTATTTTAGGGTAGACCTAGCATAACCTAGCATAACCTAATTTCATCAAAACCATCAACATCCAAGGTAACCAACCCAGGTACTTTTAATAAGGCTTTTGATGCTTTTAGGATATAGTCTTCTGGCAGTCTGAGGCACCAGATTGTTTTACAGCACCCAAGGTGTGCCTGCTCCTGCTGCTGACCAGGCAGGCCATACACAGGACCAGTGCAGTATGGAGTGGACACTGCAGAACTCAATGTTTTGTCAGAGAATCTCACCCTGTGAGACACAATACAGAGCAAAACCAGATTTTCAAACTCAGTGTCCACATACCCACAAGTGCCATACCAGCATTACTGAGCCTTTTAGAAAAAGATGTTGAAGAAAATTAGCCTGGTTTGCCTGATTATCTCTCAGAAAGCATATACTAGAAATCAAACTCAGCAAAGCCACTCAGGGTTTGTCAGCATTAGAGGGAGGCCAAACTGAATTTCTCACCAAAAGGCAGCACAGCCAAACCTGGGAGATGCTGAGCTTGCTCTTTTAAGGAGATAATCAACAAAAAGGACCCCTTTAGAGAGTCAGGCTGCCCCACAGCTGCAGAGAGGTGGAGAAAAGGGACAGGGAGCTCTTGCCAGGTCAGCAGCCCTGCTCCTTACACCAGCCCATGCCTGGGATCAACATGTACTTTTGGCTTTCCAGGAGGGTTCCAGGGAGGCTGCAGCACTGCTGACCAGCAGCTTTGGCAAAAAACAGGTGGAAAGTGCAGACCTTGCTGTGCTGGGGCACTACTGCTGAGCACTGCTCTTGCAGTTCACAGAAAATCTGAGCTGTAACAAAATCCTGCCAGAGGGCAGCAAATCCCCACGATTGTTTGGTTTTCACACTGATTCTAAACTGCAGCAAGTTGAGCTTCCCCCTGAGAGTTGTGGTACCATGCTGTCCCTCTGCTCCCACACTTGTCCAGGCTGGTCCAGGGAGGTGTCACTCTCTGTACTGAGCACATCCTCAGGTGACTGACACCCAATTTCAGGGAGCACTTCCCACACAGGACCTGTCACTTGGCACAAGCACACCAGTGGGGTGCACCAGCAGGTACCCACACCCTAGGCCACCTCATGGCATCACACCAAAACTCATGTGGCTCACCAGAGGCTGCTCTTCCTGGGATCTGCTGACCAGTGGGAAGTGGGGAGGCTCAGCTCTCCCACATCATGGGTCTACACATCTCCCCCAGGCAGGACTGGGGTGTAATTAGCCCTAGGCTTTATTTCATGCTGAAAATACTGATTTGCTGCTCCAAACCCCTCTGAGCTGGCACATGGCAAAGTGTCAGCAAGCTGAAGAAAATAGTAATAATAATATAATAATATAATAATAAGCAGCAGCATCAGTAACAACCACATATAACATAACAACCACAATAATATCATTATAGGTTACTGAAGACTGCAAGGGAGTGGCAGGCCACCTTGCTCCCTGAGAGAAACCTTTTCTGGGGAACTTAGCACAGAAAGAGATTTGTAGGTGCTCTATTGTTAAGGAGAAAACTGTTGCTCTTTTTTATTCAGTGTGATGGCAAATCATTGACTTCTGACTTCTAGTGCTCTGCTCAGTATTTTTCCCTTTCCCTAGCCTTTTCAAATTTGCTTCCAATGGTGCAGGATTGCTAAAAAATTGTCCTTCTCTTTTTGCTTGGTATTTCTTTCACTTGTATCTATTATAGTTGACAAAACTCAGAATGCCCTTTCTGGTAACAAGATTTTCCTTTGGCAGGGGGAACACAGAGGCAGCCCACCTTGGTGTCCAGCTGACAGTGAAAATGCAGGGTGGACAGCAGCTTCCAACAGAGAGAATGTAGACACTGGGTGTCTTTACTAGGCAGTGAACAGCTCTAGCTAAGACTAAGCAAAATCAGCTTTAAAAAGGCAGTTCTGAAATGAAGACACAGAGAGAGAAGTACTTGAACCAGAACAAAAGATAGTGCTGAAAAACAATAGCTGGCAAAATGATAAGAAAATGACTAAGCATTCATCAGTTGATATAAACCCTGTATCTCTCTCCTCCAATTAATCTAGAACACAGGAATGCATTTTCAAGCTGTGTCATCTCTCTTGTAACAGAAAACCTATTCCAGAGATGTTACACTATTCATATCAAGGGATTAGAAAAATTACAAAATATGAATAAAGACAATGCTGTTTTCTCCTCTCTACAACAATATGGCATTGACACAGTACAACCTTGATGGGCTTAAACCAGGCTGTCTCAACAGGCAAGACAGTTGCAAAATACTCTTATCAAAGACAGGAATGTTTTTTGAAAGAAGAATTTTCACACCCACAGAGATCCAATGAAATCCCTGGATTTTTACAAAGTAATCCTTTTGTTGATGTTTTGTCAGCAAAGCTAAAGTTGATACACTCAGAAGTCTGATGGCAGAATGAGTTTTATTCCAGTGGAAGTCATGCTGTCAGCAGTGAATTTTGCTTTCTGGGCTGGGCCCAGATCTGGTGGCAATGTGTTTGGGGGCTGGTGACAAATGAGACAACCTTGAGAGCCACAGAGTTTGCAGCAACCTCAGGGAGGGGGGTATGACAGGATGTTTCTGCTGTCTCTACTTTTCCTCATATTATTAGAGGGGCTTATTAGATCAAGACAACCTTTAGTGATTTGCCTCACTGAAATTCTGCAGAGTATGTCTGTTATGTTAGTACATGCAGGGGATTGAATATACAGCATACTGGATAATAAAAATGGAGAAAATTATAATAATGATAAAAATGGAAAATGGATAATAAAAATGGACCTCACCTCATAATTATCTGCCTGAGCCAGTAACACTGATGGCTGATTATAGCCAAGATTCAAACTCTTCTAGTACAGTCCTTCCCTGATTCTGATGAAGGTGCTAGAAAACCCAAGCAGCATTAACTGCAGAGGGACATTTCAAAATTGGGGCAGGGCCTCCTCAAAATGCTACAAATTGAAGTATGAATCTGATGGAATAGAGCTATTTCCCAAGCACTGTAAGGAAGGAGTTGAATAATGAATCAAAACTCAAAATGCTGAATTCTTGGAACGCAATTTTGTAGTAAAAATGTAACTTATTATGACTTGTGTGGGACTTCTGAAATAAGGAGATCACATTTTAGCAGACAAGTTACAGCTGTGTGTTGGGCTCATCAGAACAGCCTTTTGGCCTCTGTCATCTCAGCTCCCTTTGCCACTATAGTGAATTTTTCTTATTATATATGTGAGAAAACATGTATTCTGGTGGCCTACTAGATAGCTGGACTTCTGAATCTAAAAAATGTCTCCCACTTCTTGCTGCATAAATGCCTTTCATCTGTAGACAATTGCACCTGACAGAGTCCAGCCTGGGAGATTCGACTCATGCTTAGTCCTAGCAAAAGGCAGATGGTTCAATGGCTTGATTTAATGACCCACTGAAACATCCATAAAAGCAATCCTTATGCTTAGCTTGTACTTTCCTCAGGCTCTTGATGCCAGTGACTGGGTCATTCTCTGGCATACACTGAAATAATCACAAAGCCTCTTTGGCCCATGCCCAGCCTTGCAAGGCTCTCAGCGGTCAATACCACAATTTTCCACCTGTTTCAAGCCCAAAGGCTTCCCAGAACCTGCCTTTTCCAAAGATGGTAGCCTTTACACCAGGAGCTATATTTTGCATGCTTACACTATATAATCAGCACATGGCCTGAGTTCTAAAACTGCCTGAGTGGGCTGCACTGCTGCTCAGTTGTCTGCAGGGAGTATAGCTTATTTTAAAATTACATGGATTACAGCATGTGCACAGCAAGAAGTTTCACATTCTTTGAGGATACACAGCCTGGAGACATAAAGACTCTTCAGGAATGGGCTCCAGCTGGCTGCCAGGATGCCCAGGTGTCCTGCCACACTGCTCATTTACCTGCAGTTCAAAATAGCCACTCTGCAAAGAGCAGGAGATGGGCATGTGCTCAGAGGACCACGGTCCAGCACAGCCAGCCACCTGACTTCAGGCTGAGTTAGAAAAAATGTAGGAGCCCATTTAAACTTAGTTTAAGCATCAGAAGTGCTTGGGCTCTCCCTCTGCCTCTCTTACTCCTGACAGCATTTTAAATTGTGCTGAATTGGTTCTTTTGAGGAGCAGCTTTCCCCTCTGCCCACTTTCCTGATGCAATTGTGAGGCAAATCCTAACTGAAAACTAAACCAGTGATGCTTGATGTTCTGAACATGTTCTCCTGGAAACTAAACAGCAGCTAGCCTGTGCAACAGAAAGGAGCCCTCTCCTCCCACCACCCCTCCTGGGGGTCCAGCAGAGTTACTGTGTTTTTGAAGCAGGGTACATCAGCCCCCCCAAACTGAGCAGAACAAGCTCCCACACAGCAGTGGAATGATCACAGCTTGCACCCAGCACCAGCACATAGGGGTGGCATTCCTCTCTTCCTACTCCTACAGAATAGCTGTAACACAACCACAACAGCAACAAAAACGATTGGATTTTGTCATCCCCACCAGCCGAGCATTAGATTAGAGCTGAATGTTAGTGTTGCAGAAAATACAACAATTCAGTGTTGTCAGTCTAAGGGATTATTGCAATTATTTTAAGCCGGGGTCGTGTAAACCTCAGTAAGCCTCATGTATGGATGGAGAGGAGACTTTGAGCAAACCTAATGAGCCTCCCTCAGTGGCCTTGCCCCTGCAGTGCCTTTCCAACAGGACCTGCAGCCTCACTGCCAGCAGCACAGAGGGGATATTTTGAGGAACTGCTACTGAGAGGCCTTACAGCAGCTGGTGGGTGCTGGGAACTAATGGACTAACGCCAGTCTAAAAGGAAAATTCCAAGGGTCAACAAAGCAAACATGAATATTTAATGCCTGCTTTTCAGCTACTCCAAGTCTATGATGATAAACTATCTTAGAGCAGATGAGGCTGTGCCCCTTTAACAGAGGAGAAATCAAAACAGAATTAAAATAGGAGATTGTATTCTGGTGAGGTTAGTGTGAAAAATGAGGTAGCTCTACCACTCAAACTAGCATCTTCAGTGAAATCAGGTTGGCTTATTATTGTGTTTTGATCCAAGTAAGCTCAGACCTGAGAATTGATGCTGAGATATGAATACAGTGATGGCACTTACACATCATTACTCCTTCTAAATCAAGGTTATCAGTACCTGAATTCCTATGGAGCCCAGGGACAATTTGCCTCATTCCTCCCTACTTCTAGGTTTAGAAAAAATGCCCAAATTCCACACAATAAAGTTTGATGCTGACACTTAAGAATACTTATCCAAGGAGCAGTCCAAAGCTTCCAAAGGACTTCAGTGCATGCTTGTATTAATTAATCCCATGGAAAGAGCTTCACTGTCCATTGCAGGTGATCAGTTTCTGTGGGATCTTTGAGCCAGACTCAATTTCAAAAAGCTTGAGGAAGTACCTTTGATGGAGCCTGCACTGGCCCTGCCTCTGTCCTGTCCCTACCAAGGCCAGCTTGGGGGCAGTGTTCCCCCATCCCTGGGTCCCACTGGAGGAAGATCAGAATCCTCACCAAGGTCTGTGGTGTCCCATGTAGGCAAATCCTGTATTGAACTGCCCTGCCAGTGCTTTGGGTATTCTCTGCACCCATGGAGCTAAGGCAGCCCAGCAAGGGAGAGGCAATACCTGGCAGGAGCCTTTTTTAATGCTCCCATTGGGAGTCATATGCAGAAATGGAGAGGCAGTTTCTCATCACTTCTCCTCATGATGGGGACAGGCGCAAGCAGCTGCACACGGAGGGCAAGGGTAACAACACAAGGTGAATGGAAGTGTCAGCTAAAAAACCCAGCTGTGCTCTGTATCCATGAGCCACTGACTGTATTGCTGTCCAGGAGGGAGGTGTCAGCCCTGCAGGGTTGCCACAGCACACAGGGCAAGTGGACACAAAGCCAAGGTAAGGAGCACCTTCAGCAGAGGGAGAAACTAAATGCTTTAATTCTACCATGCAAACTCAGCATTGGAAAGAGCAATAGAGGAAATGCTCTTAATAATCTGCTGTCTAATTGATTGAGAAGATTATTACTACCATGAAAACAAACATCATTTTCCCAAAAATTGCCCACAAATATCAGACCTCTTGACTGAGGAAGAAAAGGAGGACTGATGCTCTAGGCCGTTTTGTTTTCGTAGATGCTGGAGAGCACCTTAAATAAAAGCTAGGAAAGTTCTTGCTGTAATGGGAAAATGACAAAGGAGCTCTGACTTTCTCTGAGAAAACAGGCTGCCAGTGTGTTAAAATATCACCCTGGTTAAAAAATAAATAAAATTTTTGAAGAGGCCAAATTTAATGTTGAAATAGAAGCAGCCACATAAGCAAAGTTTAAAATACTGTTATTTGAAATTACAGAAGTCTGCTTATTTTTAGCTTGTTAGAGTCTGTTAGCTTCCTGTATGAAAGGGTTACATAACAGACATAATCCTCACGGCAGCACAGGCCATACATGCCAGGCTGTAAGGTTATGCAACTGCTCCAAGCTTGCTCCTGCCAGGCAGAAAACAAAGCCTCACACCCCTCAGAACTGTTCTGCTGCTTCTGAGTCAAACTCAGACACATGCATTGCAGTATGGACATGCAGACTCTCATTTACATGTGCACCTAGATATATATGGGTATAAACACACATCCACATATCCCCTTGTTTTCTTATTACAGCTTAGACAAGGTATTCTTTGAATTAGAAAAATGCTACCGTGGAATTACTCTGTTGATGTTGAACAAGGGATAATCTGGTATGTTGTAACTGGTAAAAGCAGCAAAGTTCACTCCCAGAGTTAAACCAAACCTAATTTGGGAAGGCACCGAAGGAATTCTCCCCTCTCTCCTAATGGGACCTCTGGCTGCTCCTTGCTGCCTCCTTCCATTGTATGTGGAAGGTGCACGGTGCCATGGCTCAGTGAGAACAGCTCAGGAACTTTAAATTAAAATAATTTAATAATAATAATAAATTTAAAAATTTTAAATTTAAATTTAAATAAGCAATATGCAACAGCATTGTTTCTCCTTAGGCTTTCAAAAGGATAGAGCTTATGTATCTGAGAATCTGCAATGTTCCCAGTCAGAATGGTCCTGTGAAGTGTACAGAACTATCATTTCCAACTTGTTTTTAGAGTAACCTGTGTTTGCAAACACTCCCACCCCCTCAGTCTGGCACAGATTGACAGGAAATTAGCTTTCCTGAAAGGTAAAAAAAGAGAAGCTGTGGCTGCCACAGCATCTTAAGAATATCACAGTTTCTTTGGCAAAAAACATTCGTATGTATCCTTATTGTGCATGATGTGCAAATTTAATTCATTCTCTACAACAAATGGTTTCAGTGCAAAACTGATGTAATTTTTAATTCAAGCAACATTTTTTTAATCTTAGCAAGGAGTTTTGAAAGAAGATTGCTACACAAAAATGAGCAGCATTACAAATCCAAACTGGACTGACTTCATTCTATTGTTGTTGGTGGTGAGAGCTGTTAGCTCCTATTCAAACAATCCTATCATTCCCATTTTTACAAAGCCACTGACCCTATCCAAGAGCACTTCATTTGGAAAAAGCTGATGAAACACAAAAAAGCCACGTGATTATGTTCAGCCAGGAAGATTTTCTCATCATTTTTCAACCTTAAGACTCAGTGGCAAAAGGGTACTTCAGAAAAGGCATTAAATACCCATGTTCCTGAGTTGGGCCATGCCAGGAGAGTTTTACTTATCCTGATTTTGACATCTGGTGAGGCACCAAGGTCTGGGCTGACCACTGCAAGGAGCCCTCAGTTTTGGGGGAGCCCAGCAGGTGCCCTGGCACGGCAGTGTCCCCGTCCTTGGGCAGATTGCTTGGGAGGAGGGCAGAGGCTGCCGGGCACTGCCCTTCCCCTGCCACACAGAGCCGGGGCACGGCCTGGGCGAGCCAGGGCTGGTGCTGCCAACTGCATTCCAAGGCTGCTGGCTCACAATTCATTGTCTTGGGTGACAATACTCAGCTTATGGCTTTGCTACCACTTCCTTGTGGTTTTTGTCCACTTCCTTAGCCCTGGCTCGACATTATGGGCAGAATGATGTGAGTCAGATAGAGGAATTAATCTGACTTTCAGAATAAAAAGCATTGTGGGAAAGCACCTTTATTTTAACAAGGAAACATTTGACCTGGAGTGTTTCCCAATCCAGATCAGGTCAAGGGCCCCTGAGCAGCTGTGCCAGCACAAGCACGGAAGAGCACACCATGATGGATGGATGGGAGTGAGAGGAAAGTTTGGGAGTGCAAAGAAGATGTCAGTGGCACCTAAATCTGGTCAAGTTGGAATGACAGTCCCACACATTTACCAGTCAGACTGAAGTGGAATAAAATGAGTCCCAGGCTTTCCATATTTTATGAGTTGCTCAAAATATAAACATTTTAAAGTGCAACACCCAGCTGTGGTGAGAGAGAAATAGGAAATTAGCATAATATTTCCCCAAATTTCAAAGTTTTTGAGTGCTAAATTAGAAAACATGATAAAAGCTGAAAGCCTGTCAGTGTGATGGTATTGCTTATCCTCAGCTAATTAGAGGACTACAGCTCAGCATTTGGGGTCTGGGTCCATGATCATCTTGAAGCAGAAGTGGTTCAGATAAAATAAATCAAATTCTTATTTCTGTTGTCTCTGGAAATCAATATCTATTTCCCAGGATCAACTATGGTTTAAGAACTGGTTCTAGCTAAGGACATTATCATAAATTTTCTCTGCTGCTTCAAACTCTCCCTTCTCCAGTAGCTGAACTACAGATACATGCTGGATCAGGTCTCTCCAAAGACTGGACCATACAGCCTGTATTAAGCAAACCAATTCGTTCATAGTTTAGTTCTGAGAGTATTAATTTAAGGGTAACTGAAGGTAAAAATTGCTTGTTACCAAAGTTTTGACTGTATTTCATGTTTCTCCATGTGGTGCATGCTCTGTGGTCCTGCCTAGCATCAGTTTCCAGCCAACCTGGCACGATCCCACCCTGGATTCTTCCTGATAAAGGACATTAATGCAGCACCACATGGTGGCCCTCTCCCAGTAGGTGACCCATCTGTGCAGCTAAGGAATCAAACACATCCTGTCTTTGGTACTGGCTGGTGTAGTTGGTGGGCCCACGTGGGAACACTCAAGACATGAGATACCTTATGTTCTTTTATGCAACTTCTACCTGTCCTCAGTCAGCAGCAGAGCTACCTCCAACTCCACCTCTTCCAGGGACATTGTCTTATGGTAAATGTTGTTTTCTTCACAAAAGAAAGGGCTCTAACTCGGTGAAATAAAAAAGGAATTGTAAAATTACATTCACTTAGATGCTTGATTCCTTTAATAATTAAGAAGCCCAGGCCAAATTCTGATTTTGTTTTTCTACCTAAGACAACCTGGTGATGCAGATGCAGAACTGGGCTCGTCGTTCTTCACAGAAATATATGACCCAAATTCAAAAGCCTTTGTGTCCAGACAGATGTACTACCATGGACACTCATAAACTCTTCTGTGTGAAATTGTACCCTAAGCAAAAGAAGAGCCACTGGACAAATTTAGACCTGACATAAACTGACAGAGCCTTATGTACTTGTACAGGTCTCTACCAGTGTTTCCTCATACAGAATATACTTCAGAGACTGAATCAGGAACATGGACACTTCACCCACAGCATTTGTTTAGTTTGCATAAATTTCCCACAAATTAGCAGAACTTTAGCTGATGAAGACCTTATGTCAGTTTAATTGAATTTATGCTACTCAAATAAATTGTCTATTAAAGTCTCAACATCCTTTATTCTTATAAGCATACAGAAACAATGAAAACACGTTATGAAGTGACACAGAACATTTTATGAACACATTTCGCTGACACAGTGAATAAACATTACAACATTTTCCCTTCACTCTATGGGACAGCATTACACAAACCAGGAGCATCCAGTTTAAATACAAACAGACATTGGTGACAGGTATTTAGCAAAACTGGGCTAATAGTTTCTATGCTCTCAAGATACTAAAGTATATGTAAAGTATATGTATATGTTCCCTTGAAATTTAACAAAATCTGAACTGAATAAAGAAGCTAAAGCAGAAAGATAGATAGATAGATAGATAGATAGATAGATAGATAGATAGATAGATAGATAGATAGATAGATAGATAGATAGATAGATAGATAGATAGATAGATAGATAGATAGATAGATAGATAGATAGATAGATAGATAGATAGATAGATAGATAGATAGATAGATAGATAGATAGATAGATAGATAGATAGATAGATAGATAGATAGATAGATAGATAGATAGATAGATAGATAGATAGATAGATAGATAGATAGATAGATAGATAGATAGATAGATAGATAGATAGATAGATAGATAGATAGATAGATAGATAGATAGATAGATAGATAGATAGATAGATAGATAGATAGATAGATAGATAGATAGATAGATAGATAGATAGATAGATAGATAGATAGATAGATAGATAGATAGATAGATAGATAGATAGATAGATAGATAGATAGATAGATAGATAGATAGATAGATAGATAGATAGATAGATAGATAGATAGATAGATAGATAGATAGATAGATAGATAGATAGATAGATAGATAGATAGATAGATAGATAGATAGATAGATAGATAGATAGATAGATAGATAGAAAGAAATATTTTATAAGGTAAACACAATAACCTCAATTTAAAGGCTTAGCTCTTAATAGCTGTCAGTTTTTCTAAACTTCAATTTTAATCCTTTCTCTCCCCCACCAAAATAAGGAAGTGTTTTACCTTTACTTTTGCTGTCATCCATTGCAGTTACACATTACAAAGCAAAAGGTCAGTGCAAAGCTCTCCTGGAGCTTCTCAGCACATGACATTACAGTGACTCACTACAGGCCCCAAGTCACTCAGTCTCTACTTGAAAGAAGTCTGTTCAATTTCAGTGTCTAGGTTTAAAGGCAGTCTTAACATCCACTGCAGGTCTGTAATGATCTGGATCTTTGGCTCAAGTGAGTCTGAGCATCACCTTTCACACCAGCTGTGAATCTGGTCTGGGCAAAGCAAAGCTAGTTTTTATGTGGGGTTACCATGAAGAAATGCTCAGAGATAAGGAGATTACATAGAATACAGGGGATTATAATTCATAGAGACATGTTCATCTTTAAATGAATTTAGGACAGTCTCAAGAAGGGGGCCTGGATAAGAGCCAGATTCAGACCTCCTTACACAGCTGAATCTTCTCCATATTGCCTTGATGATTTTATTCAAACTGCTATGGGAATAGGATACTGTGTAATGTGAGCAATGTAGGCAGGCCACAGATGATCAACACCTAGTAAGGGCAAAAAAGAAGTCTTAGACCCACATGTGAATTTCTTATTAATGTATTAATGTCTGTGTCCATGATCTGGAGCAATACTCAGTTCAACACATCATACAAAAACCTCAAATAAAATTATTTTAGTAAGTCAGAGTGGTGTAGGGAATTTCTTGGGCTTGTCTTCAATTCAGTGAAGGCATCCATTGTTTGTTACATTAAAAGGTTACACAGAAGACAGATAGGTCTTTGATGGAATACATTTGTTCACACATGAACATGAACCAGTGAATAACTGCAAATGAACATGGCACAGCCTGACAGGACAGCATGTTATGGATGCTAAATTAACCAGTAATCAGTAGTTCATTAAGCTATGCAACCTTCAGAGAGGTCTCCATCTGAAGCCAAAGGCTGAAAGCCAAAATATTTCAATGAATAGAGTTCTTCATTTTCTCCTGATCTGCTGAGGGAAACACACTGACAGTGGGATCTGCCAGCCTGTTCTCATTTGCCACTCACTGACCAGCCAGCAGAAAGCAAAGACCTGCAGCAGCTCCAAAGGCAGCAGGGATACCTCCTTCCCCAGGGCTTGGGGTAGACAAAGAAATGCTTCCCTATTTCCTGCCCATCAGAAGCACTGCTGGGTGCCAGCTGCCAGCACTGCTCTCAGAGCTCAGAATCCCCCAACCTAAAAGTAATTGCAGAGATGTGCAGTCAAACAGCATCTTTGAAACTGATGGCACAACTCTAGCACTGGAAATATCAATACCTCTAGAAGTAACATGAATCAAATTAGGCCTCGGAATACTGAAATATAAATTTTTTAAAAGTATGTGCTGATGTATAATTCTAAACTCTTCACATTGCTTACACAGCAGCAGTAGGATCAATGGATGTGGCTCTGGGCACAGTGCAGCAGCAAACACAATGTACCACTTGATTTCAGCAAGAGCTGCAGAGAACAGTTCCCAGTCCCTGCTCCACAAGACACTCCTCATCACCATGTTAAATCACCCAGACCCAAAACAAAGAGGTTCTGTGTTCTTCTTTGTAAATTTCTACATGGCTGAATCTTTGTATAAGTTCATTCAACTTTTTCCTCAGGTAAAACCTCCACTGCAACAAGAGAATCTTTATCTGTTGAACACAAGTGAAACACAAGGTAGGAGTAAAGGAGCTGGTAAAAAAATGCTTTCAAAATTTTTAATGTCTAAAAAAGTTCCAGAAGTTGAAAATTACTAAAACAGAATAAAATTATTCAACCAAGAAAGCCTTTTCCCTTTGCAATAAAAATTTGTTAGGAAACAGAACTCTTTTAGGCACCACTTTTTATTCCCTTGCACTGCCTTGGAAGACTTTAATGTGTAGAAAAGAGCAGAAGAAGCTGCATGGCTCCTAGGAGGAAGATAAAAAGGCTTTGTTTTCTTGATCTACTAAACACTACATGAACCCAGTGCTCCAATAGCCTCTGGTCAGGCAATTCACAGAATATTCCCGTCCAGCCCTGGTAACACTGACAAATAAATCTCTGCTTCATGGCTTCAATACTCTCCAGGCTGGGCTCCCCAGTCACCTGGAGCCTGGGGCCCCTCTCTGAGCGGCGGCTGTGGATCTCAAAGTCAGTGGGTGACAAGTGGAGGTAAGCAGAGGAGTCGCTGTTCTTGCGGATACACCTTCCGTTCTTCTTGCACAGGACTTTGCTGCAGAGTTTGGCTGCTGAGGTCACATTAATGACATAGTGGCCCAAAGGTCCATCAATGTACTGCTTCACAGTTAGGCAGCTCTCCTGTGAACAGCAAAAGGCATTTCTCAGTATCCAGCACTATGTCCAAGTTTATTGTATCTAAAAAGATGCTAATACTAAACTGTGGTTGCCTAAAGTAATCCATTGAGATAAATCTTGTTGGACTTACATACTAGAGTGATCTGTTTGGTTTAAATGAGCTTATTTTTGTGGGTAGATTAGAAAAGTATTTGCCTTTACCATAGTTTCTATTGGAGTGCCTGGTAGGTACATACAGTGTGAGAGTAGGGAGGAGTCCCATGAAGCAGAAAGAGAATTCACATGGTTCATATCTGAGACTAACAGGTTCCTTAAGTAAGATCTCTGGTAACTGCTGACTAGGAGAAGTGCATGGGACTAAAAGGTTTTAAAGCACAAATTAAGTCACCACTCTAGCCCTGATCACTCCAATACCTTCAGTTTACCAGGAGCCACATAATTTTCATAAACCAGCACAGAAGTTGCTGCAATTGCAGCTAGAAAGTTCCAGTTCAGATTTCCTGGTTCCTCTGACCAAGTCAGTGGTACTTTGCCAGAGACTTCAAGAGTAGGAGAGCAGACTGCATGAAAAGCAGAGTGGGCATCAAAGCCCAGCCCAGGTTTAGGAATAGGGGCTATCCTGCCATGCCTCCTGGGAAACTCCAGTGCTGCTTCCCATCTCCTCGAGAAGGTCTATTTGTGAAAGTCTGGAGAACCTGGGAGAAGTGACTAGGGCTTGTCTTATATTTTCCATGTAATATTTCACCATTAGCAACCAGAGAAAACACCTCACCTCCAGACTCCATTCCTTCCCAGTTGATTTGGACAGCATTGTAAAACAAGCTGTGCTTATATTTGTATGGCATTTTTTTGAAACATGCCCTTCTCCTCACCTGGATTCATTACTCCACTGAGCTACAAATGACCTGCCCAAAGCAATGTGCTCTGGAGCAATTCTGGGCCTTCTCAGCCTAACAGAACTGATGAGACCTGAAAGCAGTACTGAGCCATCGTCCTCAGCCGTTGGTTGAGGACATTGATAAAGGTAGATAGGTGCTGTGGAGGGTGTGGTGTTAGATAAGAGGCATTGAGGTGATTCCTGAGAACTGAGAACTGATAACCTACCTTTGAGCTGGCATATTGCATACTGCCCCAGAGAACAACTCCAGCTGCTCCCAAAGCCGCGCTCTCCCCAATGGTATTGACCAGATCCCTCTGAAAAAGAACACACGAGGAAAACAAATATACAAAAGTAAAAGTAAAAAAGCACTGGATATGGACATAATTTCTTTTTTTTCCCCAGAGGCAATATTGGTCCTGCAGTATACTCTTCACAATAAAAACACTTTATTTTAGAAAGCTCTTCTATGTCTCTCCAAAGGTTTGCATATGTGGCATTCATCAGTGTGCCTAAGAAATAATAAAATCCTTGTCGTTTATTCTCTAGGATTCCTCCAGCCAAGGTGGAATAAGAATGGTGGAGTAAGAATTGAGTGATCTGTTTTATCTCCTAGTCTCTGAATGATTAGCAAACCTAGACAGGTAACATTTTTGGCCAGTGATGGTAAGTATGATCACACATCACTGGATCACACAGTGTCTAATTGCAGTCGATGGGCTTTGGGCAGGGGTCTAACTCGTGCTGCTTTAGCCACGCCAACAGACTTACAGGGCTGCTGTTTCTACCAGCATGAGTGCCATTCATCCAAGAAACATATCTTTGAGAAATGAACCTCTCTCCCTTCTACAAGTGCCAAGTGGGGGAAAAAAACCCAAAGCACACACATTTGCATACTGATTTAACCGTGTCCACTTTTGGAATTGAACCAATAAGGAGCTGAGTTGTCACAATAGCAATAATAGAACTCTACAGAGCAGTCTGAGTGTCAAACAGGAGTCACCAGTGCCTTGCCAACAGCATGGCAATGTATCTTGCAAGTGTCCTAAAGCCATTCTCTGAGATTAGGAATATTGTGTCTAGAAAAAGGCAATTAAACCTTCAAAGATATGTAGGAAGGAACTTCTTCCCCCAAATTTCAAGGCACAATCAACTACATCTAAAACCATTTCTGTCTACAGTAATTGATTAAAAAGTAATTCCTGATCTGTATTTGTAATGACAGACATAAATTACAATATTTCTGAATTTGACAGAGAGAAAATTCCTTTAAAAAAATACTGATGGTCTTTTATACACTCTTTGCAACCCTTTGAGTAGAGAACAATCAAAAATACCAGCCAAATTATCTCAGTATGGTGGTGACGCCTTAGAAAAGCAGAATGACAGAGTGGAAGAACCATGTTATTGTTAATTACTACTAGATAATGTATTCCTCTGTGTAAGTGGGCCTGTTGATTTATCAATGCCTCGTTATGGAGTTCCCATTCCCAAAACATTTGTGGCCTGAGAGGGGTATTTCCTATGGGAATTAATTAATTAATCAGGTTTGGTTTGTTTGTTTTTTTTAAGATGTTAATTAAAGATCAAAATATCAAATTGTAAAAGAATGTGAAATGTAGTCTGATGAGTTGGTAATGAGGGTTCCCAGGCCTTCATCATCATCACTTTATGAAGCTTACCCAGATACAGAGGATGGACTGTGATTCTACATTACTCACATGACAGTTGAGTGATGTCATTAACAAATTAATTAAAACTTATCAGTCCTCCAGAATCAATAAATATTTAGCATTGCTGGATGAACTCAGACCTGAGCTAACCCTGAAATAAACCTTTTTGTAAGTAATAAACTGTGGGAATTAGAGTGCTTGACCAGAAGTCAGTAAATCTTGATTTTATAAACCTATACTCCACATCTTTCTATTGTTACTTTTATCAGATCCACAGAAAGATTAAAGCACTTCATGTCTAATTCATATGGATATAAAACTGACAAACTGACCCTTAAAGTTCATCTAGGCCTCTAGGTATGTCAAGTCCAATGTCACTGAAAATTTCATGCCTAAAGTCCCTGAGGCACCTACTCTTCCACTTTCCTGCAATCTAGGATTACCACCTTGCCAATGCTGAGAAATTCAGCATTTATCTTGGGCCTCAGCAGCCCAAAACACAGCAGTCCTGGTTTTGGGACCGAACCAAGTGCCCCTTCTCACACAGCACAGCATTGGTGAGGGCTCACTGGCATGGCTCTTCTTTGAGAGTGTAATAAAAGCCTCATAAGGAAGAAAAGATGCAACTTAAAAAAAAAAAAAAATTTAAAATATTAATATCCTAGCATTTGTCTAGGTGGAGAATCCTAATTTATTCCTTGTATCAGACATTGGTGACTGGTATTTGTCCAAATGACTAACAAGTCAACAAAGCCTCTTCCCTTGTGATGCTCATTCTTGTTCAAGCTTTTGGGGACAGTGTGCAACTACCTAAGGTCCTCAAGAGTAGGCTGAGCTATCCCCAGATGGACAGCTGATTTGGCAGGGAGGAGGAGGAAACTCTGCTGTCTGTCAATGTTTCTTTGTATGTAGATCACCCAAGTCACTGTGCTGGACCTTAAAAGAATAGGAGGTGAACAAAACCATCAGTTTTGGAGCTCGAGATGAAAGAAGACAGTCAGTTCTAGTTACATGTTGAGGAAAGAAAAATAAGTATGTCTGTAATCTTGAAGAGCCTTAGTTACAGACAAGAGCTTTCTGTATTCAGCAATAGTAGCTGAAGGCTGGCATGGCTGAAGGGGTTGGTCTCTATACATATGCACACCTGGTCATCAGAGAAGACTCTCTGTAGGGCAACAACAGGATTGTTATCCATTATTAATCATTTGTCAGTTGTCATCCTGCTTTATTAATGACTTCAGCCATCTACTCAGGAAGCACAGATGCTACTGTGCCACTTCCCTCTCCCACACACTTAGTAGTGAATTGCCTAGGCAGAAAGTTTCTAAATACCCTACAGATGGCAAACTGCTTGTACAAACAACTTCTTATACACATTTCTAGCAAATACAGAAACCTTTCATAATGATTTGAATCCCAATTCAGAATTTATAAATTGTTTCCAAGATAAAAAGCAGGATTAATTTCTCAGACACCTTATGCACAACTCACCTGATTTCCAGATGCAGTCAGGGTGAAAGGTACAGCACGCACAGCTACAGCATCTGCCTGGGACCCGGGCCTTTCATCTTTCTGAAGGTTTGATAGACCTGTGTCTCTCCCTCAGAGACTCTGACTCACAGCCATTTTTTCTAACTCCACGGTGTGATTTCACATAAGCCCTGTGCACACAAGTCTTGAATGTCAGTAGTGTTTCTGTTGGAATAGAAAGTTCAGCTCTTGCACAGTTCAACGGAGCAAGGCTGTGGTTGTCCTGGCCCAGTCCCTGCCAGAGGTCAGGTAACTATCCCAAGTGCCTACTGTCCCAATTTTTCTATGGCCATTTAGCCTGGATGTCATTGTCCTGGTACCTTTCCTTGCCACCCTCATGCACATTGTTTCTGGAGCTCTGATGTTTCATGCCTTGTTTGTGACTTTGTGAGCATCACTTAGGGGCATGGCATGGGTCAAATGAGAAGCTCCAATCTAGTGTAAAACCTGAACATGTAAAACCACATTTAAATCATCCTGGTGGCTCCAGGGCTATGAAAGAATACAAGAATACTATTTTCTGGATCATTTCTATATAGAAGATTTTTAAATGCAGCCCTGCAAGTTCCTGTCAGACCCCAAGCTGTTCTCACAGATGATGTGTGTAGTCCAGACACATGTTAAGCCCTGTCCCATTCTGAGTACCCTGCCCATGCTGTCCTTATTAGCAAATATATAGTGGAGTGTAATCCAAATATGTTTCTCTGCCTATGCAATGATTTTCCTGGCTGCAGAGTTGTAAAGCAATCCTTAAAGCATCCAAAAGTAAATGGCTACATGCAACTTGGAAACAGGCTGGTGAGTTAAAGAATGTAACCTGAGAGGAGCATCACTCCAAATTACCACTGTACTGTTCAGAAAACAGCTCAAGGTAAAACAGTAACTATGTACCACCACAGATTTTGAATTCACACATAAACTAGTGACACCATGCTGGTTTCCATAGCTTTCAGTAACATTCATGGTATTTTTATATTGATCAAGGGACTAATTAATTTTATAAAAATATATTATTACAGACTGGATTTGAAGAATTCTTACGTATTTCCTAGCTCGAGTTCTTCAGTGAAGGTGTTCTGGGTGACATCCTGCCTGTACTGACCCCAGTGACTCCTTGCTGTCAGGACCAGACTGGCCTCTCTGCCCATGACTTCTGAGTCAGCTAGCACCTGTGATTTCACAGAGAAAACAGCTCCAGAGAGTTCACGGTTGCTGAAAATGAACCAGACCAAATTCCTAATTACTTCCATGTACAATTTGCTTCCCAGGAGCAGCCTGAAAGTACCATTGGCTTCCTGGGGTCAGCCTGAAACATTTCTCAGGCTCTCAGGGAACTGCTGCCCCTCCTCAGCTCCAGCTCCAGGCTGAAGCCCCACACAGCCTGTGGTTCACTGGACTGAATTTTGCCTTCTCCCTTGCCACTTCTCTCCCTTCTTCTGTTCTGATTTGAGTCAAGAACTTTTCTCTGGCAGCATTAGAAGGAATCTCCCATGCAGCTCTCCATAAAATAAAGGGAGGGAGTGCCTCTAGATGCCCTTTGCCATCAAGGGTTTTTTCCCATGGGTTTCCTGTCCCAGATTTTCTACTTTATCATGGAATTGATAGAAACCAAAGAATAACTTTGGGCACTTGAAGCAACTATTAGAGAAATTAATAAGTATCTGTGCATCTCTGTTATGTGCATAAACAAAGTCAGAGCAACAATCATCATTACATATCCAGAAAGTCTGAGGTTTGCACATATATAATTCACTCTCAGTGTTGTGGTCACTACATATTTATTGCACTTGATCACTGGTTGATGGAACATTGTATTACTCAAAAACTGTGGGTTTTTTGATGAAAAGACTCCACAGTTTAGCACTAAATGTTGGACATGAAGATGTTGTACTTGTGAAAAGTGACATAGGTGGCCAATGTTCATCATGCAGGAGTTAGAAACTCCTGGACAGATTACTTTACTTGACTAGTTTATTTCTATACTGAATGAATTTACATTCGCATACAGAAACAAAAAAGCCCTGAGGCTCCTTTCTCATGAAAGTTTATCTTCCATTGCACTAATTAGTTTTAAACTTCACAAAATTTGTCAAGTTCATTTCACAACTTACCCTGAAGAATTAAAATATCACAATTAATTACTTCCTTAAGGAAATCATTTCTTTGTAGTTTCTTTCTAAACTGCCCTCATTAAAAATATACAATGTTTTCTTACAGAGGTAGACCAAACCACTGCAATATTAACTCTGGAAAGGCATAGAGTTTTGTACTGTGACTACAGTACTTTCCCTCAGGGGCTGCTTTAAATGTGAAAAACAAATGCACAAGTGCTTTTACACAGGAAAAGCTTTTAGAACATATTTTATCTAAGAGGCTATTTCTAATTTCTAAATTTTGAAAGAAGTCTGTCTGCTTACCTCTGTTAAAACATGAAAAGTATAGGCATAAAATGGTCTGGAGTAAACAAACACAGGTAAAACATAGTCTTTTCTAGCAATTGAGGCAACACGTATTGCCTCTTTAACTCGATAGTGAACGAATTTTAGTGCATTTGGGCTGGACTTCAGTATATAATCCAGGTATATGGAAGGGTAGAGAGCAGTGCTTTCCTTCCACAGCCAAAGCAGGAGGTCATTGCGGAAAGACTCAATGGGTGGGCATTTCCCTGTGTATGTTTGGGGGTGTTCTTTGTAATCGTAATTGTAGCAGTCTGGGTAAAGGTAGTAACCCCACAAACCATTTGGTCTCATATGCTCAGCCAGAAGGATGGTGTTATTCATAAAACTCCTGCCAGCATTTTCAAATTCCTCTTTAGCCACTTTCCTAATTTTGTCCTCTGACCACCGAGGATGCCGTCTCCTAACAATCTCCAGAGATTTATTTCTATAAATGCTTTTATTGCCCCAGTTCCTATCCCACTGGGGCCTCCAGTTTTCCCAGTCAATGACTGCAAGTCCCTGAAATTTCTTCACGGGTATGCAATAGTCAATGTCAGACTTTGCCTTGCTAAGGTGTTTGATAAGACTTTCGTTCTGGGGCACCCCTCCATTAACGGGCTCTCCATTATCTGAGTAGTAGGGGTAGTATCCCAAATGAGTGTGGTAGAAGATTGTCACATTGGATCCACTCAGAGTCTCATTGATGTTGGAAGCGATGTCAAAGACGCCGAGGTCCAGGTCCACCTTGTAGCGCAGCCGGCACTGCTCGGTCGGCGCGTTCCAAACGACCACGAACGGTTTGTGCAGAACCAGAGGGGCCCGTGCTGCCTTTGGCAGGTGAGCATCAGCCAGAGCGAGCAGGGCCACCACTGCCAGCTGTCTGACCCAGACATCCATGGTGTGATTGTGTTCTGGGAAATTGCTATGATGTGCCCTTGAAAACAAAACCAAGATAAGGTGTTAGAGGGCAGCACGGAGGCAAATTTGATGATAAGGGGACGTCTTTTGGTTTGATTTGCTTTTGATAATGCTAAACTCAGTGCAAACAGAGAAAAGTGCAAAACTGGTCTTGTAAAAGCTAACACTAATTTCAAATGCTTTGAAAAACTTTTTGTTAGACTACACTGCCTGGAAATTAAAAACTTTTTGTTAGACTGCACTGCCTGGAAACTTCACTTCCTTTTCACCCAGACTCCTCACACAGATTCAGACCTGTCCTTAACATTTATTTGCTCCCTCATATCTACAAAACTAGATAGTAAATTAATAGCCTAAAATGATAATATAACAAAAAGATGTGCTCTCATTTGAAATTTCAGCTTCCAAACAAGCTCTGCTATGGTTGGTCTGACTTGTCTCAAAGATTGTCACAGCAGGGCTACAGCCTTTACTATCTGTGTATTCAAATGGTCACAATAGGAAAGGTAATTTGAACAAAAGGCAGACACTTCTACCTCACACAGATTAATGAAGACAACTCAGAAATATAATTCTCAGGATATGAAGAAAGCATATTGTTATCTACCCCTGAATTTCATTTTCATTTTCTAAATGAATAGATGCAAGAGCGATAATCAATCTGCAGGCTAGAAGAGGGATACTATTAATGACTTAGTGGTCTAAGGTACTTATTCTGAAGACAAATTAAATATCCACATGTTAAAGAAAATAAATTATGCTATGCAGATCTGAACTATCTGAAAGAACATGCTGTATCTTTGGAAAAAAGGCTAGTTTGTAGAAATGAGGTGTATTCATGTTAATTTTTCCTTTCAGAGTCTGATGTTTTTCTTGATAGTCACACTGGCTTGGGGCTGCAGTAGTCTGGGAGCTGCCAGAGCTGCAAGGCTGCTGATACCCTGGACACATCCCCACTTTGCACCCCATGGGGCAGCTGTTCACCCACTGTCCACAGGCAGCTGCTCCAGAATCTGTCTCTGCTCCAAAATCTGTCTCTGCTCCAGTCTTGTCACCAGGTCGCACAAGTAAGCTCTGTCTTGGGTTTGTCATTCAGGTCTCTTTGCTGATCTTTCTATGATACAGAGCTCATTAAAATGGTTTCTCTGTGAATATACATGGTATAACATAGTTTATCATCTCAGTTGTTATTTTCTATCATTTGCCATTTTAGACACATGTTAAATCACTGCAGTCACTGTGTGCACGTTCAATTCATGCACCAGACATGAATTGTAAATGTCCTGAAACTGGATACTTCCCTGTTTTTATATGCATTTTAGTGATTTCTTCCCTTGCCTGTAAAGTCCAGCTTTACTTGTCCCTGGTATTTTCTCAGTTAATATCTGTTAATCACTGAATTCCTCTTCTAGACTAGAAGAGATCTTCACACCCACTCGTGCATTAGCTCATAGCCAGGATTTTTACATTTCTTGCTTTCCAAACCAGTATGAAAAACACAACACTCTAAATGCTGGATTTTGTAGTACTCCTTGCATATTACCTTTTAATCTGTAATATGATTCCAAATCTACAGGAAGGCTGCAGGTACCTTTATCCAAATTATCATCAGACTTATTAAAGAGAAAACACTTTCTCCTCTTTGAAAATACATTGGCTCCAACAAGTTATATAATCCAGGATTTCTTCCTCTGTCATTTGTCCTTCCTTGCCATTTTTCTGCTCTGGGTTTGATGGATCTTTTCAAATCTGACACTGCTCTCCTACTTTTCTGCCTTTCCCTTAAACTCTACTTTGTCCTTATTTCTCCTACAGAACAGCCCTTCTCTCCTCTACCCTCAGTTTTGTGGTTTTCCATCCTCAGTCCCAGAAAAGCACTGAGTCCTCTCACCTGTGGTCTGATATGAGAGCACCTTCCCAAGATGAGAAGGAGGCAATTTGCATGAATCAGTGGCTGGGGCAGGGACTGAAGGGCAGGACTTCAAGAAGCCAAAATGCAGGATTCCCCAGGAGCAAGCCCTCACTACCAAGCTGCAGAGTTATGCTCCATTGTTTCCTCATCCACTCTCTGAATGCTTGTTTTGTAGACCTAAATATAGATTTAGCACCCAAGTTTTAAAATTTTGTTCATAATCCTCTAGATCCTGTTGAGGATCACATCCTTGAGTGAAATGGGCCATTGCCACCAAGCCACTACTTAAAATCCTGCCTGCTGAAAAAGGATGGAAGGTAATTTTCACTCCACTGATCTGTTGGAAGGAAGTTTTATGATTGCAACTGGTATATTTTTCTCCATTTTTCTGAAGTCTTGCATAATCATTTAAGTAATGCCATGGGCTGAGAAAAACAAATAAACAAAAACCAAAAAAGCCACAAAAAGTGCCTTTCCCTTCCTGTTTTATACAAACTGAGGAATGCATCACAGTACTCTGCCATTTCTTCTTTGATGTAGCAAACAATCTTACTGCATTGGTAAGTGATTTTTCATGATTTGGACTGGATTGCTTCGTAGTACATCTGAACAAATCTGTAAGATAAACAGTGATTTTCTTAAAAAGTGGTAGCTCAGATGAAATGGGAAGAGCTTCAGGAAAAAAGAAAAGACCTTTAGTGATTTCTGTGTAAGAAAAGATCTGGGAAAAGATTCCAGCTGCCTATTCCCACAATCCAAATGCCAGATTTTTCAGCCTTGTGTTATTATGTACATATAATTAGATCATTTTGTTAGATATTAATGACTAATGCAGTACAGTTCTTGTATAGATCTGAGAGCCCTAGACACTAGGACATTGCAGATAATAAATCATAAGAGAGTTAGGTCATGAGATAATATTGCAGGGTAATTTTAAGTTATATATGTTTAGTTCTTGGGCAATTCTTGTTACTGTCCCTGAGAAGACTTTAATTAACAGAGTGGTTGAGGTTGGAAGGGATCTCTGGAGGTCACCTGGCTCACCCCCCAGAGCTGGTCACTCTGGACAAAACATCACAAGTGACAAAATGAAAATGTTTATCTCAGGAAATGTCAAATAATTCTCAAGGGTCTTTTGACTGGATTGACCAAATCTTTGAAATTGTGAAGAAGGCTGGACATGTTTCTCAACTCTAGACATGCAGATTTCTTCACCTGCAAGATGAATCCCACAAAAAAAGGCAGAAATCTGTCCAATTCTCCTCAAGCTGTTAGAAGTTATTAGAAGTTAGGGTCTGGTCAAGGATATTCATTCAGGATCCTCTAGTCAATACTTGATACCTCCAAAAGTTACTGGCAGTAAAAAAGTAAATAAAAGTAAATTCCTTCTTTAAAGCTATGTGGAATTAGCCACCCAGCTACCTCTATTAATCTCAATAAGATGGTAAGTGCATAGATAACATGCCTACCTTTCAGATGGCTAAAGCTTCTCATTGCAATTAAAGCACTGCATTTCATTGCAAAGCATATCACTTTTGCTGCTGCTTTCTATTCCACACAGGAGACATTACCATATACACAATTCCTTAAAGGGAAGATAATTAGAAGAAAAAAGTCATCATTTGAAGACGTTCCAATCTAGTTGCATTAATCTGTAATTAGTTCTGATGTTATTTGCAGATGGGAATTTAATTACAGATACTTTTTCTTTAAAAAGTCTTCTGAAGGCAAGTGAAACAAGTTTCCAAAGAAGCAGACAAGCCTATAGTTCTGAATGACGAGAAAGTAAATTATCTGTTGTTTCACAAGTGCATGAAGGAACCTCCAAACAAGAACAAAACATCTTTTATTGCAATTTCCATTGCTCTATCTTTGGACTTCATCCTTTTTATTCTCATGCATGGGCACTAATTGGACTGCATTAATCCCTGGTTTTTAATGAGCACAGACACTAATGATTCCTCCTTGAAGCTCATTATCAACTTTGATTCAAATTCTCCCTTTTCTTTCTTTCTTTTTTTTTTATTCAATGACACATTATCATGCTCAGTATAACTTCTCGAACGTGCAGATAGCTTTCTGTGGCACTACAGTGTTTTCAGAGCAGAATGTGCTCCCAGAGTTTCTGCTCTGCATTCTAAAAACAAACCTGAGTTCTTCATAAGTGAACGAAATGGGGTCTGATCACAAATCTCATGAAGTTGATGAGGTTTTTTTTATTGCATTCACTGCACAAAATAACATGTAGTTTTCTATTTGCCTCAGTTCCTGTTATGCAGTTTAGGATGAAGCAGGTTATGCCTGGATTCCAATATATACTTTCTTTTGTAAGTGTGAATTTTGCCATTTCTTGGGAAAAATCAGTTAATATCTGCATATTCCTCTCATAATTTTTGTAAAAATTTCAAATATTTACTTTTCCCAAGATAATGCTGTTAACTTAGTCCAGCCTGTATTCAACTGTGTTTATTAGTCAGAATTCCACTCTATTTTGATTTCCAAATAGTTGAAAACCACTGAAGTAGACATCTTAATTGCACACTTCGATTACAAAATACCACTTAAAATTCATAAAAATATAGACTCTTGTGCTAAAGAAACCTATTTGCACACCCTGTGTTCCAACACAGACCAATGGTGTTCCCTGGATGGACAGTTCCTCTCTAATTGGTTTTTATTGATTATTCCAGCATTTTTGCACTGCAACACATGATGTTACAGCTGCTGCTTATTATGGTTTTTAATTTGGTCATATAACCAGACAGCACAATTTCAAAACAGCCAGCAAATTCTTTCTCTCATTTTAAACTCATCTGTGTGCTGACTTGTAATCCATACATTTAGCTATTACACAATTGGTTTAATCCGTGAAGTTTAAGTTATACTGCAAATTGAACTTAATAAAAACTTCATAATTCACAAACAAACTTGAAAAAAATCTGTAGTTCCTATGGTAACAGCTGCTTATGATTCCTTCATTAAACAGTATCTGACTAATATAATTTAAAATCCAGATTAGGAAAGAGTACAGTTAACTCACAGAGGAAAGGTGATTTTTCCAACAAAAAAGAGTCATGTTTTGTGATCTAAACCAGATTTACAACATTTTTCCAAGTTTGTTTTGAGTCTCTCATATGTGCTATTGACTCCTGTTTTGCAACTGCTGAGTGTACTTTGCATTTTGTTTGGTGACAAACATATTAATTTTAACTAGTATTTCTCATATCTGTAGGAAATCATTTTTCTTGGAAAAGAAATATATTCTGATGACACTTAAAAAGGGAAATTAGTAAACTGAATTGTTTGAATCACACCAAGGAACATATAAAATTGGCAGGTAGAAGTGTCCTTTGTTGAATGTAGGCTGATGACATTTGGTGTAGAAGTTATTATGGCTAAGAAATACAGATATTTCAACTGTATTTAAGGTGGGTTTCTTTTTTTTTTTTTGGCCACAAAATCACGTTTCAAAGTTGCTTGCAAATAATTTGAAAAATCTTGTGTATGGATACATTATTCCCTATGAGGTATAATTTATATGCATATAATAAGTATTTACAATGTGTTTATCTACACATGTATGTATATTTCTCTGTCTTCTCAGGAACTACAGGAATGAACAAATCTGTCCAGCCTGCCTCTGCCTTGGTCCCATTCTGTTGTTACTTTTCTGTTTAAAAATTATGCAAAATTATGCAAAAAATTATGCTTTTCCTCTTTTTATTGAAAAAGAGCTTGCATTAGTAAGATGGTAAAATGGGCAGAGAATACCATCTTAATAGAAGTAGTCTATCCTGAAACCTTCAAAAGCATAAAACTTCATTAGACAAGGACTAAGCATCTACTGTATCCTCACAACTACCAGTTTTCAGTGGCTCAACTCACATATCTCTGTAAGTCTCCAGTTTTATTTCTCAGATTAGATCCCAAGTTAAAAAGTGAACAGAAGAGCAATAACATCCTGAGAAGGACTTGGTGGTGTTGGTTGAAGAGAAGCTCAGCAGGACCCAGCATCCTGTGTCTGCAGCCCAGAAGGGGCTGCATGAAGAGAGCAGTGCAGCAGCCCAGGGAGCTGACTCTGCCTCTCTACTCGGCCCTCGTGAGACCCCACCTGCAATGCTGCACCCAGCTCCGGGACCCCCAACATAAAAGGACATGGATTTGCTCCAGTGGGTCCAGAAGAGGATTCTGAAGATGGTCAGATGCTCATCTATGAAGACAAGCTGAGAGAGTTGAGGTTGCTCAGCCTGGAGAACAGAAGGCTCTGAGCAGACCTGAGAGCAGCCTTCTGGTCACTAATGGGGGCTACAAGAGAGATGGAGAAGGACTTCTTACAAGGATGTGTAGCAAAAGGACAGGGGGGAATTGCTTCAAACTGAAAGAGGGTGAGTTTACATTAGATGCAGGGAACAAATTCTTCTTCATTATGAGGGTGGTGAGGTTCTGGCACAGGTTGCCCAGAGAAGCTGTGGATGCCTCATGCCTGGAAATGTTCAAGGCCATGTTGGATGTGGCTTTGAGCCACCAAAGTGGGTGGCATCCCTGGCCGTGATGGTGGAACTGGATGATATTTAAGGTCTTTTCCAACTCAAACCATTCTATAATTCTGTGATTCCATGATTCTGTGTTTGTAATCTTCCTTAAAGATCAAAGTTCAGAAATGAACCTATGATTGACATGTTTCAGTTCACTACCAATAGGTGAGGATAAATAGCAGGTTGCCAAGCAAGGAGTAGCAACCCTTTATTTTTGTGCAAAATATATGAAAAGAAATTCAAAGACCAAGGAGATGTTGATCCAGGCATATGCTATCATTGCTGATGTTTTTGTGAACAGTGGATTATTCATGTAAAAGCAAATGAAAAATGCCAGAGGACATTCTTCAGTGCATATCACAGATTTACAGTAAATAATTTCGGGGGCAGAGATCTGCTTAGGCATTTCCAGTTTAGTTTTATTGTTTCTTTTATGTGCAGCTTGTGTCATGCCTTAAACTGGGAGAAAAGGCTGCAAGGAAGCATGGAAATGAAAGAGGAAAAACCTGGTGCTGACAAGATATTGTTCCCATGGAGCCTGCCACTTTTCTATTAAAAATAACCATTTTAGTACTTGCTATGTCCTGGTCTATCCTCATCTACCTGCAATGCCTTTGTCTCCAGCTGTTGGAGCCAGACTCTTACATGGTCACACACATTGTGTCTTATGCCAAGTCATTGCAGTAGTACCAGCAAGACTGAGGGCTACTCAGCACAGTGACAGAGGGAAAATAAAGATACAGGTCATGATT
Source organism: Notiomystis cincta (assembly GCA_013398075.1). Classification (NCBI taxonomy): domain Eukaryota; kingdom Metazoa; phylum Chordata; class Aves; order Passeriformes; family Notiomystidae; genus Notiomystis; species Notiomystis cincta. Next base: position 768,226 of record VZRX01000441.1, on the reverse strand, counting down.
CCCAGTGTTATTCTAGTTAAAAGATGGTGCTGTGGCTTTAAATCACTGCAGATTATTGATGACATTTTGAATGTCAGGGGAAGATAAAGTGATATGTTTAAATCTATCTGTGCAGTAGAGGGAGATTAAATATATATGTGCCACAAACAATTTTTTTTCAATTACTGAAGGATTGAGTAAAAGAAGTATTTTGTGAGTGGAAGAAACCATGTAACATCTGGAGTATTACACCATTTTGTATATCAAATACATGAATTTAGCTTGCATCTAATACATGAAGCACTGATCTAATTTTTTTTATGTAAAAGCCTGATGCATTGTTATTTTCAATTCCAGTCCATCTGCTTCTATTGCATTATAAACTGAAGAAAAAGGTATTCTAGGAAAAAAATATTCCAGTATTTAAAACTGCAAAATTTATGTCAAAAGTATGAAGTTTTATACGCAATTTAATATTTATTTCTTCTCCATATACAAAGAATTAAGGGGAAAAATAAATTGATGGGTTATACCTTTTAGAGGAGCCATATTGATTGTCAGAACTGTTAAAGCCTTAATTCCCTGAATAATTAAGACTAATGTCCTCAGCATTGTTCAGTACAGTCTTCTGGCTCTGACCTTCAATGGATGAAAATTAAAGTGCCAACCACCAGCATTCTGTAAAGAAGTTCTCATTTTTTTAATAGATTTTCTTTCTAATTTCATTGCTAAATATTCTTAACTGAAGACCATGAACATTAATTGGCACTAATAGAATACATCCTACCTTCTGGCATGGAATTTTAATAGCTTATAAGAATGTATGAATGGGTAACACTGTACAATAAATAATACATGAGTTTACATTGTTGCAAGGCATTTAAAATAGTTTAGCTTCTTTCACACCATCTGCTAAATTCACACATTCATTTTCTGAAAGGTTTATTGTTATTAGAGGCACTTATAAGAGAGAAAATTAAGTCAAATTGATAACAGAGAGAATGCCTACAATCAGGCCTTGGCTTATTCTTGAGAAAATGCTCTAAGCTAAATTAACTTTAGCTCACACAAAGATAAATTATGCTTTCAGATAGTGTAATTCAAGAAAATTCAATTGAAATTAATTGAGGGGTATAAATCTGGAAATATTCCAGTTGAATTCATGGAGTTATTAAGCATTTATAATCTTGTGAGAGGGAAAGATGTATCCTTTAGTCAGCTAAAAAATCCTAATATGTTGGCAAACTCTTAAAACATTTGTGTATTTCCACTGTAAATCTCTGCTTGCAGTAAATAATTCCTATTCTTTGGATAATACAAAAGGGAATATTACACTTTGGCGACAGAAACTCAAGACAATTTGGAAAATATGTGTAAAGCATTTGAGGTGAAATTAACTTTACACTTTATTTGCATGCTAATACACAGCTTAGTTTGTCTACATTGTTTCAAATAAATGAATTTAAAATACCTCTAGCTTTACAAAAACCCGGCACAATACATTGACACAAATGAATAGAACTCGTTTTTAAGCAACAAATTGCATCTTCTTTTGGGCTCCTCTTGAGATTATTTTAAAACTCACTGTTTGTAGGAGTGACTGCCATTTTAAACAATTCCCCTGAATGTTTTGCTTCTAATGAAAGAAGTATTTTTTTATTATTCATATGGAATTAAATACCTGAACAGCATTTGATTAGCTGCCCTCTGGGTGAACAGTGTGGCAAGCACAGCCCAGTGCATCAAAGTACTAAATTGATAAATCAAATTCTGAAATATCCTTAAAGTCAAAACATTACTTTTTTTTTTTTTGAAATGTGAATTTTATTCACAAACAGCATTTCAGTATCAGTTTTCTAACCTAAAAATGCTGTTACACATTGGAGTGTTAAGCACCAATTAGCTATTTGACAGATAAAAATACAAAGCAAGAAATAAAATATAGTCCAGAATTGACAAGATACAGAAAACAACAGAGAAATCCTTCCTAACTGGTAGACTACAAGCAGAAGTGAAAACTTTGTCTTTACTGATTGTTAATTGAGTAAATAACATGGCACTTACCTCTATAAAGTCAATGAATAGTAGAAAACTTTGCTGAAACAATTTATAACAGCTGATGTGTTTGTCCCAGGAATGTGCTCCTCCTAATGAGTGAGCTTTTAACTAATGAGAAACTGAGTGCATCTGAAGATGAGGGTGGAATTTTACCTAAACACTCATCATGTAACTGTAAAACAAGTAAATAAATTCATTTAAAAGGTGGATGCATTACTTGTAAGCATCTGGGCTCTTTCTGTAATAATTTTGTATCGCCTGCTTTTATGACCTGCCTATGGGATGAAGCAGGCTGGTGTTTGAGAGGAACTGAGTTGTGTTTTGAGAGTTACACACTCTGAACTCAGCAGCCACAGGCATTAGCAGAAGGGACATCTAGGTCACTGCAGCACGGGGAGAAGCAGGGACGCTGGCAAAGCCGAGGAAACAAAATAGCTCAGGAAGAGGAATTTCAAAAACGGGCTGGATGGCTGAGTCCAAAGATTGGTGGTGAATGGACTTAAATCCAGTTGGCTTGGATCAGAAATGTGGCCAACAGGACACGGGCAGTGATAATCCCTCAGTACTTGGCACTGGTGAAGCTTCGCCTCAAATCCTGTGTTCAGTTTTGGGCCCCTCACTGCAGGAAAGACAATGAGGTGCTGGAGCCTGTCCAGAGAGGACAACAAAACTGGTGAATGACCTGGAGAACAATTCTTCTAAGGAGTGGCTAACGGAGCTGAGGTTGCTGAGCCTGGAGAAAAGAAAAATGAGCAGGGACTTTATTGCTCTCCTGAAAAATTTCTTCGTGGAAAGGGTTATCAAGCACTAGAATAGGCTGCCTGGGGAGGGGATTGAGTCACCAACCCTGGAGATATTTATAAGGCATGTACACGTGGCATTTGAGGACATGGTTTAGTGCTGGACTTTTCAGTGCTGAGTTAATGGTTGAACTCAATAATCTTAATGATCTTTTCCAAAGTGATTCCATGATTCTATCATTTGTTCATAATCCTCCCTAAAACTCAGTACAAAGTGCTCAGTCTTTGCTATTCCTTGAACATGACACCTGCAAGCAGACCCCAGGGACCACCATTTCCTGATCCCAGTGTCTGCAAGCCATGGGATGCTGTGAGTGACCAAAGACAGAAGGGACCATTGATATCACAGTTCCATAAAGAGGCTTTTAAAGTGGTTCAGCATGACAACAGCTTCAACAGCCACATGCCACCTCCACAACCAGTCAAACCCCCATCAGAAGTATAGGGATGGATGAAAGGAGTCCTTACATACAGAGCTAGGGACTAGCTAGATGATCAAGGGTATTTGTGTATCCTAACAATGCAGACTAAGAGGTCAAAAATGTCCATATCCTCATGTGGGAACTGTGAAGTGTAAAAGAAGGAAACTCTGGGTTTCCTCATCTTGTCAAGCATGACTGTTGCCATTTAAGTATTAAATTTGAAACAAATACAGGAAACAAGTACAAAGAATTATTGGAACAACTACAGACATTTTTGTTATTGTTGTTGCCACATTTGTCTCCAAATCTGCAGAGCTATTTGGATTAAATAGAAAACAAATAGCTCCCTCAGCCTTGAAAATAATAAAGGCAAGTTTCCTATGGACCTGTGTCTCATCCTTGACTGAGCTCCAAACTAAGGTTTCCCAAGGCTGAGGCATGTGCAGATGATCTCTCCTGCACTGGTTCTCCAGCTTGCAGCATGACTCCCTTTTCTCTTGCCTTTTATTCAGCAGGTTGTTTCCATCACTGAGTTGGTTTCAGAGATGGTATCTGAAACCTGAGCCACTCTCAAGTGTCTGGCTGATATTTGCTGTCGGGGAGGGACGTGCAATTGCACAGGGTTTTGCTCATAGCTGTATGGTCAGCGCGGGCTTGAACATCACTCCTACGGTGGGAAATGCTGAAATAACCTCTGACTGTTACCTAACATCACCAGTAGTTCTGCTAGAGGGTGCATTTAGCAGCTGTCCCAGCCATGGCACCGTGCAGCCCTGCAGAGCTGCTGAGGGGGGTGTCCCTGAGCACCTGAGCACAGCCTGGCAGCGCTGTGCCACAGCCCTGCACTCAGGGTCCCGTCCAGAGCACAGCCAGCAGCATCTCCCAGCAAGGGCTGCTCTTCCTGAGCACCTGCCAGACCCCAGCAACACCTCATTCAAAACAAAGGGCCATCTGTTTGCCTAAAATAGGTTATAGGACAAAGGGTGAAATTAAACAGACAGCTTTTCATATTTGGCCTTACATCCATTACTTTTTTAAAGCCAAATTATCTCAGCCTGTAGGCTCAGGAGTGGAGGCCAATCTGACAAGTGTTTGAAATGCCTCTTTCTCCAGGTGTTTCTAGATTAACTTCTCCTTTGGAGGGTGGTTGCTAATACAGGCACTGCCCACCTCCTCCTCAATACACACTTACCCTTTTTGCAAGGGTTAGCATCCCCTTGGACCCTCAGCTCTGTCCAGCTCAGCCTTGACAGATCTGCAGTGATATAACCTCTCCTTTACTTTTATTCTTCTTCTAGGTCTCCTTTCACTTCACTTAAACATTTCCTTTTTTCTTATCTGCACTCAGAATATGAAGCAGAGGCATAATTTGTGAGGAATTTTTTTCCCATTAATCTCTTTGTGTTCAAAAATACCATTAAAAGAATAAGTTCCCAATTAAATGTTAATAAAAATAGGGTAAATTAAGGGTAAAATAAGGATAAAATATGCATGCTCTGTTCACATGTATTTGGATTATATACATATGTAGGTAAAATCTTTGCTATAGTCAAAAAATAGAGCTGAATAAATTTAAAATAGAGTAGAAGGGTGGAGGAAACAACTTAGATAAACCAGTAGAAAATACTGTGTTTCCCTGACTAAAGTGGTAAAAAACCAACAAATTTGAAACATTGTTTGTTTTACTTCTATTGCAGTTTCATTTGATATTTGGGAAATGGAGATCATAGGAGAGGTGCAACAATTGCTGTGACTCAGCAGCTATTGATTCCCACCATCTGACAAAGGATGCCTGTGTGTATATATTTAATTCTGACCAAGAGGAGAATGACACCAGGATTTGCAGTCTAGCTTCTGCCAACCTCCTTCTGTGCCATACAAAACTTCTGCTAAAAATAAAAGCCCAGAGCATCCTTGCTCTGTCACCCTGAACTCAACGTGGGGGGCATCTACCTCAGGAGCTTTCCCAGGTCCTGCTCCTTCTTGGCAGCCAGGCCTCCTCCCCAGCCATGCAGAAAATGTTCTGGGGAACAGAAGGAATGATGGGCTGCATCAGAAGAGGGGGAGCTATAAGGAGACACATTTGGATAAATGATTCAGAGAGACACTTCTGCTTTGGTTTTATTTGAATTAGAAATGAAACCAAGTTCTTTGTAGTGGAAGGAATTTGAGAGAGCGTGCTGTGTTTTTTGTAAAGCACCATTTGTTTAGAGGTGGAGAAAAAGCTCAGCTGTCTCCAGCTTATGACATATCTAAGAATAATATTTTTATTTACAATTTTATTCCTGATAAATATAATTCAGCTTCCAATGCATCAAGTAAGAAATGCCTCAGGAAATCCCAATAGGTATGTGGGTTGCCACTTGAATAAAATGTAGTATGTTCTCAAATACAGAACCAATCTGATTTGGGTTTTTTTTTCAAACTATTGACAAAATAATTAGAATGCATATTTCCTAATTAATTATCAAGTAGTTATTAACATCAGTGTTTAAAGACTAAGAAAAAGACAAAGTCTTAATCTATATTAAAACCCAGGTTTTATGGCATGTCACAAATGCATTCAGAACACTAAATGCTTCTAAAAAACTCACATGATATTTAATAACTGAGGTAGCATAACAATTGTATCTGGAATATGCATTTAATAACAAAATTACTTTAAAGACTTTTAGAAAAAAAAGAATTCAACACTGCCTACAGAATAACTTCTTTCGCTTCATAGCTGGGGAAAAAAGGGTGAGAAGGAGCATGGGAATAATTTAGCATTGGTCTGATTTTTAATAACCATTTTTGAAATAAATGTTGTCAG
>VZRX01000441.1:739396-754396 GCA_013398075.1 Notiomystis cincta | reverse complement strand
CATCCTTCTAAAGCTTAATTTCCTTTCCAGCTTCTTTTCCTTCTCTGCAGTATTTTTTTCCAATCCTTTCTGCTTTCTGTCTGATTGAGACTCCTTCTCCACCAGGCAAATCACCTTAAACCTGCTATGTTTAGCTTAGCGCAGCAAGTTAAAAATTTGTCCCAAACAGTCAGATCTTGGTTGAAAAGAGAGAAAAGTTTTCCATGAATTGGAGAGGGGAAAATAAGAGCAAAAACATAAATATTTTTCCTGGCTTGAAGATCACAGTTTGGATCATGTGCTCCTAAAGCTATCCAGATACAGAACCTATATTTTCCTGCTTTGCTCTACCTTCCTCCTTTCCCTTCCTAACAGAGGGCTTTATTTGGACTTACAAGAAGTATGATTAAATTTTAACTGTGAAATACAAAAGAAAATGTCTCAAATTAATACTTTTTTATTTTCACAGAAGAAGCACTAATTATGACTTTAAAGAATACCAAGAGAAGTTATTTCCTCTAAAATATGGTATAACATAAAAAATATGGTATTATAAAATGGAACTACTTGGAAATATGATGTACTGAGGTTTTTAATAAGATTTAACTTACTAAACTCAATTGAACACTCCTTTTAAATTTTTAATTTCAAAGCTTTTTCTGTTTTCTTTCTCCCTTCCATCTATTTACCTTCCCCTTGTTGCCATTTTAGTAAAAATGAAATGCAATTTTACTTCTTACATAACTAGTAAAATCCAAAGGCCTTGCCACATAGGATCGACTCCAGATTTCAACGAAGTAGTACAGTCATCTTTACAATAATTTTGTTTTTCAAGCATAGGCAGCATATGCATGTGGGGAACTCCCATAAGGAACAGGAGAAACAACCTGTGTGACGTAGGCCGGGACACATCCCCGGGCTTGCAGCTTGCCTGAACGAATGAGGCACGGAGTCATCAGGCTGCTGTGAGTCACACAGAGCCCACACTTGTGCAATCTGAATTGCAGGGTCTCTTCTGACACCCACTGGGATGGTGACGTGCCCCAGGTGGTGAATAACTTGTTCCCTCCAGAAGGTGTGGTTACCACAGGCTGACACTGCATCCCCTGGCCAGGGTGCGAGTGCAGAACTACCCTGAGACGATGACTTTGCTTCCTGGGTCAGAGCTGGATTCATGCCTTGTCACCAGGCTGCCCATTGCAGGGTTTCTACATTTCAGGAGAGTTTGTTGGGCAATAAAAATGCTTGAAAGCATTTCAGTATTCACACTGCTGTTCCTACCCCTGTGAAGGGAAGCAGTTTTGGGTAACACTCTCAGATAAGCCTCACAAGACTGCCTGAGAGATGTAGGAGGCTACGTGTTTTGACTTTCAGTAGGAATCACTCAGACAATTCACTTGAATGAAAGGCTGATTTTTCCACCTTAAACACAGACTAGGATTTCCATGATAAAACACAACGTTACACCTCTATTCTTAGTAAAGTAAAACATATTCTCATCAGGTGTTGTACTAGTAGTGATGCACATGGTCGAGTTTGGCCAACATTTGTGCATCATTACACACTATTTTTGGGGTACTGACCCCCAAGTAAAAGCAGGGAGACACTCCATGCTCTTTTGCTCCCCTGTGCTTTTTTGGGGTGACCACAGAGGAAGCAGGTACCAAATGAGTGTAAGGGGAAGCAGAGAGGGCAAACCGCCAGGGAAGCAGGTAGAAGATTCCTGGAGGAGGTCGGAGCAAAGGCCAGGGCCTCCAGAGGGACCGGTGGGGATGAACAAAGTGGCCAAGCATGGGGACAGACAGCTGCCAAGGGACTGCCCCTTTTGCCATTTCCTACTCTTTCAGCCTCTGACTTCAAGATAATTGTATAGACAAAGTCTGCACAAACCATAGGGTTTTTTCTTTCTCTTTCAGGTTTTCACCCATATAAGGTGAAAAGAATAATAAACCATAGTTAGTATCCCAAAAGGTCTTCTGCTGGAATGGCTCTGAAAAGAATATTGTGAATGGGTCAGATGGGTTCTCAGCCACAGACACACTGGCAGCCCCACTCTTCTTAAATTTCAGTCATATCTGTGCAGATCACCAATCTTTGGAACACTTCCTCAGATATAAAGTTTTGAAATTTGCTAAATCGTTTTTGTGCTACACAGAAAGAAACAGAAACCCACTCAGGTGGAGCACCATGACTTGCTGAAGAGCTGGCAGTGATCATTATGCTCTAAAAGGCTATTTCTGACACACAAATTAGCAAATATGTCCCTGAATTCAGGCAGGATATATCCTAGTCTTCTGCAGAGGGCCAGCACAAGGACCACATGTCATTTAAATGACATTTAAATGCTACTTTTAAGGCCCTAGTTGGGCTTCTCTGCTCCTTCACTCTTTCCATGGGGATTAATTCGGTAAATGTCATTTTTATACCGTTTTCAAAGGAAAATTGTCCTTTAAATTGAGGAAGTGGCACCATCTTGTGGATGAAAATGAAAGTGCATTTTCTTTAGCAAATTCAGCTGGTTTTCACTTTTCTTTCATTTCCCCCCTATTTTTCTTTTTAGGTTCTCATAATTCTGTAGAGCAGCCCAAAGAGTCTAAAAAATTATCATTGTTCAGAAGACTTTAGCACAACGCTGAGATATATTATGCAAAAAATGCATAATATTATGATTACCTACCATGCTACACAGATTTCTGATATATTGGCTAATATCACAGAGAGATTTCTGAAAAATTCTTTTGAGATCAGCTCCATAAAATTTTTTGAAAAAGGTTAGCTAAAACTTGTTCATCAAGAAAATAATGGCTACATTTGCAGTGGCAATGTCTTACTCCAAGAAGCAAGTCAAAATTCTTCAAATCCACATACAGAAGATTTGTTTACATATTTAAGCCTATCATTTAAGACTCAATTAAATTATCCAAACTAGATTTAAGCATAACGTGTGGGTTTGCCTTTACTCATGTGTTTTCAGGACCATTAGTAAAGTTTCTGCAAGTCTAAAGATAATAATATAACTATGCAGCAATTTACTTAAAAACTGATACCCCTGCCTTCTCTCTTAGAATTTACAAGTTGCAGACGTTTTAATACCTAACATTTTTACTCATTTTTACTGTCATAATTACTGTCAGTCACTTCAGTGGGATTCACCTCTCTTCAGTTATCACCAGTGCAAATGTCTGTACCTGAACTGGTCACCAAAGCTTGTTTTGAAATCTCTAGGGAGTAAGAGTTGCTTTTAAGGTGCACTTCATCTCATCCTGTATCAGAAGTGGATCTGCTGACTCATACTTATGTCTCTTCTTTGGCTTTAAAGGGGAAATGATGTGATTAGCATAGGTGCAGATAACTCCTGCAGTGATCTGCACACAGTCAAATGAATACTACCACTTGTGCCTCATAGAAATAACATCAAGATTTTTTGAGCCCTGTGGATGATATTTAATTCAGAACTCCAAATGACTTTAAACAGAGAATCTTAAAGAGAACAACCTCTAAAAATAAAAAACAAATTAAGAGTCATTAATGTAGCTTAATATAGGACACACATGCTGTGTCAGAAGGTTGGCATTATCCTTTGTGGTGAACCTACGAGGGAAACTGTATATTATAGCACCAGTTCCTTTACATTTAGAGGCACTTTCAGTTCGTTTTGCCTTTGCTAAGTATATGTAGAAACTGGCATTAACAAAGGTTACTCTGTGAAGTAACAATAAATGCTCTTTTTAAACACTGAAATACAATGCCACCACTTAAAAATGAAGCAGGAAAAGAATATAAAGAGATATACATGTAGATATACATATATATGTATGTATAAAGTTGTAAAGGCAAATTGTAAGACAATGCTTCCAGAAAAACTTATTTAGCAAGATCATAATTACCTGGAAAGTAGGCAACACAGATTAAAAGTGTTTATTTGCAAACCAGCCCAATTATTCAACTGATGAGAAAAGATACCAGAACTTTGTGCAATAACCATAATTTGGGAAGATACACTGTGTAATTACATGTCCAGTGTTTAAGGAAATGACAATTCCTAGCCCAATGCAAAGCCCTCTAAGAAGTAAGGAGTTTGCCCAGGCTCCCTGGCTCCATGTTTGTATGGAAGCAATTGCACAGACCGAAACCATTATGGAAATACTGCCTTGGGCAAGGCAAGAATCTGGTTGACCCTTTGGCCAATTATTGAATGGAAACTCTTTTGATGTTATAAGCAGTCTGGCTCATCTAAATGCCAGCCACTCCACCCACCTTTTTATCTCCTGCTGTGCTTCTTCAGTTGAAAATGTCACCAAGATTAGAAACTGTTCCTGTGCTATCCTGGGCCTGACAGCAACTGTGATGCCTTTCCCCAAATCTCTGCTCCTGCCATTGGCATCCTATCCTCATAGAATTAAGACAAGGGCATAATTTCAGTGGAAAATCCTCTGAACATTAAACCTTGCCTCATCAAATTGAACAAAATTTTGAGAGAGCCTGAGAGAACCCAGAGCCAGGTTTGTAATTGCAGAAAGCATTGCCACCCTCAGCTGGTATATTGATTGCCATGCTAATTGTCATGTTCTGTCACTTCCTTGATGTGCCTGTACTAGAACAAGCAATACTTTATTATAGGTTCTCTTTTTCAGTATTTTTGTTGGGGTAAAGAGAGAGATCACTAGGAACACTGGAAATAAACATATTATTATGAAAGGAAAGCCACCAGAGGATTTATCCAGATTTATTTTCATCGGTATTTATCAACCAAGAAAGATTTTGTTAACGTTCTTATAATCATATAGCACAAACCAAGAATAATTTGAAATTTCTTCATTTAATAATCATACACTTAAAAATTCTTAATACTGATGATGAAGTCTCTGTACCTTCACTGTCTGTAATTAAACTCAAGAGAGCAGTAAGTCTTCTTGCTAATGAACTAAAAAGAGATTCCATAGAATAATTCAGAATTTTAAGTCAGCAGTGGCTGAAAAGAGAATACAAAAGAGTTGAGTACTGAGCTATGGCTGTTTTCAGGTCTGGAAATACTCCCACACCTTTTCTTAGTAAAAATATCATCTACCTCACTGCAGGTAAGACTACACACTGGAGAACCAGCCATGTTTGCAGTGCCTTTGAATTCTCATACATCTGTTGAACTCAACATGCACCCACTACAGATCTCTTTGATTCACCGTAAATGTTTACCATAGGAAGAGATTTACATTTATAGGCCAACTGCTTACAAAACTTGCAAATATATCAGGACTTTGAGAGTGGGAGGTTTTCCACGTGACTTTGGATACAAATTATCTTGCATGACCAGTAGTGATTTCAAAAATCCATGTGAAGAAGCAGAGCTATTCAAAGCTTTCCAATAAAATGCATCTTGGAAATCCTTCCTGTCCTGAGGCCCTGGGCTATAAAACCTCATCAGAGAGTAAAGCCACATTAAAAGTTCAGCTATAGCCTTTGCTGCAGCAGAAGTTCCAGTATAAAATGCATTGGAAAGGCCAAAGACAAATGACACTCTACAGGATTGTTGAAAGTAAATGATTCTTCTCTTGTGCGAGTTTTCCCTTACCCAAGTGGTCAGGATCCTTGTTGGAACAGAAGTACAGGACAAAAAAAAAAATCAGTCATTATATATGTACAAACAATACATAGATATATACATAAAACACATACATACACACATATACATGCACAAATGCTCCCATCTCTGCAATACATGGCAATTTTAATGAAACCAACTGTCCATAACTGTGCTGCTCTCTAGATTGTGGGCTTGCATGAGACAAGGAGTGATACAGACCTGTAAAGTGCCTGTTTTGCTGGAGGGAGAGAGGTTACGGCTGGTGGGAAGCTACTGCTAATCTTAGAGAGTAGGGTATGGCTGATTAACTTTATGGACTACACTGGTTAATGGATTGTTTTGTTTCCAAATACTTTAAATCTCTGATTGCTGGCTCAGAAGAATGTGTTGAAACACAATTCGCTTGTGCAGATTCTTTACTGGGTTTTGTTCATTTGCCTGTTCAAACTTTTGGCGTAACTTTAGCTATTCAATTTTACCAGGAGAAAAACATGTACAGCAAAGCTGATGCTTTATTAGTAGCTGCTTTTGAGGGAGAAAAGAAAGTTAGAGCAGCTGATAATTAGAAGTAAACAATAATTTCCTTTAAATTAACAAACAACAAATAACATGTTGAAGTGGACGTTGGCAAAAATTATTGCTACAAGAGAGAAAATGTTAACAGTAACTCTTGAACAGTGGCAGGCCCTCACTGCATTTCTCTTTTCGTACTCCTGTCTTCTGAGCACAGTGCTGAGCTGCATGGGGTTTGTGTCAGACATGTAGCTCACAATCACCTTGCAATGCCCTTCCCCAGGAGCTACTTACCAGTGCCAGATCTTAAGCGATCTAGAGGTTGTGATAGCAGAAGGGTGAAAACAAGAAATAACTTGCAGAGCACCACGTGCCTGGCCTGATGTCAGAAGGGATTATATTGGGAGGTTTTTAAGCTCCTGTAGCTGTGTAGGCTTGGAGAACTGCTCTGAGAATTGCCACCACCAAGAAACATCCGTATCCAAAAAGTTCCCCATGAGCCAGCCCAGCAACCAGGGGTAGCTTCACGAAATTGTGATCACACACTGGCATCTACGAGTGCTCGAATTCAGTCGTAACAGGGATGTTATGCATGCCCAAATAGCTGCTGGTGATGCCTCCTCTATTGTTCCAGAAAGCTACTCAACCTCTTCACATATCCTCTTCTCAGCATTCTGCCTTGCATCATTACGATACCACCTGTGATCCCTCCAGTTTTCTCCTTCATGTGTGTGCTCAGCATCACAAGTGGGTTGACTGGCATTACATCTGGCAATTATTTTAAATACAGGAAGCAGTAATTTCCACTATGCTTTTTTTTTTATTTTGCACACATTTACATTTTTCAGTTATAGGTTACCCAGAGGTTATAGGGAAAATCTCAAAATTAAGCCAAACTGATAGTTATGGGAGACAAAGTTGATGAAACCACAAAATAAGTGTAGAGGACATTATTTTTCTAAATTTTGTACGTTCGAAATACAAGCCAGGATGTATTGTGATAGTTATTTTCATTTTACTGAAATACTTCTTTCAAGTGACGTTTGCAACAGCAATATCCAGCTCTAATGTGATACTGAAAGAAACCAAACAATTTTTTATTTATGTGGCCATTGCTTTACTCCTGTGGGCAAACACCATTTAGATAATTGCTGCTGACTGATGGGCTCTGTACCATTCGATATCCTGTCCTCCTGATGGGATACTACAGGTGCTTCAGCCAGGCAGTTCCCAACCCCATGGCTTCTTGGAGCCACATAAACTCTCTACAAGCCATTCTCTCAGATACTGCACCTCAGTGCCCCCACACCCAGTGAAAGAATTTTATCCCTCAGCATTTATAGAAGTGTACTCTTTAATAGCATCGCATTTAAATTTCTATAAAGGTTGTCAATCCAGTGCTTATGACTCACAATGGAAAATTCCTCCCAGAGAGACTTAATTTAACCACTGACTTCCAGATTCAGAGAATGAGCAGTATACTGCACAGAGAGGTAATAAACTTTGCTTTCTTTTAAATTAACCAGCAATCAGTTCTGGCTTCAGAAGTTTTATTACTTTTTTATTAAATGCAGTAGAGATTGTCTGTTATTGGAAAATGCTAAATAGAATGAAAAAGCTTTTTGACAAGACTCATTACACATATTTTATCATGTATTTTCTATTCAATTTCACTGCTGTAGACTAAACAGAGACTTAAATTAATATTTGACAGATTTGTTTAGAAGCTACTGTTCTTCAACAGACCCCCAAATCATTATTAGTTTTAGACAACTTCAGACAGGATTTTAAATTCCTTCCATAGCAGTGATTTGGTTTATCATTACTTTTTAGATGGCAAGGTATCTAAAAGACAAAGATGAACAGAAACACTAAAGGCATGTTCTGAACTGAGTCCTATCCTTTGGTGTTAAAAGCAACACTGTATAGAATCACTTTGTCTTGAGCTCCAGCTTTAAAGCAGTGTAATCTTTTTGGTCCCACTTAATTCTGCTGGAGACACATTAAAGACTGTCCTCCGAATTAGGAATATGTAAATTTCTCTAGAACTGTATCTGTTATTAATTTCTAAACACTTTTCTGGAACTAACATCACCCTTTAAAAAAAAAGTATTTCCTCCCTGTTGCTCATGAAGTTCCTCACCACCTGAAAAATGGCAGTGCAGTCACTGTTGTTTGTTAAGAAATTACACGTAGGAACAGAAATAATATCAAGTCAACAGAAATTATACCTATTCATTGATCAGGAAGTATACTGTACTTCAACTTTTATAACTTTTCTTTGGTCTTCTATCATTTTGTTTTGCCATGATACCTCATCTCCTCTTTCCTATTCTCCCAGGCATGCTACCTGCCCTCTGAATCTGTTCCAATCTCAATTCACTTCTAGAAAATGAACTAAAGGCTGCCTCTTTTGCCACTAAATGTTTCTCATGTTTTCTTGTTTTGATCATTCTAACTAGTAGAAATAAAAACACCTATCACAAATAATTGTCATAAGGTATCTTCATGGGAATAACCTTATATTGCCTATATGTGAAATACACCTCAGCCTAGCACAATGTGTAGGCAGAATTAAAATAGCATTAAAACCTTATGGAGCCTTATTCCATTTGAATTGAACAACCTATTTCCTACCACAGTTAAAAATGGCTTAGCTTTTAGGAAGTTTAGTGAAAAATTAAACCCCCCCACCTTAAGCAAACACTGCAGGCTATGCTTATGGAAAATTATCCTCACGTTAATCAGCTGTACATGCTGACAAACTTGTTCTTTTCTGGTTGCTTAGCTGTCTACCACCCTCCTCTGGCTCCCTGCCATGACCTCTGTCAAAGAGCTGCTACAGCAGTAGCAAGTATGTTCTCAGAAAGCCTTATGAGCTGTGCTGTGGGTTCCTAGTTACTGAACAGCAACTCGTTCTACTTTAATGACTGTGACGATATCTTAAATAAAAATGCTTGGTTTCATCTTTTAAACAGACATGAGAAAATCCAAGGTCAAGAAAGCAAACAGGACAAAACAGGCCACTGTTACATGTCATGCTGTTGCAGCAAACACTGCAAAACCAAATCTACATTTCAAAATGGTAGATCTGAAGCTGTTACATATATATGCATATATATCTATATAAATATATTATTCTAACACATATGATAGGCTTGAATATCTACAAATAAAAAAGTTACAAATCTTAAAAAAATTAGTTGTCACAAAGTATAGACACAGAACTAAATTTCACTACTTCAGGCTGTAGCACACAGAATTGGTATTTATTAAAGGCTGGTTAGTTTTAGGAGGGGGACTGCTGTGGATGTTCTCCAAGCTGAACATTCCTCTCACCAGCTCAGCCACTGAGTTCTCATATGTGCTTAAAAGGCTGTTGGGCACCAAAACTGCACAGGGCTTCAAGCAACACTACGCTACACATATAAAAGCATTTTAGTTATAAAGAGAAAAAATCAGGTAGGTTTATTCTTATTGGACAACTTCTCCTTCAGGTAGAGTTGGTGAGCATGAGCAAAGTAGATATCCACATAAAGCACTGACATAATTTGTATGTGCCATCCTAACATACCATGTGAAGAGTCCTTAATTGAAAGTAATAACAGGGTAGACAGGAATGTACCAATTAAAATAACTTAGTGTCTGTGCTAAATTCCAGATATTCCTAAGGTCTTAAGGAAAGTCAACTGTCTGTATTTACTAGAATACAATCAAAAACAAAGAAGTACTTTTAGACTTAATTCTCTCAGAGGTGGAACAGCTGCACAGACTACAGATTTTCTTACTGATGGATCATATGTACTAAGCAACATAGTAGAGTTGAAAAAAAACCTAAATTGATAGTTTTCATCCATCTTCTCAAGCCAGTTTGAAGCATGTTCAACTTTATTTTGTTTATATATGTTAGAACTCCTACAGCATACACTTGTTAAGCATTTAGATTTTTAAAGTATATTTTCTTTTTCCTATAAAAATAATGTAATTCACTGTACCAGTTGCTCTAGTTGGCCTGCAGCTTATATAAGTAACCTCCCCAAACACAAAAATCAGGCTGATCAAGATATGCATGTTCTCAGTCTTGCTTTATGAGGTGGAGCCATACACCTGCAAGAACACTGATGCATAAAGACTGCTCTCTCTCTTCCCCCTTCTCCCCCCAAATATTTGCATCAACAGGCGAAACCCACACAGAAGCAAGACAATTAAAGAAGTACCAGAGATCGTATGAGGCAACAGAGAAGCCCCAGGTCTGGACCCAAATCTGCCCTTTGACAGGATCTCAGTCTTTGGCCTCCTGGAGAGCAGCAGCAGCAGAGCAGGACTGGCAGGACACAGCCAGCCCTGACACACCACAGGGCTGCAGTAGGATCTGCTGGTGTGAGCCCCAGCACAATCTCAACTGAGAACAAAGGTGTAGCTCATGCCTATTCCTTAGATTGTTATGTGGCAGATAGAGAATTAAAGAAAAAAAACATAGAAAAATTAAAAAAAAAAAACTATATAAAGTTATTAAGTCATCCATCAGGATCCAAACAGCAATTGTTGCTGAGTTGCATTACATATTTGCCAGTTGCTCATTGACCTGTTGGGAGTAAACTATTGACCTCAAGGCAGATTTTAGAGGGCAAGTATGTACTTTGTTCTTAGCATTTAGAGTAAAAAGGGTGGATTTTGAATGCACTTGCCTGTGCTTCCCTCCTCTCAGTAAAGATGAGGCTTCCTGGTCAGAACCATGCTGATCAGGGTGGGAGGTCAGTCACGCTGCAAATAAGAACTGACGTTTCAAAGCCAGAGCAAGATTTTTGTTGTTAAGGAAATGTGCTCTAACAACAGATTTGCAGATCACAGTAAGGAAAGAACATGTTTCTCTCTTGCTTTTTTTAACTGGTGAAGTTCCTGAGCTCTATGGTGGCTGACTAATGGCTGAAGGGGGATTTAATTACATTGAATTCAAAAATTGTCAGGAAACTTACATGAAGGAACAAATATTCCTTTTAATGCCTGTGAATAAAACAAGATTAAATTATTTTCTCCACTCATGGTTATTGCTGAGTGTAAAATTCAAGAAGACATACCTTTGCACCTATAAACCCACCTAAACTATAAACACACCTATAAACCAAGCAAAGAGAATAAAAAGAGTGTTTCAACAAACTCTGGGCCATACAATTTTGAAGATGAGCTGTAATGCAAGGCTAGATGCTACCTGGGCTGGGGAAAGAAAAATGTTTTCCTCTAATTTGCTGAGCAGCTACAGAACTGTTGCACAGTTGCTGTAGGCAATGATCAATAAGAGGAGAGAGAGGATGCCTCAAATTCCAGTCTGTTTTTGGTCCATCTTTCTCACAGTCTTGAAAAGGAGACTGATATAGTCTGATGCTTCAGGCCACAAGAGAATTGCTGAGGAGCTCTTGAAAGGAGTTAGATAACCCCATAACTTGAAAGTAGAATTCTATATCCAAAGCAAAACCAACCTTATCCTTTGCAGAGTAAACTGGAAGGGCACAAACTGCTTTTCTTCAAGTAAGCAGTCTGATGTCAAAAATGAGGGCTAGAAAAGATACAAACAAAAGACCTATACAATGGGCACTACAGGAAAGAAAAGTTCTAGCTGGCACCTAAGACAGGATTCGTGCAGGAAATGAAAGAACTTATTGTGCCACAGCACTGGTTCTCAGGCTGCAGCCTGCTCACCCTTGTGGCAAGGACACTGCTGCACAGCCTGCCCCACCAAGGGGGAGGCTGCTTCCTACTGACACACTGCCACATCCACATGGAATCACCAGAGGCTTTACTGACCCATCAAAATAAAACTGAACTGTCATCTTTGGCAACTTTTGTTGCTAAATCATGTCATTCTGTTATTGAAACCTACAGCATACAAAGTCAATACAGAGAAAATAAAACACTCCAGGTTTGATCCTCTTTCTTACAGACTATTTGTCACCTGAAACAGACAATGCAAAATTTCTGAGAAAGGAAATGCAGTGACTGAATCCAAAACGAACCCTAACTTAACAGATGATGCAGCTACCTCCAGGGGTGTACCTCTCAGGGCTGTGATTCCTAAACTTTCAAAGGCTCAGAACACAGAGAGTAGAAGTGAATGGGGTTATTACCAGTAAAATAACTAATATGTTATTTGCATCAATTCAGTAACAGTGCAAAGCAAACCCTCTTCAACAGGGTCTCTGTTGAGAAAAGCACGATTTACTCAAAAAAGAGAACTTGTGTCTCCACAGCTGCAAAGCCACTTCCAACCACAAAGACAGTTCCTCATTTTGTTACCACAAGTGGTTTTGCAGGGAGCAGACTGGTGTTTCCTACAGGCCCAACCAAAAAGGGTATTGAGGGAAGCAGTTGCTTCCCTTTTGTCCATTCCCAGGCTGCCCTGCTGACATCCCCCTCCTGTGTGGCCACAATAATCACACACTCTCCGTCCTCATCTCCCTCAGCCACGCTCTTGTGGTCGCTACAGCGAGGTCTGCACTTGTCCCAGGCCGTTCCACTTGTCACTGCAAATAACATGAGATGCAAGAGATGGAGGAATTCTTTCTTCCTATGGAAAGGCACATTCTCCATGAACCTTGCTTGTTCTTTGGTTCAACTGTCTTTTCGTTTTATGGAAAACAAGAAAAACAAACCACAGTTTGAACCCTAAGGAGCACAATGAGAAATTCAGAGGACAGCCTCCAATAAACAACAACTGCCCTAAGTCAGCAAGAGCACTTCTGTATCTTCAAAATACAGACAGGTAACTCTACTTGGTGGCTTTCCTTGAGAGAACTTTGCCTCAAATTGTATGTTTTATGCAGAAATAGCAGGTTTTTTCTGAAATTACTGCAAACATAAATATCAAAGGCAAAAATCTATTTTTGGATGGATCCCTTGGATGTATTGACAGATATTGGTATTTCCCCTTCCCTTCAGGACTTGCTGCTTAGCCATGATATAAAAACAGAAAGAGCTTTTGCATAATTAATGAAACACAGGGACTGAAAATAGACCTCTTTTCTTCCCTTTCCTGCCTACCCTTATTAAAAAAGCAAACAAAATCCTAACAATAGAGCCTGAAGGTTAAAAGGCCCTTAAAGAACAGCTACCAGCCAGCTGAAAAGAACAGTATGAAGCAAAATGCCTCACCTCTAACACCCAGGCAGTATGGCAAGGAACAAACATCACAGAAACAAACATCAGAAGTTTTTAGAGAGAAAAAATAATCAAGGAATACAAGTGATTAGAAGATGAGGACAGTAGCAGCATATACCCATTGAAGGTGTACTACATTTTTTGTTATATACACCACCAGCAAGGGAGGCATGTAAATTTCCCCCAAATGGCTTTGGCTATACAATAATTGTTTGGTTTACAAAGTAAAGAAAAAAACCCAAACAAACAAACCTCAAAAAAAACCAAAACCCACAAAAAAACCTCACAAAAAATTCCACAAAATACCGTCTTGTAAAATGTTTCCAAGTGTTTTATCTTTTTACGCACATTTGCAATGAAAGAAATGCTGCCAATATTCTACAGCTAAAGCATTTCACATTCCACTAAAATACACACATACTTACACAGAAAGTGTGTGCTTTATAGAAAGTGTGTAAAACTGAAGACCCTAGGATTGCTGGGAAGTACTTTGGAAGCACTTGGTTCTTACTGGTTTTCCTTCACAGTAAGACTCAAGTCACTCCTGAGGGACCTGCAGATTGAGGAGTCCTGTAGATGCATGCATTTCAAACTATGTTTATGTTATAAAATCAGGATTTTCTTCATATTCTCCCTTCCTTACACTTTTTGGAAACAGTTCTTAAGCACAGGCAAAAAGGCCTGTAAGTAGAGCATAAGGGGCTGCAATCTGTCCCTGCCTGATCTTTTTGAAGATAGGAAGTCAGCATCTTGTGTTCCCAGGTTTTTCTCCTGTCTTCCCTGGTTTCCTCTTGTACTTCTTCAGTTCTTCTCTACAATGTACAGTAAATTACAATGGGGGACCTTCTACCTCTCACCTAGCACCTTCCACATGGACAATTAATTTATCAGAGGATGAGACACACTCTTCACCTAAACCCACAGAAGCAAGGTGCTCATTTTGATATCTGTTTTTCCCCTTGGCACGTGAGGAACTTGAACATTTGTGCAGCCAAAAGCTGAGTATAAGCAGCAGTGCTTTGGGTCTTTGGGTTTTGAAATGTCTTTAAGCTCCATCGCAGCTGGTTGCTGTCACACGGAGAAAAGCAGGGGGAACAGAAATCTGGCTGACAAAGGCTGTTGATTGTACATGTGATTTCTCCTCAGCAGCTGGCCCCTGGAGAGCGTGAAATACCTACTATTTTGAGGTGTTTCACCTCAGACTGTGGCAGGCAGCGTTTGGCGGGGGTGGGTGAGACCCCCGCCCGGCCTCCCCGCTGGCTGTGCACTGTGTCACCCCGGCCGGGCAACCTGCGCGGCCAACGAGCTTCCTTTGTGCCACAGAACGCGAAAAACCTTGTGGGTTACAAATTACACTGACAGCTGAAGGGCTTCTGGCACACGCCGCTCCCGCATCACCGCGAGCGGCCCGGGCACCCCGCGCTCAGGCGATGCTGTCGGGGCCCCTTCGCCCTCCGGGCCATCGCCCCACGGACCCGGGCTCCCCACGGACCCGGGCTCCCCACGGACCCGGGCGCCCCACGGACCCGGGCGCCCCACGACCTCGGCCCGCAGCACCGGGCGTCACTGCCCCTCACGGTGCCCCGGCGGTTCCCACGGCTCCGGGACAGAGCCCGCGTCCCTAGGGCGGCGACCGCTCCTCCTTTTCGTCATCTTTTTGTCTTTCCTCGCTCTCCGCTCACGCTGCCGCCGCTGCTCTCGCCCGCGCCCAGCGCCGCCCGGCCCGGCAGGTACCGAGGGGGCGGCCGCGCAGGGCGGCGCCCTCTCCGCCCCCC
>VZRX01000441.1:717020-739048 GCA_013398075.1 Notiomystis cincta | reverse complement strand
CCCTCGGCCGGGCGGGGCTGCCGGCCTGAGCGCCCGGCCCGGCTCCGAGACCGCCTCGGGCGCCGGTGTGGGCGCCGTCCTTCCTTGCCTCGCTGTCCATCGGCGTACGGAGCTGCCGGGGCTCCCTCTGCCTTGCGGCCGAGCCGTGCGCTGCGGGGGGACCCGGCCGCAAAGGAGCGGCCGCGGGGCTCGGGCGGCACAAGTTCCATTGCTCGACGAGGCTGGGACGGACCCCAGGTGCTCCAGCGGAACAACAAAGCAACGTTGACGAAGTTGTAGGAAGGCTCGTATCAGTGCTAGGCCTGCCATGGATCTGTACTTTTCTTAGCCTAAACAACAGGTTCGTGTATTCAAATACGACTCAAATACTGCATTTTTTCTTATTTCTGTATCAGTAAGTTCGGTTTCAGTATACCTTCTTGCATGTAATGTAAAACTGTACTAAAACTACTTACCTGTATTAAAGAATTATTTGAAAGCATCAAAAGATAACTATTTTCATCAGAAAAGAAGCTGCTTTTTGTTAAAAAAAGGTATTTTTCAAAACAATGACTCTTCTGGTGCATTGTGTCTAGTACCTAAAATACTGTTAGGCACTTGCTGTAAAGCTGTAGAGGATGTTTCATGAGCTTAAAACTGTGACTTAAAGCAGGATATCCGTGTAGTCATACTGATTCCACATAACTGTGAACTTTGAAATGGTATTGTTGATCAAACTGACTGCTGCGAGGAAAACATAAGATGCAGTAACTGGACAGGATGTAGAGAATATTAACATTGGGGTGGGTTAGAGAAGATGCTGTCACAGTACCTAAGTGTGTCAGAAGGTATGACCATAAAGTAGATGTTTTTAAAAGTATAGATTTGTAGAAATGGCTCATTTAATTTCAGGCACACATTTCATATCTTCAGCTTCTTTGCTAAGCAAAAAAAAAGTATCAGCTTTTCTCTAAATATAAAAAATAGTGCATGAATTCGTGTGTAAATTGATTTCCAGTTTGCTTTTCTATAACTTGACTTGACTTTTTTCTTCTCAAGTGAATGCACTTTTAATTTTTGTTATACTCGGCTGTTAAGCTCCCAGCTTTTCTGCATAAACAGTGTGTTGAAAGCAGACTGGGGTGAATATCTTCACAGGATCTGGGTACCATGGGATTTATGGCTTGCTTGAAATTACACATTCTTCTGATTTACAGTGAATATTGGATGAGGTTCTTCTAATTGTGGTCTGTTGTTTCCCCTTTTCCCCAGCTCTTTATGCTGTTTAAGTTAATCATAGGCTTATTTTAGTACAGTTGAGGTTCTCTGCTCAATCTTAAGGATTTGAGCATTGAAGGTCTAGAGGTATTTAACCAGGCTTTTTTAGCTTCCTGTGTTTCATGAGCCAGAAATTCAGAAACAAGTGAACAGATTGAATATTGTGTCCCTTGGAGGGCATTGTCTTAAGCAGAGAAGTGAAGTAAGTACCTGGAGATGGTAACAGCTTCCTCTGTCTCACTTGAAACCACAGTGTCTGTGGGAGCCCAGTAGGACTCTTGGTACTCTTGGCCTTCTAACTTGACTCAGCATGCTGTGCTGATAAATGCCTTTTTGCTGTAGTGTACATGATATTTGATCTCATAATATCCATGTTCAAAATACTCATTAGTGAAGTTTCAGACTGTAAGTGCAACTTCTTAAGACAGGAAAATTTTGTGAGTTCTGTAGGATGCTGTATGCTTGCTCTTGTAATCACCTGAAAGGTCTGGGCTCTCTGGCTGCTGCAAGTGGTGCTTCTGTCACTCTGGGGCATGGAGAGGCTGGTGGATGTGATGTGTATCAGCCACATTGATGTAATTTTAGGTTTTGTTGGACTAGACTTCGTGTTTAGATCACTACTGCAATGAACACCAGAGGAACAATTGAGACATTAAACTATGCTCTTTGTAGTAATAATTTATAGAGCTCTCAGTGGAGGCCGTAGTGCTGCTATCAGGCCTGAAGGGCTCGGTTAAGAAAGCATGGTGGTGCTCTGGATCTGATTTATTTCAGTCTTTCCTTTGTTTCTGACTGGTAAGAAGGCAGCTATTTTGAAATAACATTGAGGATTCACCTATCTGATTTTTGTTCTGTGGAAAAGCAAAGGAATTTATGAAGTAGTTTAACTTCAATTGAGTACTCACAATCTGTGAACTCGGAAATGGATGAAGCTCCAATGGCAGATTAATTAATGATGCCTGATAGAAAAATTCCCTGTGAGTGAGAGAAATGGTGAAGAGCCATCTCTGTGTCTTGCTGAGGTTGATACCATTTTGCAGTCTACTACTGGTACTTCAAGAAACTCACTAGTAAGCAAGTGTACATACAGAGGGTAATTGATTTTTTACCCTATTCTTTTTTTTTCCTTTACTTGCTGAGCTGTCAAATGTTTATCTGAATCTATAAGCAATCTATAAGTACCTTTGCTCATGACAGATCAGCCTTTCAAAACCAAGCCACTGGCTAACAGTCAAAGCTGTAGCTGTAGTGAATTTGGCTGAAATATGAATCCAGGGGTAGAACTAATCTCTAGTAAAACCCTTTAGGACTTCCATTGTTTAGGCATGTAACTAATTTTCACTCAGGTTTCTGACCTTTGTTATCTAGGTCAGGTGTAAAATTTGCTATCAGCAAGAAGTTTTCAATAACTTTTTAATCATAATGTAGAAACAAAATTTTATGTACACTTCTACTCAGGGGAGCTATGAGGTTAATTTTGTGCATATTAATGATTTTTTATGTTGTGTGGTTATGCCCAACTTAGAAGTTTTTGCAGAAGTTCTGGTTAGTTACAAATTGTTACTTTAAATAATGAGTTTTGTAAGAAAAAGTAAATGCTAGATGTCCCTTTTATAATTTGTAATACAGAAGTAACTTTAATATTGCATGATTAATATTGATCAGAGATGTCAGTAATGAAAAACTAGTTTATTCTGTAGAAATAATTTTTGAGAGGCCTTAGGAAACAAAGAAACCATGAGAAGTATGTACTTGGTAGCATTAGAAGTAGGTAAAATGGAATTTGGATATTTTATGCTGCTTAGAAGTGGGACTCGACAGTTGGATAAGGTGTAATGAATAAGGCTAGGGATATGTTGTTCTTTGTAAGATCTTGCCATGGTTCATATGGAAAACAGGAACTGGTGAAGGATGCAGAAAGAGAAGTGACACAGCAGTAAGCTAAGAAAACTGTTTTGGCTGCTTTTAGAAGTGCATGTGACCAGAATAAGTTTGTATATCAGAGCCAAAGAACAAATTGCAGTAATAGTTGAGATAAAACAAAATAAAAACTTGAATGGCAGTTATAGCTCTTAATTGATAAGAATTAAATGTTTTATCAGGAAGAGACTTGTAAGAGTCCTTGTGCTTATGAAAACAGCGTGAACCAAGACTTGAAGGTGGACAGGTCTAAGTAATGGCAACTTCATGTGTCTGAGTAGTGTTGGGACTCCTCAGTTTGAGTTTAAGCTGCAGCCTATACATCCAAAAAACATTGACATTGCAATTTAAAAAGGACTTATTCCCTATCCAGATAGGGAGAACCAAATCATTAATTCAGTGGTGATTCTCTCATCTTTGCATTTGTTTTTAAATGAAATGTTGAGGGAGAAGATAAAGTGTAAAGGGCCTTGTGGAACAGGGGAGTATTGAGAGTTACACCTGGATTTCTTTTGAGATTTGCCCCACAAAAGGTGTGTAGCACCTTTAGACACCTCATTAGTATCCACTAGAGTGAGCTCCCTGAACAACTTGTCAGTGATAATCTTCCATTCTAGAGGGAATGACAATGGGGTTTTGACAGTCCTTTGAACCAAACCCGTGCCTACAAAACTGATTTTTGCAGTAATGGATCATGTCAGGCTCTCCAGAGCAAGTAGTACAACCATCGTCCTTATCATAGCATGTTTTCATGCTCATTTTCCTCACAGTTTGCTATTAATGTCTTTACAGCATAGTTCACTGCCTTAGCTTATTTACCCATGGATGAGAAATGTTTCGAGACCGTTTGAGAACAGTCCAGAAGGCACTGCATCTCCTAGCTGTATGTATTTGAGACAAAACATCAATTCAGAAAGTTTCATATGTGGTTAAGGAGTGAAAGACAGAAATTTAGGTGTTAAAATCCTATAATTGTCAATAAACCTTCAATTCAAGTTATGTAAATCTCTTGTTCAACTGACTTTAAGATAGAAACACAGCTAATAGAAGTCTTTGTCTTTGCTTCAGTGACAGTAGTGGTTTCATCTCTCCTGGCTGTTCTTGTACCTTATGTGCTAGACAAATTGTGTTTTGATTTGAGGAGTGAGTCCTGCTACAAGTTTCAGTCACTGTGTTTCTCTGCTGTGAAGCATTATGTGTTGTGAATGAAAGGTGATCTAATAAGATAGACCTGGAACCACTCTCTCACCCTGTTAAGGCTTTAGCGTTATTGCATTGTCTTCTGAGCATCTTTGTAGATACATTTTATCTGTTTTGGAGGCAGTCAAATGCCGAAAGTCTTCAGCCTCTCTGTGGTTAATCAGATGGTCAAGTATGGCACTCATGCTCCTGATAAGTGCTCTGGAATCCTATGGTGTACATACACAACAGGATGAGAACAATTTGTAGTCACAAGCTGTTGTGTGTAACTTATTGGTTTTTCACAGCTAAGAATCATATTAAGGAATTTAGAAGAGGGCAAAATTTTAATGCAGGATTCAGATGAATAATCATGTTTTAACTACAAGGTTTTCACCAAGATGTCCAGATAGCCCTTGCCTAGGAGAATACCCAAGGAAGGGGTAGATTCTTGTTAGAAGATAAAGATTGAGTTTGCTATTTAATGCAAATTTGTAAATGTGAAGACTACTTTGTTCTTCCTTTAATGGAAAATTGATGGGATTTCTTGGCATTATCTGCTTGTAAATTTTTTTTTTAATTTTTTTATCACTAGAATGTTTTTCTCTCTGGTTATTTCTTCTGGGATTCTAAGAGATTTAGTACAAGCTGAATTTGTCTCAAGTGAAGAGTGTAAGATCCATCTCATAAGAACCATGTAGTTTTGTGCTAAAAATATGATAATGGAGAATTCTCTAATTTTTGAATTTTTTTTTTAAAGAGTTCTAATACTTCTGCCTGAAAAAACTCGCCTGTTTTTTCTTTAGAACTTCTTATGACCCTTATTGCTCTACTTTTAATAGTGCCAGCATTAAGAACTCATCTACTGCTCTCATGATCGTGGCTGCAGGTACCAGCAGTGGCAGGAATTGCCACTGGCAACTTCTAGTTTAGTGTTGGAATGGGTGGAGTGAAGCATTGAAGATATTTGTATGTGGTGAGTTCCACCTAGGAACTTTGTACTAGTGCATTAACCAACGTGAAAAAAGGTCTGAACCTGTAATTGACCTTTTATAGGCAGAACTGTCTGCAGAGTAGATGGGGTTTGTGGAGATTTAAATGCTCAGTTTGCTGAGAAAATTTGCTGTTGACTTAAAGCTGTGTGGTAAGATTTATGGTGTCCTCTCCTCCAGTGAGCATTTCATGGGCTCGTCTCTTGAGGAATCTTTGTAGTACAGAAATAAAACTTAGTATAGTACAAGAGACTTATGATTTCATTACCTAATACCTAGATAATAAAATACAGGGAGTAATGAAAATGTGTCACAGGCATTAGACAGAGTTGCTTGTTGGTAGGTTAGGGTACAGTTTCCTCAAGAAAGGCTGACATTGTGTTACTTATGCACAGAGGGATTTTTTTTTTTATTGGCTAGTATGTTTTCCTTGTAACAGTAAATCTTGCAAAGTGGATTTAGTGGAACTAAAAGTGTATCTTCATGGGTGGTTTTAAACAGCCCACTCTACTGGGACATGACTCAGGTGCTGTACAAGATAGTTTAGTTTCTTGAGGTGTTTGCTTGTGTACACTGCTGCACTAGCTTTTGTGGCTTCCAGACATGTTGTTGATGCCTGGATAACCAATAAAATGGGAACAGTAGGTGTGCAGTTACCTGCAGGAGCAGTTGTAGTTACATTTGAAGATCCTGAAGTGTACTGTGATCATCATCACACGACAGGAGCAGTGCTCTAGAATGTCCAAATGGAAAAAGAAAAGTTGCAGTTCAAACAGTCACAGGGACACTTTCTTAGAAAGTTGCTCACTTGCTTAATTCTTAAAATTTAGTAGTGTTTTCTCAGACACGTCTGAGTTAAAGGTAGACAGTTTTGCTGCCACCTCTTTGTGCAGTAAATGACACTGTAGGCATCTCAAATTAGAATGTCTGTGTTAAGAATATATGATTCTGGAATAAGTTCATTAAATGAATTACTCAATTCCTGTAGACATAATGTTCTGTGGAGATAATCATTGCTGGCAAGGAAACTGTTGCTGCAGAGCTTCATGACACACTGACAGATTTGCAGATTGCTTCTCACTTTAGACACTTGCTTTCATACATGCATCCCCACCTTGGTGAGGCTGTTTTCCCTCTACTGTTTATTTAGCTGTCCTTGAAATCCTCACTCTTTAGGCAGCATTTTCTTTTTAGATTTTCTGAGAAACAGTGTTAATACAGTTTTCAGTTCTCCAGTGTGTCTAGCTTAAAGCTGAAAGATCACACTAAGGTTTTAAGTGTTTTCATTTCTGTAAGACAGTTTCACACACCATTTTCCCCTGCAGAACCTTGTGCATTTCAGAATTTCCCTGCGTTCATCTCCTTTCCCTTCAATGCAAGTGTGTTATTTTGCCTTTATGTCCCCCCTTGTTCATTAGCCACTATGCACCATCAGGGTGGTGTATTTAGTGAGCACAGATATGCTCCCTTATAAGCATATTTTGCATGTGAAGGTACTGTCCCTGCAATTTGAGAAGCACCAACCTAGCAAAAGAAAGTGTGACTTTTGCTTTTTTGAACAGCTTAGAAAACTATTTTTCATTATTTGAACTCTGAAGTATGGAAAGAGAACTCTTGCCTCTGAGATTGCAAATCCTTCTAAAAACCACATTTGCTTCAGATATTACCGATGATAATGGCTTTCCCAAAAGTTAGCCAGCACTGGCTGTGATTAAGTAACAAGCCCTAGTACTTGTCTTGCTGTCTAGGCTGAAGAACAAGAATATTTGAAAGTGGGAATTTGACAGTAAATTTTAAATATTTTCTCCCCTCTCAAGGTGACAGCCAAGAGATGAATTTACCTATGTGTGATTTGTGGATAAGAAATTAGTATTAATTTGTTGTATTAATATTTTTCTGTGTTGGAGATAAAGAAAAGTGAGAGATTTCTTACAACCTCCTTAGTACATTTTTTTAAAGAAGCAGTAATTTATTGACTTAAAAAGAATTTTATATTTTAGGAATCAGTTTAACCACTATTTCTTTTGTAAGCCCCATCCTGCTGATGTACCTTGAAGTCCTGCATAGTGACCTCTGCCCTCCAAATCTTGTGTCTCTGCTTTCATTGTGTTCTTCTTGTACTCTCTTAACACACATGCTCTTTTTATGTTCTTAGTGAGTTTTCTGTCCTGTCCCAGTAACAGGGTTTCCTCCTTTCCTGTTTCCTTCTTGCACCTCAGGGGCTTCCAGAATCTTCCTTTCTCCCTTCAGCTCCCATCCATAACCTGCGCAAAGATCTCCACGTGGGACTGACTCTCTTGCTCACCATTCTCCCCTCTACTCTCTTATTCCCCCTACTTCTCAGTTCCTCAGCTGCTCTGTTCTGGAGGATGAGCAAAGGACGATCTGATTTGTGTCTCATCAGATGTGTAGTCCTAGCCCTGCGCAGTGCTGGGAGAGACATGGCCTGTACTGTAGCTCAGCAGAGCACGGCGCAAGGAAAGACAGGAGAGGAGGCAGTGTCTATGCCAGGCAGCTGTTTGCTGCTGCAGACATGGAGTGCACTTGAGCCTGAGACCTGGCCATTATACATTTCTCACCTATATTGTCTTCACTGGCCAAAGTCTTGTTAATGTTATTGGGAAGAGAACTTTTAGTGGATATGAGAAGGGTACACGGAAATGAGAGTATGGTATTCCTCAGGCTTCGTGCACTGCTCCACCCTTCACTGCTGCTTCTCCAGGCAGGACCGGACTCTCCAGTTTGTAAGCTGCTATATTAGGAAACTGTATACTGGAAGATACAGCTTCAGCAACTCTACAGGCTCAGATTTGAAACCACAGAATTGCTTAGTCCTCTGTCGACTGAACTGTAAGTTATTTCCTGCTCCTCTAACCATGTGACAGCTCTCTCTGAGCACAGCTAAGATGTGGTCATTCTTTCTAAGTAGACATTTTTTCCCTTTACTCCCCCTCAGTCAGCCAAAGCAAACAGAAACATCACTTGGCTTATGACACTAAATATACACAAAGGCATCCAAATAAGCTCCTCTCTGCAAAACTGCGCTTGATTTTTGTGGTTAACTGAAAAGAGGAAGAAAACTATGAACATCCTGTAGTGGTGTGTGTGTTCTGTGCAATACCACAGGCAAAAGCTTCCCCTTGCATTTGCAGAGAAGGAAGCGGTAGTTTCTAACAAATTAAATGCAGGGCTATTTTTTTCTTTATATGCTTTAGGTTTTAGTTAAGTATCCCAGGTATGAAATTCATGTTATAACTGGACATGCATTTATTAGCATTTATATTTTTAGCAACCTGATAATTAAAAGTTAAAAAAATTCAGGGTTTGGGCTTAATTTTGTGCAGTGCTATGTGAACCAATATTTTTTAGCCATACAATAGATGTTGTCATTTTGACCTTTCTTAAACAATGTTGGCCTCTTTGTGTTACACTGTACTGTTAGCACAGTGCTCGGTTTGTGTAGCTGGAACTTTAAAACCTTGTATAGCTTTAAATTTAAAGTGCAGTTGCAACAGAAAATGCTGGTTGCGCTTGATGTCTGAAACTCAGTAGTGATTCAACACACCATTTCTTTATTTTAATAAATAGCTTTGGTTTTAAGAGATTTGTCCATATTATATTCAGGTGTCAGTATTTCTATACTTGAGAGACTGATAATACAGCTGTTGTTTCTGCTCAGGGCATGCTCTCCCTCGCCTTAGTTCAAGCATCTAGATGCAACATACCTATAGTTGTATTACAGTTTTGTTTGATAGAATTCATGGAGATGGATTTGGTGCTAAATGTTTTGCTGGGATATGTAGAGCTTACTCCATGTCATGGTTTTAACTTCATCTTTTTGTGTTATTTAGGAGGTCTTGCTTTGAATACTTCAGTTCTTCATTGAGGCTTTTCCTGAACAGCCTTTTTGAACACCTCTGGTCTTTTCTGCCTGTAAATGACAAATCCTGTTTGTTTCTCTGTCCTCTCTTCATATTGTTTATGAAATCTGTTTATCAAAAAAATGCTCATGCTGCTGCTCCAGGCTTCACACTGTGTTACCAAGGAGTCCAGCTCTCACACTGGCCATTCCTGTCTGGACCATACCTTTATGTCCCTGATAACATTTAAGCTTGGTGGCAGAAGGATGCATCTTGTCCTTTTTCTCACCTCTGGTCTGTCAGCCAGCTGTGCTCACATACTGGTGGGCTAACAAGCTTAAGTGGGGCAGTAGCATGAACTCAGGCACTGTTCTGTGACCATCCATGGTGTTCAATTTGTTGGCACACTGCCTGACACAGTTTTGGGTGCTAGTCTAGTAGTTGCTCAAATTAATATGAGTGTGGGTTTGAGATTAGAATGGTGTAAACAGCTCCTGGTGCATTATATGGGGTAGGGCACAAAAGCAGCTCTGGAGATGGGGAGATGTGAGCTGTTGTTCTAGCACTGTCAGTAGTACATACATCACAGAGTAAGGGTCAGTTCTTCTGCTGTGCACATAACTGTCTGCTTTGACATTAAGTTCGAGTCCAACCTGGTTTTCCTGCCAGCAGCAAAATTCAATATTGTCTTTCTGCTCCTAGAAATTGTTTTTGGAAACCTGAGAAAATGCAGGTGGCTTAGAAGTTTACAGTAGATGAAAGTGTGCCTGTGCATGTAACCACCTGCTGCAGTGGACAAATTATCAAGTCCATTTGATACTGATGCTGTGAACACAAGCTCATAAGGTTTCTGGTCTCTGATTTCAGAAGGAAAAAAAAAAAAAAAGATTCTGCCTTCTGGTAAGGAGATGTAGCTGGCTGGTAGCTTTGCTTCTACAGAGTGCATGAGGTGCAGCAGGGATGACCTTAAAGGATGCTGCATTTCTTTCACTTCATTTCTTGTTTGCAGAGTGATGGCCTACCAAGGATATGTATCATCTCTGAAGGTTTCTTTTCTTATGAGCAGTTTGTAAGTAATTTAAGAAAAGTTCTGTGTATCTTCAGACCCTCCAGGGATGTGCTTAGTTCTCTCGGAATCTTACCTGAAGCTGCTTTTTGGAGTGTTGTAGGAGTTTTCCATCAGCTCAGATGCAATAATTTGTTTCCTGATTGAGCTCCAGAGACTGTTCTAGGGTGTGAAGTAGTGTGATTAGTGATAGTTTAATCATCACATACGCTGTTTGTTCCAGTATCTCACCTTAATCATTGGTTCTGTCTGGGGCATAAAGGTGTGAGCTCAGGAAACTTTTCAGTTCCTTCTGTCTTCTATGTCCACAAGATCTGCTAGATAGTGTTTGCATGCCTCAGTTCTGTAAACACTTCTCTGAAGTTATTATTTTATCACTTTTTCCCCTTGAGTGTCTGGTTATTCCCTCTCTCCCTTTCAAGCCATATCTTTTTTCCAATGTCACTTTTATAAGTCAGCGCTGGCAGGAACTGGTCCCCTGGTGAGGCTTGGTGCTGTGCAAGCAGTTCTCTCTTCCAGCAGGTAGCATTTGGTTCAGATTAGAAGGGAGGTAACAATATGTCATGGATTTAGAAGCTTTGAGTCTTTTTTTCAGGATGGTGACTTGCATGTCAGTTCTGGCTGCAGGAATGGTTTCAGCAATGAAATGATGTAGTACCAATATCCATTTGACGGGAAATAACTTCTCCAAGGTCACTGCATACAAAAAATATCACTATGATGTAAGTCTGAATTAGCAAAGGGTGTTATGTAGTTGGCTTGTTCCAAATAAACAAATCAGCCATGAATACAGATGTCTGCCATGCATCATCAAGGCTGTGTTTCAGTTCAGGTGCTCTGGGCACTTTAAGTGAAGCATGGTGCCTGGTTTGTCAAAGTAATCTAGTCCTGAAGTGAGCTGACCGACATGTCACTTCTTGGAGTCTGGAATTCTTCAGAGGACTGTTGCATTTGTTGCAGAACTGAAGCTTTTATGCAGAGATTGGCAGATTTAGAGATCTTAGTTCCAGGTAATTCAGTCAAAAACTCTCAAGCTGTGTATCAGATTGCACATAACATGATGGATGGCAGTGGCCTTCTGAAGGATTCACTTTTGAATAACAGATGTTCAATGGGACACTTCCATTGGTGAAGCTGACTGGCCTTCAATTTATTCTGTAAATCTGCTCTGTGTGCCCAGGAGTGGATACTAAACTATCAGGAAATCAAGATATTTTATTTTTTTTTGTTAACCCCAACACCCTCCCATTCCACCAGGCTTTCTCAAGGTCCAGCTGTGTTGGTGGCACTTTCCATCACCATCTTCCTGCAGGAAATGTTTGTACCAGTGTTAAAGCTTCTGGCAATTTATCTCCTAGGTCTTTTGAGGACTCAGTTATACAGACTTAAATCTGATGTTCATGCTATCAACCATACTGAACTTATAGCAATGTATTGCTATTATGTAGGTCCCACACCTGTGACAATTTCTTCCAGGAAACTGGGAGAGGTACCCTATTTCTATATTCATGTAAAGTCTCTCGAGTAGGATGTAATTTTTCTTGAACTCTGTCTTAGTGAGGTAACCAGGTTGTTTTGTCTAAACTGTATACTCACAGGAGTGGTATTATCTGTCATACACTCAACATCAAGAGCTTTCTGTTTCTGTGCTAACAGGCTGAGGCTGTTCAGGTGCTCAGAGCAATTGATACAATTCGTTGATCACAAAGGAAGGAAATGTCCACACAAAAAGTGGAAATCCAAAGTCTGCTTTGACAAGGGGTACCTTCTTTCAGTCATTGGGATTTAAGGTGCATCAGTGCCCTTACAAAGGAATATCTTGTTTCCAAAAGTATTATACATCTGAAAAAAATAATCAGTGTGGTCACTAATAACTTCTATCTGATCAATGGTTATAACTAGCATAATATTTATTATGTACATTTTTATTATGTTAGTACGGTATAACAGTTTACCTGCTGGTTTTATACTGTCATAAAAACACTGTAATTTAGTGCATAAACTGGAGGTTTTCAGAATAATGACAAACACTTGACCTGACAGAAAGGCAGTTGCCAATTTTCCCAAGCAGCAAGAGCCAGTAACATGGAGCATGTTAGCCTCTGTCAGCTCCAAAATAGACTTCGAGTCTTGCAGAAAAGTAGTTCAGAAACTGAAGTATGTAATGCTTCAAATCTGATGCTTGATTAGGATAATAATACTGCCTAATTGGACTGCAGTGCAATACAGATTGCTGGTTGTCAGTGTTACAACTTCACTGTGATCACAGGCAAAGCTATCTTAAGCCCTTTTCCACTTAAGTTAATATTTTGGCTCAACTTGCTGTATTTTATTCATTCAGAAAATACTCTCCAAAAAGATTAAGGGTCAGTTTTGGACTAGATGTTTCTTTAAGCTGTTCTTTGAAACAAATATTTTCTGTCCTAAGAGTTGTTAAAATATCTTTACTGTGTCCGTGTTAATTATATTGGTGTGACTTCATGGATGCTAAACTCTTATATTGGTCTAATAAATATTTATTTTCTTTATTGTAATCTTTGTTTCTCACATGAGTCTAGTACTACTAGTACTGTTGTAAGTAGAGTGAAATAATTTTTATGTTACTTGTAAATTCAGGTGGATACACGTAACTTTTCACATAGCGTATATGTTACTGCTGTTGAACAATGTCCACAAGTTACAAACAGGAACACAGCAGTTAGGAGGAGCTATCTTCAAATGAAGATGAGGGTGATTTTGTTCTGATCATCCAGACATTAATATTTAAGAATTAAAGATTGACAACAATATCACTGTATCTGTTCCTCCCTTCTGCTATGTGAACTTGTACTACCAGCTCTGCACTGAAAGAAAACACAAGTATTGCCTGATATTTTAATTTTTTTCTTAAACTGGAAACTGGTGACTGGATATTAGCACTAAAGTGTTAAGTGCAGTGGAAAAATACATACCACTGCCCTCTTTCTACAACATTTTTCTTGTATAAATAAACACTTTATCATTAACTTCAAAAAAGCAGATTCTTTACAGTTTTTGCTGTTCTAGGTGTGTTCAGTAGAGCAGGCAACTTCATTATAAGAAATATTCTAGTGCCATAAGGAGTTACAGAACAGTTTTGGCTTCAGGGAAAGAGGTTTCCCATTCAGCAGCCCTCTGTGCATTTATTTTCAGATAGTGAATAGTAAGTTTGGAAAGGAAATTGTCAACTATTGTTAATGTCTGAAGTTCAAAATAATTCTTAATCTGAACTTTTTATTAAGTTCTAGCTTGGCAGAGCTCTGTTGTATTAATGTCCTTTTTTCACCCTGGAATTTGAATATTGCAAACTCATCATTTCTTTCCTTAAGGTTGGGTGTTTTTTCCTTTCAGTAAACTACACTCAAATATTACTTTTGTACTGTTCATTTAGACAATCAAGGGGGAAAGTGCAGCAAAAACACAAATTATTTTTTGGCAGGGGTTTTCTTTAGTAGTAGAAATTGAAGGTTTGTAATACCTGACCTGAGAGTGTAAACACAAACCTTGAGCTGCAAAGGCCATGCTACAATGGAGTTTTTGGTTCTTAGGGGAGTTTAGGGGACCAAGTAACAATGCCAAAAGCTCAAGTAACCTCTCCCTAGCATTTTTTAATGTAGCCTTAATCCTTTGTAAATGAACCTAGATACATGGGGGTGATGAAATTGCTCTTATTGAAGGGCTGTGTCAGAACTAGGATAGAGTGCCTAGTTTTCAGAACTCTTTTTTTTTTTGGTGTGTTGTCTTACATTTTTTCCAATGCTTGCATGCTGAGACTTCATGGATTATTGTTGCTCACGGATTGTCATGGAATAGACTACTGAGAAATTCCAGGTACATGGAAAGTTTTGAGTCATACACCTTGGACTCTTTAGTCTTCCCTCTTAAGGATCATGAGTTAAATGTACTGTGTGAAAAATGTGTGATGATGAGTTACAAAAGCATTAGTAAGTTGGTTACAAAGAAATTGCAGCCATGGTTTGTCTAAAATGGAAATAGGTGATTTAAATCTCAAGCCTGAGGTCTACATACAGTTGGCCATCTAAGACCACCATTTTATGACACTGTTTCCAAACTGCTGGAGTTTGTTTAGACAGGTGAATTTAAGTCTTTTTGGCCTCCACAGCACATTGGTAAATGTAGTGCTGATACCTGCAAAGAAGGAGTCCCTATGAGCAGTGATAATTGAAGCTGTTAGCTGTTAACAAATGTCACTAGACTCAAGGGTCATCCCCCACAATAAAAGAATATCTCCATTTCCTTATCTAAAACAGATGTGGAAATTAACCTGTCTTAACCTTTGCTATTAATAATGTTGACACATATCCCACACCCTCCAAAAATAAATTCTGTCTGTTGACACCCTAATACTTCTTCATTGATAGTTCTTGAAGCGCTTTACAGAGGTAGAGGTCAGTGTCTCCCTTACATGTAACAGATGAGGAAACTGAGGCACGGGGGAGAAACACTAGTATGCAACTTCTTGTTGCCAGAATGAAATGAAAACCAGCAGTCTCCTGGGAATTCAACTGTTTTTTTAACATTCTGGTTAAAGTATTCTAATGTTTTATCCCTGCAGTAAACTTCAAATGTGGCAAGGGATCACAGAACTAACATATCTTCCTGTCTTATTTATTTCCCATAGTATATCTACTTTTTAAGACTTGTCACTGGCAGTAACTATTCATAGCAGATTCAGTTACTGGTACATATTTTTAAAAAAATCTTACAAGCAGTTATGTTTTCTTGTGTCTGACTAGAATTGCCATAACTCTTCTGTTCAAATGTGGACTGCTCAAGGAGGAATTAATACATGTTGAATTGAATTGTGGCACAGTTAAAGAGTGAGGGGGGGTTGCATCTCTAAGTACCTTTATGTAAGTGGATTGAGTCTGCTTTACAGGACAGGACACAAGTTGTATACACAATTGCAAGACCAGTTGCTGGCTATTGTTCAAAGAGGTTTTACTTTTAATAGCCTTTTCTCAAATTTCTTAATATATTGAAGGGAGTTCTTTGTTTTATGTTGGCATGTAATTAATGTGTTCTTATGAAAGAGTTCTTTTAAAACAATTTAAGCTGTTTTATTTCAATCTTCCCTAAATATCAAAAGTCAAAATTCCATATTATTTTTTGTCTTCAAGTGTAAAGATCATAAGTGAAGTTCACCTAAACATCATCTCTGCAAAACAAATACTCATTTTTTTAATCTGTTTTTTAAATCTGGACCTGGGAATACCAAGTGGATGCTGAATAGCATTTTCAAGGGCTCATTAATGAGTGTTCCAGAGCTGGGATAATTCATGAGTTCCTGAGATTTATGCTTCACATCCTTTCCTTAATCAATTTAACTGTTGTTCTACAGATTTTTACTTGTGAACTTCATGATACCTATATCATTGAGTGAGTCAATGAGGAACTGTAGTGCATCTAACTCTTCAAAAAAATAGGCCTGAATGCTAATGTTTTTTCTCAAAGCACACTCATATCTTCCAAGTAAGAATCTGCATTTAATATGGAAGTATGTAACATCTAGAAGAATGTTACTATGTAGAGAATGGAATGACTGGTGAAGGCTGAAGATAGAGGACCTTAGTGCATGAAGGCAGTGAGTTGCTGTAGAAGAGAAGGGAATGTTGAGGGAAAGAAGCTGGGGTTTCTTACAGCTGGATGGGCAGTGGAACAAGACAGAACAGAGGCGAACTCCAATTTTATCCTGTGCATTGCATGAAACTCGTGATTCTTGACTTGAATCTGCAATTTCTGTGTATGACCATGAAACACAGTTTTGAGAATTGGTTAATCTATGTATCTGTACAATGGTCTGGTTGTGTAAGGTTTGTCCTAGTCTTAGGAGTCATGATAAATTTAAAATGGATCAAAATTGAAAGGTAGACTTCAGCATTTCATCTAAAAATTCCCTGAGCTTTTGCAGAACAGTTTTACATGTTTTGAATCTGAGTGCTTCTTGGGAAGCTGGAAATGGGAGTGGAACTGTAAGACAAAATGTCTTCTTTAGTGAGAATTTCTGTTCCATGGCAGTAGACAGTGATAAATTTATGGAAAGCCTGTATGTAGCACATTCTCTTTTTTTTTCGAAGTAACTTATATGAACAACTTCAACTCCAGAACACAAGTAATTGCTTTGCTGTGTGTGCTGTTTTGTGGCCAGCCAAGGTTTCAGCAGCATTAAGCAGTGAGGTGCAGCTCTGAGTGATGCTGTGCAGGTAAACAGGAAGTGACGGTGTTCTGTTTGCTCAATAGTGGAAACCCCAGGCTGTGTATGTCAGCTGGTAAATGATCTGCTAAACTGAGATAGCTTGGACTATTATAATCTGCAGCATGCTTGTGGTTATGGTTGTGTCATATCTCAGGAAGGCTGAAGTCTTCCATGTGCTGTCCTGGACTG
Organism: Notiomystis cincta; assembly: GCA_013398075.1. Lineage (NCBI taxonomy): Eukaryota > Metazoa > Chordata > Aves > Passeriformes > Notiomystidae > Notiomystis > Notiomystis cincta. Next base: position 722,350 of record VZRX01000441.1, on the reverse strand, counting down.
AGGTTGTAGGATTTAAAAATATCTTCATGCTGTGTCTGATAAAAGAATGTCTCTCTTAATCATTTGCTGTTTGATGAGGCTTTATATGCTCTGCTGTTTACCCACACCTTAATTGATGGTCTTCTGTGATCCACCATTGAGCAATGTTTTGACAAGGAGTTGGCCAGCTCTAACTGAACTGGGGGGGGTTATGGGAGGTACTGGAAGGACAAATGAATTTGTATCTGAAGACACTCATTAAAATGTGAGCTGTCTATAACTGGCTGACTAAGGATTAGGAGTGAAGGATCTCTTTACTGGACAACAGCAGACTTAAGTTCAGAGAAGCACTTTTATGGTTTAGATTTTTTAAACAGCAGTCCCTTGTTTCATCTCTTTTTTTGTTGTAACATCACTTAATGATCACTGGTACCTTCACATCAGTAAAAGATCTTCAGTAAGGATATTGCAGCTGACTTGTCTGGTTATCAGGGCACAAGCAAGACAGGGAATCTGTTCTTGGGTATTAACTTTTTTTTTGTTTGTTTGTTTTGGTCTTTTAATTCCTTAAATGTTTTGGCTCTGTGTTATGTGGAACTGTTTTCTAATGTTTCAGAAGTCATAGGAAATAGCTGAAGTGGCTTTGTTATTTCTGAAAAAAATTCTTTCTTCCTTCTGCCTTCAAATAAGAAAAAGCAGCATCTCTTATACACTGGCTTTATTTCTAGTAGCCTAACTTTGTGTATAGGTAGGAAAAAATTACTATTTTCATAGCATCTATATATGCGGCATTTTTAAATCAATGGGCAATCATGGGACATGTATAAAATGAAAAGCAAGTTTTAAGCTTAAAATTGAACACTGTTGGTAACTGCAGCAAATTTCACAAACAGTAGAACTGGTGAGGCCTCAGTGTTTTCAGCTGAGTAAGTTTTCAGTTTGCACCAAATAAAGTTTTACTCATGTGATTGGATATTTACAAAGGGCTTTCTTTAGTCAGTTCTATCAAATAATGTGAAGTTTTGCTTTAGTTTCCCTGTCTTTGGAGCAATCAGTTGGTCTTTGGAAAACAATGTCCTATAAAAGGCATAAAAATTAGAAGATTGTTTCTAGCTGCTTAACTTACTGAAATTGGCCAGCAAACTTCTGAAGTCCTGTATGGGAAACAAGTTTAAAATCATGTTGGTAACATCTGAAGATAGCTTTTTTGCAATATACAATTGTCTTTAAAGAAGAGATTATTAATAATTTTCTAAATATATCTTTAGAAGCTGTAATAGCTTTAAAAATTGAAGTAATCACAGTTTGTCCAAATTAAAAATAAAGCAGTAGTTAAGTCCCCAGTGGATGAATGCTGTCACATTTAGACTCAGTTGTGAAGATTCTGGAGGCAACCTGGTGTGAAAACATAAATTATAAACCAGTCTGAGAGTTGCAAAATCTGACTGATGAAAACCTAATTTTGCAGTCAAAATATTGTGGAGCCTTTGAAGAGTATTTTTAGCAGGCGTGTGTGTGTGTGTACATGCTATCAAGACAGTATCGTCACACTTTCTTTGTACAAGATGCAGTAACCATAAATAGCCTGATACACTGTTTTTAGAAGGTGAAAAGCGTAAAAAGACAGTTAGATGCATCTATGGTACTTATTCCATCATCTAGGGCCCAAATCCTTGCAGTCCTTCAGATGAAGATGTCAGCAGTAAGCAAGAGTGGTGTGCCTTCAGCATCACCAGTCCTTTATCTCTCCAATTTCTTCCCATCTCAATTCTTTCCCATCTGTGACTGAAAAGTAATTACAAGTTGACACTTGTCAATACTTCCTGAGTTTTTGAAAAGTTGGTGGTGGTGCTAATTTGTGTTCATATTTCTCATTGCTAGGCCTGAATTGCACCTATACCATCATAGTAGACACCCATGCTTAAGAAGGTTGCCTTACCTACTCTCCAGGGCTAATAAATATTGTAGGATTCTGAACCTAATTAAACTCTTCTAAGTTTCTGTGAAAGTACCAGGAAATCTTTTTGTCTACTCCAGCAAATGCCTCTGCTACTTAAATGTTGCAATCGTTAGGGAAGCGTACTTGCATGTTTTTTGTGTGACCTAATTAGTTAGGGGTCATTTCAATAGTGGCAGGCTTAGTCAATTCATTTAAAATTACCATTGGAGGAGGTTGCAGTGCATGCCTTCCGTAGGAGTGCGTGGTGGAGAGAACATTCTCCCTGGAAGTGGGTTATCAGCCTTTCCTAGCAGGAAGGGGACATGCTGTTCCCACATGATAGGAGACTCCTCAATGCCATGAAAAATTGCTACATTTTTTCTTGAAACAGGACCACTGTGCAGAAGGAAAATGAAACTGCCTGAAAGAGCAAGTAGAGCTTGACTATGTAGGGCACCAAAGTCTTCCCTTGAGAAAGGGATGGAAGTTCTGGTGCCTGGTCCCTACAGCAGGTTTTATGTTTCTGTATTGAGTGATGAGATAAAATGCATAGCTATACTGAGCACTGCAGAAACATTTTTGGAAGCTCCATATATTTATGACACTGAAGATAAGGCAATTGCAAAACATCAGGGAGTTATTATCACAGCCCAATTACAATTTTGTTTGCATTGAATAACATGAATTAATTAAAGTACCAACATTTAAAAGTGTAATTGCTTAAACCTAAGCTTATTTTGGAATAAAACTAAGATTTCAAGTGCTCTCTCTGCTCGATTCATCAGTGCTGTATTTTCATTGTTTTTCCCTTCAGAATATTTGTCATCTGGATTCTATCTAATTGCCTAATTTTTTTGTGAATGAAGGTCAATTTTCTATAGACCATGGTCTCACTTCTTGTCTTTCTCATTCATGAGTTTAATGATATTGTTTCCATATGTTCTTTCATGATTCAGCTAATGATAGGCTATTGGAGATTGCTTGGGTACTGAAGCTTCCTGCTATTCTTGTGGTCAAGATTAGAGTTAGGCCTTACTAAGCATTTCTGCAGTGAAGTGGTACTTGATGTGAGCATGCCTGTGTTCCTGAACCCTGCTCTCTGAGGAAAACTTACCGCTCTTGTAATGCCAGTGAGTAGCAACAGCCCTTTATTCTTGAACAGTCACCCTAGAAACAAACTGTGAGCTGTTTTCCTGATCTTGTACCAAAGAAGAAATGTGTGAGGCAGGAGCACCCAGCATCATCTGGTTAGGCTGCAGCATGTTGACTTAGCCATAATGAGGGTTTTCACCACAGTATGTCTTAAAAATACCTCCCATAGATACCTTCTCACCAGCTCTAGTATTGATTAGGACAATGTTTCCAGATATCTGCTTTGTGGAAAAGAGAATAGAAGTACTGATTTCTGTTCTTACAGGGCTTGGATTGCACACAACTGTTCACCATAACTTGCTTTCCCCCCCCCAGAAATGTAAAAGTAACTAATTGAGCCGAAAGTCCTCAGACTGACTTTGTGAAGAAGCTACAGCCATTGTATGAGCATGCATTTTTTCAAGAGGTTACTCTGCTTGGAAGCAACTGCTGCTAGTTGCGTCCTTGCATTACAGGACAAAGTATTTTCTTTCTTTTTAATCTTTTTTTCCTGGTTTTATTTGTAAGATACTTTCAGGGACTGGGAAGGATAACTTCAGAAAAGCAAGCCTGTTGTGTCTGATTAACTTTGGGTGTATGCTGGGTTATGCACCTTTATGGGAAAAAACATCACTCTTGAAATTGGGAAAAGATTGAATGTTAATGCTAGTGTGTCTTTAGTAGTACTGTCAACATGTAACACATAACAATACTGAACCATTAGAGAAATACATGAAACCCTGATGCATTTGTACAAGCAACAAAATAGGAATGATTAAGCACAGAGGTGATTTTGTAGCCCTTAAACTTAACTGAACAGGATCCTGAGCAAATGAACTCTAGGCTTATAATTACCATTTTTGTGAGCAGAAGCTTGGCCTGGAAGACTTAACAGAGGTCACATCCAACCAAAGTCATTTTATGAGTCTTTCATCTTTACACCACAACCTGTTGTCAATGTAAACACTGCAAAAAAACATCTCAGTGGGTCTTGCTTTCTATTCTGGTGTATACTGAGGGGGCTGAATATCTTACAGCTTTAATCTTGCTGCCACTCTGTTGTGACTTCTGGCCCACTGTGTTTTAATGTCTGTCAGCCATTAGCCATCTATTGTAATGCTTCTTTCTTGTGATGAGATGTGCCAGTGCCACTGTCTGCATTGGCTTGCTTCACTGTTTTTTGAGAAACACTTGAGTTCCAGCAGCCATTAACTTGACAGGCCACTGCAGCAAGTGTTCACACCAGAAGCCATCACAGTACACAGCTATCTGCTGCCCAGTTGGAAACTGTCAGTGCTGCTGTGATCACATTCTAGAAACGTGTGATGAGTGGTTGTGGCTAAGTTTTGCAGGCAAGAAGGTGTTTTTGTGAGCCTTTTGTTGATACCGCATATCCTGCAGTATGGGTCAAAGGGTAGGACCAGCTCTTCCAGTGAGACAGCCAGTGTACAGTTGACAGCACAGACTTACTGCTTCACAGCTCATCAGGTCGAGGAGTGTGATGTGACAAGTTCCTGGAATCAATGGTATGTCCTCCAGCTGGAGGTTGACTGTGGGAAAAAGTAAAGGGAACTGATCGGGGTTGGTTTTCCTCTCCACGGCCCATCAGTTTTTGGTGGACTACCTTATTTCTTTCCCCTAAGCACTTTTTCCAAATATACATCTGTATAAAAAGGACAAGGTCCACACTGAAACTCTTAAAATAATCAGTAATGACAACTTCAGAATCCTCCTCCTGAAAATACAGTAGTAACAAAGTAACCTACTATATGTCAGAAAAAAATACACTCATTATGTTGAATCAATGGTGCGACCCACTCCATAGAAATATTTACATATAAAAGAGCCCATATTTTTAAATGCAATATTCTTTTCAAGAATGCTGTGAGAAACTGAGCTGGGTATATTAATTGTCTTCAAAATAGGTAGTGAATACTCACTTAGTAAATGCAGCAGAGTACTCAAATTGATATTTGTGTAAATGTTCTCAGATGCTGCAATTATGCAATTAAATTCAAACTTTTAAAATTGAATTAACGTGGCTAGGATTCGTATTGAATAGTGGTAGATGAAGTTTTATTTTCTCAAGTTTTAAATTTCACTGATAAGTCTGTAAATTTCCAAATGGCGAGGATGATGACTTTTACCATCTTTGTTCCAGAAGCTGAATATCAGTAAGCTTGGCACCAGTGCTCTGCATAATGAAAATGAACAGGGGATGAAGTAAAAGGAGTGGGATTTTATTGTCCTTCTTCCTCCTCCCCACCCTCATCCCCTCCCC
>VZRX01000441.1:695160-716997 GCA_013398075.1 Notiomystis cincta | reverse complement strand
CAAAAAATACACTTTGTATTTTTTTTCCTGTATTGCCCTTTTAATTAAAAAACTGAGTGGTGTGACAGCAGAATTTGTAACTTTATATTCTAATATGCAAAAGCCTCATTGCAGCTTGTCAACAGTTGGAATTTGTACAATGCTAATGAGTAAGTTAAAATGTAATTGAACTCTAAACTTGGTAGACCTCAAAACAAAACCTACTTTAGATTCTGTGAAATTGTTTTCTAACTTGTAAATCAAGCTCCACTCAGGGTAACCAAGTATACATTAAATATATTACGATTATGCAGAATGAGGACATACTCTGTGTAATATTATTCTTTGTACTCATGAGGTAGGTGTTGGTTCAAGGTTTTATAAGCAGTTGTCGAGTTACGACAGTTCCTGGTTTACCCAGTTAATCCAGTTGGTGCTTTTGCTGTTAGGTATGATAGTAGCAATGCATAGGGAGCCCTGTCTTGTCACTGTTTCCTGTGCCTTGAATTTAAGTTGTAAAATTTCTGCCAAGACCACCCATTTCTGTGAGAAGTCCTGTTGGGTAGAGGTTAGTGAAGCTGGGCTTGTTTTGGAGTGTTAGGAAGGTTTCTTGCAGGGGTGACGAGATAATTGCTGTGGTTAAATGTGAACTGTAGAATGGTCCATTTTGCTCCTGTGTCTTGTCTTGTGTCTGCAAGGTTATCGATATAACAATCAGACAATATTGGAGAAGTGAGGGGGAAAGGCTGTTAGAGAGGCAGAGTTTTTGAACAAAATCTGCCCAACTGTGCCCTAAATTAGGTCATTGCCTGCTTGCAACATAAAAGGGAAAAATGCCATCTCTTAGCTGACATTAAGTTGCAGATATAACTGTTTCATTGTGGTAGTATGGCTAATTCTTAGGTCCTTTTTTACTCATCTAACAAGTGCAGTTATAATTAAATTACTCATATTGCTCTGTGGATTATAGGAACAGAAGTTTTACTCCACACTTAGTTGTAGTGCATTTGAAGAAGCAACTACAAAGCACTCTTTTCATCAGACAATCATGCTTTAACTTCTTACCAGCAAGATTAGTAGCCAGTCTGACAACTTCTGACGAGGTGGCTGCAAAGAGAAACATAAATATATCTTGACTTGTGAAAGTTAGCATCACAGTTCTTGGGCAAAGGTTAATCTGCTTCCCTAAGACATGACTGTCAGTCTGACTATATTATTATGACTCTGTTTTAACTAAACTGAAAGTTTTTTGATTAAAAAAAATCCAATAAAACTTAGACTGTTCTTTTGGATTTTTAAGCCATTTGAAAAGTATGACCATGGTGACAATGATATTTAGTAGATAATCTTTTAATGCAAGGAGACATGCCTGCATTCTAGATGTCTGCTGTTTTGGGAAGTAGTCAGTGTTGATGAAGGCAAAGTAATCCTTGTTGAGCAGGTGGGGAAAACCTAATAGGGAGCCCATTACTCAGATTAGGTACAAGTCATCCAGAAAGGTCTTGGAACTATAACAGAACTAAGAAAATATCTGCTTAATATTTCATAGTGATAAAGGAACTACTTTTGACTGATGGTGAAATAAACAGAGAACTAAGCAGAAAACTGTTACTGCGACCCTGTGTTCAAAGGGCTAACAAACTGGATTCACAGAGGAAGAGTCTCATTCCCCTGCAAAGAAAAACATAGTAGGACTAGTTAATATCCATGTAAGAGTGACAAGGGTAATGTGTAATATGACTTTTTTTTTCTTGGTATAAGAACGACTTAAAACTAGTGTTGCTTCCTAAACCTCCTAAAGAGAGTGTAGAGCCCAAGGAGGTGTGGCAAATATCTATAAAAACATATGCAGCATAAAGGAACAACTATGAAGCCATCTCTTAGTGTACGAGTAAGGAGGGACAATCAACTGAAACTAGCAAGTGGCAAAAGTCTAGATAAAAGGAGCTAATTATTCACACAGTGCATAAGAAAACTGTGAAACACAATCCTGTCCAGTGTTGTCATGCTCAGAATTTCACATGGGTCTGAAGAGTGAATAGACAAATTCATAAAGGAAGAATGTGGTATGTGCTGTAAAACACATGCTGGCCTGAGGAGCTTTGAGCTCCAACCTGGCAGTTCCTGGGGATATGCTTCTATAGTGGTAATGGTATATTCTTGTATTCTTCTTTTGGCATCTGGTGCTGCTGGAGCATAGATCTAGGCTAGATAGCCTCTGGTCTGGCCCATTACAGATTATTTAAGATTTATGTCCTTATGACTTGAATGCTCAATAAATACTCTTTGAGGGCTTCCTCATGGGACTCTGAAGGTAAGTCACATATATATTAGAAAATATGCTCAAGAGTCTTCTAGTGACTGAAGCAATCTCATGTGGAATGATCTTCATCTCTTATTAAAATCTCTCAGTTTGAAAACAGGATAATTTCTGGTTGCCAGCTGGGAATGAGCCTTGCTCATGTGAATTCTCAAACTGTGCCCAGGAATTTTCAGAGTTTGCTAGTTGGCATAGGTTAAAATTATGTCAGAGACCACTTAAACAATTAAGCAATGTATTCCAGTTGCATTCCAGCACCCAGGAGTGTGTCCAGGCACTGTGCAATTTACAGTTTCATCTTGGGTATTGTGTTTGTATTCAGTTTGAAGTACTAAACAGACATTTCCTTGCACAGTAGGGCTACTCTGTGTGACCACCATAGTTACTGATCTGCTTCTTACAGGCAAAATCTCTTTGCTAATTTTCATGAAAAAGAATTAAAAGTTCATTTGGGTTCTTAAGGTGTCTAAATCTTGCATAGAAATGAAAATCTAAAGCATAGGAATGATTTGGGGTCATTTGAACTTTATGGTGTTAAATACCTGGGAAATTAGCAAAGTTACTGCCTAGAACAAGGAACAAAATTAAGAGATGCTTTGGGAAAGGATCAGTTACAGAATTGATGATTTTTTTCCTCCAAAGTAATAGCTACCTTTTCTTTATAGACGATGTCCTCAGCAGTTGTTCAGATATACGCAGCAGATCGCAATGCCATGTGGTCAAAGAAGTGCTGTGGCGTAGCTTGCCTTGTAAAGGACAATCCGCAGAGGTCGTATTTTATCAGAATATTTGACATTAAGGTAAGCATCTTTCTTTCTCAGAGCCTTTAAGTTTGGTTGTATTCATTCTCTATTTTGAATTCAATGAATATAGGTTGTAGCTATGCATTCATAGAAATTCTCAAGTAAGTGATTGTGCTTTAAGCAGTGCAATTGCAGTGGTTATTAATAGGCAATTGCAACTTTTTTAGGTACTTTAAACTATTTCACATATGACATCTTTAATGGATGAAATTGATATCAGATTCAGCTCTCAGACACTGTCCTCTTCAGATCTGATTAGTCATATTAGTGGAAATTAGTATAATGTCACTGATAGGCATAGCTATCAAAATTCTAGCAGATGTCACTACTTTGGATGGTTTAAGAAACTAGATGTTGTCTTACGTATGGTGGAAACAATTTTACTGATCAGTGTGGTGATGCATGTGAAAACTGCAGGATAAACAAGTTGTATGTTATGGCTTTTTTGGGAGGGTTTAGTGGCTTTTTCTTCTGTTACCCCTCCACAAAAAATACACTCATACTAAAGATCTTTGTCCTGATCTTTATTCCACTCAAGAGAGTGGGAGCTGAGAGACAAAGTGTCCAAGATGTGTTTTCACAACAAAAATTATGCTGAGAAATCTAAGTCCTACTGACTATGCTGAGACTTTGGAAAGCTTCCCATTATCTCTGCAGCCAGGAAACAGCTTCTTATCTGTCAGCATTCAGTGCTTGAAGTCTCAGATTTGTTCAGGTTTGCCAGTTGGCACTTGCATTTGACTTTGTGATTTGGTCACTTGATTGTTAAGACTTTGTCAGAAACCTCTTCCTTGGGTGCTGAACTGTAAAGTCATTTAAATAGATGAGATTTCTTAAAAAGATGAGATTTTTCTTCTCTTGAAGTTAACTGTTTTCAAGTCAAGCCTGAGGTAAGAACAGGAGACTGGAAGCCTCCTTTATTGCTGTTGCTGTTTTGTCACTGTATTCCTGACTGGTCACTGTTACTGCTCAGTATCACTGTTGCACGGTTGCAGAACTTGAGAGAAGTTTTTGGAAACATCCAGGAATTTGAACAGAACACAGTGACTCAATGGAATAGGCTTTCACAGCTCTTCCACAGGCTCTGGTGTATTTTGGTTTCAACTGAGCTTATCCATTGGGCTAATAGCAAGGCAGATGTTTAACACTATGCTGTATCCAATTCTTAATAAGTTCTACTGTAAAAGAAGTTAAACTCTGCAATTTCATCTGAAGTTTTTCAATCTTATCTTTTGTTTGTTTTCTTCTTTTCAGGATGGGAAATTATTGTGGGAGCAGGAGCTGTACAATAACTTTGTATATAATAGTCCTAGAGGATATTTTCATACCTTTGCTGGAGATGTGAGTCTTAATGTCTTTGAAAACCTATTTTTAAATGCCTTTGGTTTGAACAGTGTCTTCTCTTAATGTAACTAATCTTATTAATTAATTCTATAAATTATGTGTAAAAGCTTTTTTATTTAAGGAAATTTTTTTGTATCTCAACTAGAAAATTTAATGTATAGTACAGAAGCATAAAACTTTCTTTAATGAAATTACATTTTGACGTGCAGATGAGGTTTATGACATATCATGTATTCTTCAAGCACAAATTTTCCTCTACCCTCCCCTCTTTGATTTGAAGCTACAAGATTGTGCTGTTAGCCGTTATCTTTAGAAACTTGATTAGTAGACAGACATTCCTAAGATAAATTATCTCACTAAGACTTGGATCCAAATTTGTGGTGATGATTTTTTTCTGGTTATACCTTTAGAAATATGTAAGACAATATTTAAGAAAGCCTTTAAAGTATTCTCTTAGTCATGAGGAGGGGAATATTAATGTTTTTCAGACATGTCAAGTTGGTCTTAATTTTGCTAATGAAGAAGAAGCTAAACTATTCCGCAAAACAGTAACAGATTTACTTGGACGACGGCAGAGAAAATCTGGTAAATATTCAAATTAATCTTAAATTCAGACTTGTTTATGTTGTTTGGGGGGGTAGGCAGGAAGCTACAGCTATGTCTGAAAGCCACTGGAGACACTACTGCCATATTTATATGTTGAAGTAATTATGCTATGAAACCGTTCTTCTTTCTCTATTGTGCAAAAATTAGTACTTTTCTGAAACAACTCGCCTTGGTGTTCTCTTCTATAAGTCTCTGTGTAAGTTGAGACCCTAAGGTTGTGATTTGAAAATATAGACTGGGGGAAACAAAAATGGTAAGCTGACATTGTGAAAACTAGAAATCTTTCTCTAAGTTGTTTTCATATTTGAATAAGCCCTCTTTTAGCCCTGGGCTGTTTATAACTGATTTATTAAATTCAGCCCAAGTGGGTTGTAACAAAGATTTTACCATCTGGTATGTTCAGTAGTTCATGAAATTTTGGCGCTGATCCAGCAGTTAGTAGAGAAATGTCTTTTATTCAGAACTAGTGATCTTGGCTCAGGCCAAGAACAGCAGACATAATGTGCCTATACTGTCCTTAGCAGCATAGGACAGTGAAGCACAGCGTGCTTTTTGCCAGCTGCAAGATGTCTTGGGAACATGGTCAGTGCTTTAAAAGCAGCTCAGGCTTCCTACAGATCTTGTCTTGGTCATTTTCCAGGGAGCCCATAAACAACTTTCCTGCCTTGACAGCCACATGTCCGTGAAGGATAAAGTGGTACAAAATACAGGCTTGGAACAAGTAGACGTGTTCATGCTTGCTGTAGGATGTAGGTGTGTGAGCTACAGGATACATTTTTGTGATCCGTTCGGGAATCACACTAGCAGTGCAGTGTGGACTGCTGTAAAAGGAGGAAACTTCATCCTGGAGAGCTGCCCTTTCAAGTGCTCTTGAGAATGTGCATTATCTGTATGTATTCACTTGGATTTCACCAAGGCGTGGTGACTCATGAGCAGAGCACTTGTTCTGGGAGCTTAAATGACTTCTTTAAGATTCCCTCAGCTCAGAATAAGTTCATAAGGTTTCATGAGAAGAAGTGAGATCACTAAGAAGCAGCAATTACAAAGTTTCTCATACTCACATTGCAAAAGTAATTTTGCATCTGCTATTCCTGAAGTTTTACTCTTATATGTGTCTAAACCACAATGCTACGTTGCACAGACGTGATGTGGAAGTATGTTTGCATTATTGGCCATAGCAAACTTTGCTTGAAAATAGTGCTTGGGTCAGATCTTCTGTTCACAGAGTTTTTGTTCCACATATTGATTTTTTTTCACAGGACCACATTAAGTTTTTCTTGTTTACTATTTGAACTAATATCTTGGTTTGTATGCTAAGGCTCATGTTGCATATTGTTTTAACAAACAAGTCCACCTCCCCAGACATTTGCAACTTCAAGACAACTTTTATTTTAAAAAGAAAATGAAATTAAACAAACAAAAAATAACCCTCAAAACAAAACACTTTAGGTTTTTCCGTGTTAAGAGCTGCCAAAGAAGAATTTAAAACAGTTACGAGATTCCTTAGTCAAGCCACCAGATGGAGTTCTGTATTTGTCCTTGTGTCTATTTAATTGTGCTTCTGAATAACAGGCTTTGCACTTGTTCAAATCAAAGTTGATTTACTGTTGGTGTTTATGCTTTTATTTATTTATAAATGCTTATATAAAACATACATTAATTTACACACAGATTTATATATAATACAAATTATACAGGAGTTGCATATTATTTATAATATTAATACATCTTAATACATCTTAACTTCTCAATCACAGAGGTAATAGTCTGATAATTTTGATACTTTTAACAGGATTTTTAGTTCCATACCTTCCAAACTATGTTTCATTTCATAGCAGTGCCACTTGAGATGCTTTCAACTCAACTAAGTGCTCCATGTGATCATTTAGCTGCCTGTTATGCCATTCAGGGCTTGCTAGGAACTTCTCCAGGAGTCTTATGGAAAACTTATGTTGTTGAAAGGTAGTGGTAACAGCAGTTCTGGCTCACAAAGCTATGACTTGGTGCTGAGTTAGTACACAAAATACTGTCTAACAGCTGAGAGAAGACACAACAGTGTTCTGCTCTTCCTCACTCAGCATGAAATGCACTCCAGTATGCAGACAACCCGTGAGTAAGTGCATCTGGAGTTGAAAGGTGAGAGTGAAAGTTCAGCTCCAAACAAAGAATGTACTAAAGTTTGCAAATGTATGAAATATCAGGTAGAGAATAGAATAAGGGACAAAGGTAGAGATTGAGAATTCTATCTGTTGTCCTAATCTTTGTAATAGTGCGGGGTTTCATCTAGCTAAACTCTGGTTTTGGTTGGTGTTTTCATTTTGGGGGCTTTGAGGATTTTGGGGGTTCAGTTTTTGGGGATTTTTTTTAGTCAAATTCTTAACATTAGGTTAGAAAGACATTGCTATAATTTATTAATTTGTCTGTAGATTTACTTAAATAATCTCTCCATTTACTTCTTAAACCAATCCCAAATAGTTCCCCCAGTAAACAGGGTGAACACAGTGTGTCTCTTCTCAGTGCTTGTCACTGTAGTACACTCACACTCTGGGTATTGCACACAGATACCATTGCTTTTTATTTTTATTATCTTGCCTCAGAAATGTTAACGTGCATACACAAGCAGTGCCTTCTCCACATGCTGAGCACTCAGTCCCTAAAAGGGAAACAGACACTTCTGTTCTTAACTGCAAGTAGTTCTTTCTGAAGTAGGAGGCTTCTTTACTAATTTTTGTATACTGCTTGTAGCTCATGGATGGGAGCTCTGTTAACCTTCCTGAAACTGCTTTTTTCCTTCACAGGCTTTTAACTTCTGAGTCCTTCCATAATGGACTTCATCAGTTTCAAGATAGATGCTTCATATGGAGAGGGATTTTTTATTTGTTTTGTTTGGGGTTTTTTTTCCTTTCATCTTTGATCACAGCTTTTGTTTTTGCTGCCTGGGTGACAAGAGTGTCTCTAACCTGCTCAGCTTGCATTGGATTCAGTCTTGGCAGAGATTATTCTCATTTCCAGGAATGCTAATTGAAGGGAGCTGTGGTTTTTGTACATAGGCAGCTACTGATTTTCATCTATTGTAGATCAGTAGGCATGTTCATCTTTAAAAACTGGAAAATCTGCCACTCTCCTCGGGTCATCTGCACTTCAGGAACAAAAGTTCATACTTTCTCGTCAGCAGTGGTAACCACAGGAAAACAGAACTAGTCTCTTTGGGCCACAAATTAATCTAGCCAGTAAAAATTACAGGAAGTGTATATAATGTTTTGGTTTGTTTCCCATTATTTTTTCTCTTGAACTATTTATTATAATGAAAATTGTAACGGATTCCCATGATTTGATTCAAGGCCACCTAACACTTCTTTATGAATACCTCCTGCTTTTGCCATCTTCCATCCTATGATGGATGACTTGCAACAAGTCCTGCACGCTCCTTTGCTGTCTCTTGAGTTGTTAACTAAAACTCTAATTGTGGTCCAAAGGTTGAGTTGGGGGTTTTGGTGGTGGGGTTTTTTTGGTTGGGTTTTTTTTGTTTGTTTTGGTTTGGTTTTGTTTTGGGTTTTTTTTCATTTCTGGGGGACAGTACACGATGTTGTTTCTTAAACTGAAAATTGTAGGAAGGGAGAGCACAGTATTTAGCCAAAAAGCCTTTTTTTATTCTCTCACCTCAAACCTGATACCTTACGCTGAGGCACCTTTGAAGAGGTTCTCCACTTTTATGCCTGAAACTAACCTGCTGTGACCTAAAAATCAACTGTCTGTGGAAGGCTTGTTCATCAAAAGTTGATTCTCAATGGGTTTTGGTTACCTTCTCATGAAGGCTGGAGGATCTTGACAGATTCCTTTATTCCTACCTGAAGATCAGCAGACTGACATTAGGCTGACTTGCTTTGCATACTTAGGATTGTATATGTTTGGGGGTTTAATTATTCCTAGGACAATGTCAGCACCATCTGTGGAGGCACCTTCTCCCTTCTTATGTTTGTGAGTCTGGAAAAATATAATAACAAGTTAACAGTTTTTCTGGGGCTTGCTGGAAAGTGAAGTGCCTGTTTAAAAATCTCTTAAGAGTGTGTGTATAGATATACAAATAGTGTAAATGTGTACTGGAGGTGGATAGGAATTAATAGCAAGTGAGGGAAATCTCCTTTAAAGGGGAACTGAGGCTGAGAATATTGAGTTGTGTATTGTTTACATTTTAGATCATCAAGCCAGATTCTTCGTAGTCTGTGAAACACTGTGGTGGTGTGATTAGAGTATTATATTAGTATCAAGGAGATCCTAGTTCTTTACATATTGTTGTCTGTTGGATAACAAAGGTGAAGTGTCTTGCCCCTATGTGTGTGTCCTATTTTTTATGCATAAAGCAAAAATTAATTAAATTTTAGCTTCTGTGAGGGAACAACATAAAAGTGCTAATTACATTTCAGATAAAAATGAAAGAACAGTTTAATTCAGTGGACATCAGAAAGCATAATGCTTCAAAAATCTTACTTTGATAGGTTGTATTAAAACATACTTTTTGAATATTTCTCTCTACTTCATAATTGAAATGCCTGAAACCAAGTCAGTAGCTATTGCCTTATGCTCCTGCTCAGTTTGTACACTTGAAATCAGTGCTTATTATCTAAGATTGGGGTTTTTTGTTCTGTAGTACATGCAAGTAGACTTTAAGGATATTAATAGATTCCTGAAGTTTGAGGTCAAGATCACTGGAACCTTTACTAGAAACTAAAATTTAGAATTAATTTTTCCTGTGATACCTATGATTAAATGGCTCTTTTTCTTTTTCAACAGAAAAAAGACGAGACCCACCAAATGGTAAGCTTTTTGCATGAATCACTGCATTTTATTTTTTTCCTTCTGCTGTGTATTACTGTTTATGTATAGCCTTGTTTCAGATTTGTTCAGGATGGTTATGTAGTGGCAAAAGCAGTAGGTTACAGTATCCTGTATACAGTATTAACTGGAGGTTACAGTACTCTTTTTCTTTCTGTTCGTTGGTATTTGTTTACTTGCGGCTTGAAAGCTTTGTGGCTTGGCTGGCATTTGTAAAGAATGTTTCTGGAGGAGCATGTTTTGTTGTTAATAGGACAGAGGGCCCTTCAGCTTCAGCTTAAACTGAGAAGAAAACTTTGGACCTTGCATTTGCTATTTGATCTTCAGAATATGGATGTATAGGATCACTGTACAAAGTTAGTTTATTTGTCTTAATGGCAGGCATAATGATGGATTTAATAGAATGTAAAACTTCAGTTTCAGTATATCTGGCTAACCATGTAACATAGTCTTTTGGATTTATGTCATGTGTTTGTCAATATTAAACTCTTTTTGAATGAAGAATTACTTGAATCTCCTTGCCTCTCAGGAACATGTCTCACTAGAATGAAGATACAGGTTTCTCGGGAGATCCTCATATTAAATTGATTGAAGGAGTCAAATTATGTATCAGTTTGATACAGAACTTTTTTACCATCTATTCTAAAATCATGAAAATGGCACATCTATGAATACCAAGTTTGGTGGGTTTGATTTCTGAATTCACACTGGAGTTAAAAAGGGATTTCTCTTGTCATATTTCTGTTGGTGATACAGATCATGGATCATACCACTATATCTGTGAGTTTGCTGCTTGAGCTAGGGTAGAGTCAACTGATCTGAAATCTGCTTATGGCTTGAGGTGGTGGTCTTAAAATTTGTACTAACCAAGTCATTCAAGCATCTCTCTGTAGATCACCAAAATGGGTAATTCATAACTAATCCTGAATTATGAGAACTACTGATGCCTTTTATAGACACAGATAAAAGCTCCCTCATGTGGAATACTTCTCAAAAAGTAGCTTATTTTTTTCATAACTTTAAGTTTTGAGGAAATTCAGGCAGTCATCAGTTTAGGCCAGGCATTTTTAGTATAGATTCAACTTTGACTGGGCTGTTAAGGTTAGAAACACTCATAGTAATACCATATATGATGGTCTTGCCAGCTTTTCTGAGCTTTCAGAAGATTTTAACTGTTGTGCTCACCTAACTAGCACATCCCTGACAGCAATGTCTGCAGAGCAGATGGGAATTACAACAGCAGTGATCATGTAGTAACACCTACCACAAAAAATTTAGCCTTTATCTCTATTGTAATATAATTTATTGATCTAGTTTGCTATCCTTTAATAGAATAAGATTTAAGAAAACTAAGCCTGCAAAAACTTTTGTGCTTAAAATATTCTCCATAACTCATGCTGTAAGACCTTGGGAACAATATTTTTCTGAGAAAAATTCTCTCATACTAAACTTGCAGTTATTGTCCCTTTGCTGAATTTATCTTGAGTATTCTGTGGAAGACATAGGGTTTATGCTCTGTGTTTCAGATTTATAATCACTTGAAAGGTTTCAGCATATCTGTTTCTTAATAAACTGTTTTCCTGGGACAT
Organism: Notiomystis cincta; assembly: GCA_013398075.1. NCBI lineage: Eukaryota > Metazoa > Chordata > Aves > Passeriformes > Notiomystidae > Notiomystis > Notiomystis cincta. Next base: position 705,523 of record VZRX01000441.1, on the reverse strand, counting down.
CCATGTACTCTTTCAAAACCTGTCTGTTTTCTTATTCTATCAAATTCTGTAATGCCTGGCTTCTCTGCTGGTAAAAAGTTGCATGGCCATGTCCTCAGAAGTCACACATCAGACATGGTCAGGGCATGGATTATAGCCTCATACTCTAGACAGACTTTGTATTTCAGTATTTGGAATTAAGACTAGAGCACATATACACTTATCAGCATATAACTGGAAGAAAAAAAAAGCACACCTCTTGTAATAACAGCTAGGTTTTGTTTTACTCTGTATATGCAGTTTCTGTTCAGAAATTCTGTTAGGGAGAAAAGATGAAACACCTGCTTTTTTTTGTGCTGGGTATTTAATGCATTATTAGCTCTAAAACTGAAAAACAAGAACAGTCACATTTCTGTACTCACATGACCCATGGTTGAAATACTATGGGGAATTTTGTTTTACTGGGGCTTGTTAGTCTGGATTTTCTGCATACATTGAAGCTGCATGGAAAAAGCACTCTGTCTTTTGTATGACGTTTTCAATGATACGGATTTAGGTGGGATTTTTTTTGTAGAATTGCAGGATTAAACTCAAATTGGCATTAACAGTTATGTAAAATGTATTAGTCTGTAATTTCCTGAGATTTGTGTTCTACTCATTTGTAATAGCTAGGTCTCTTTATGCAAATAAAGAAGAGTTATTGTGGTTGAACTGACCTCTTAGTGAAGTACTGGATGAAATGAGGATTTGTCAGAGTATTAGGTTTTGAGGGAATATTGAAGAACCATGTGGGGAATTTTGTTTCAGCTGTTAACTGGAACAGTTTGCATTTCTTGTAGGGCTGTCTCTAGTTTGGGGCAGATACCTAGAGAGGCTCTAAATAAAATACAGACTAGAATTAATGTTTCAAAATGTTCTGTACGACGTTTTCTGGAGCCCCTTCTGAAGATGTCACAGATATTGATAACAGTGGATGCTTAAGGCCACTGTACTGTCCGGTACTTCCTGATGATGAGCTCTATATGCCTCTCTCATCTTCATTTATTGAGCTCTCTACACCTGCTGGGGAAGGTGCATGTCTAATGATGGGAAAAATTTTACTGGATATAAATATGGCAGTTCTAGAAGAGTACAATTCTTTCCAAGGTTCTTTTATCCCTCGTGGACATCTAAGATCTAAACCAGATGGTAAGAAAAATTTTCATCTTCAAGTTTACTGTGACCTCTTGTATGAATATTACGTCAAGGAATCAGCTATCAGTCCTTGATTTTAGCTCAACTGAATAAAACTTCCATTTGCAAATTGCTGCTGCTTTACATACAACTGACCATGTTTGGTTAGTTCAGGATTTTATATACAAAATGGTGCATTTTAAAGACTGCTAGAAATTGAGAGAAGAATCTCATGAACTTAGTAGCATTATAAAGGTACTTGTTTCTTTTTTGAATGTCAGTACAGCTATTGAAACTATAAATACCAATATAATAGGTGAAAATGGGCAGGATGTAACAGAAAATGATAGATTATTAAAGTGAAGATTAACTCCTAGTGTTTTTTGTTTTGTACAAAGGAAATTGAGACTTATTTTCAATTCAGTCTGAGGATTTTACTGAACTTACTGTTAAGTTTAGAGTTGATAATATTTGATGATTAGTCAATTCAGTGCTAATTTTAAGTGAAACTCCAACAATGCAAATTGTGTAGTCTTATGTGGTCAGTTTGTTTTGGTATTCTCAAAGGACAATTGTCTAGATCAAAACATTCCAGATAAAAGCATTTCTGCTTAGTAAAAAACATTTTACAGAGTTTTTTCATGCAGTTTCAATGCAGTCTTGTCCTGTAAGACTCCTACAGGAATGTTGGAGTTGTCATGTTTTGGCTGAATTTTGTCTAGCCCGGTGTCATGTTTCTGTTCTTGTTTCTTGTCCTGGCCAGTACTAGGTGCTTCCCACTGCGGTGTTTAACTGCAGGTGTCAGCTATGTTATCTGTTGTGTTGTCCACTTGTCCTCTCTGATTTTTATATTGGACTGTGAACATAAGGCTTGTTGGTTCTTTCTGAAAGCAGTTATGAAAAAACAATGACAAAATAAGGTTCAGATTTATCAAAGTCTAATTAGACCTTTTTTATCATCTGCCCAGTAAGACTATCTTACTTTAGTTGATTTGCTACCCACTGGGTCCTAACTCACAGGGAAGTAGGGAATGTTTTCAAACTATTTCTGGCCAAACTGGTTTTAAATGACCTGCTTAATCTCATTGTTTCAAAACTAAAATTACTTATCCTTTTTGTAGGTTTCTTTAAAAATGCACTTGTGAATGTATGTATACATATGTATGTATATGTTAAATTCATAAATTGCCTCTTTGTATGTAAGTACTGCTATCACTTGCTTATGTCAAGAGTTACCTTATGTCAAAGCTAAAAAACCTGAGTGGAACATATGTTAGGTACATTTGTTTGCTAGTATTACACAAGTAACATAATATTAAAATGCTAAAATTGGCAGGAGTATAATTCAGATGCATTTATAACTAGAATAATAATTCAGAATTATTTATAATTAAGAACAAAGTTTGAGAACATAACTGAAACACACAAATTATGAATTGTATTTCTGGTGCTCTTTTTACTGTCTCTGCAAGCTGTTTCTGATCTGGGACTTCACTGTTTTGAAAACCTGTCAAAGAGTAAGACATAAGAGATCCTGAATAGTTCCACAGATACTGTCCTATATTTGAAGACAGTAGTGTGTCCAGAGCAGCCTTCTGAAGCTGTTGTGATGCTCAGGTTCTGTGCGTGATGGCAGAAGGCATTCCCACTTGGGGCTTATTAAATGAAGATTGCCCCTCCTGAAAGATCAGTTTAGTGGGTTGCTCAGGTAATGGCCTGCTGGCTCTTTGGGTCTAACTGTTTATGAAAGTCATATATTTGATTTTATCTAGGATTGTAGCTATGTTGTATCTTACTTAATGTGTCTCATCATTCCATGTGTTCTGTGCATGTGGCAAAAAAACAATTTGAAGTTCAGAAAATATTCTGTTGCTCTGCAACATTTCTTTTTCATTAAATATCTTAGTTTATGCATCTGACATCCAGAACCCATCTGGATGCATGTGGCATGTAGAGCTACAGCTAGAGTACAAGTATTCTACTGCTCAAAAACAACTCCCAAAGTTTGTAGATTGAACGTGGCATTGGAGAAACACAGTAGTAAAAATCCTGTACTTTACTTTCACAGGCCCAAATCTACCAATGGCAACTGTTGATATCAAAAACCCAGAAATTACAACTAACAGATTCTATACTCCACAAGTCAACAATATTTCATATACCAAAGAAAAGAAGAAAGGAAAACCTAAAAAGAGAAGATTGACAAAGGCAGATATTGGAACTCCATCTAATTTCCAGTAAGTATGTTTTTGAGTTTGATTTTGGATGGGTGGGAGTTTTGTTGGTTGGGGGGGGGGGAATGTTGGCATTTAGTTCTGTTTGCTTTTCTAGGGTTTTTTTGTGTGTGTGTCAGTTATATTTGAAAATGGCCAACTCTTGAATCCGTGTAACCTGAACTAAGTAAATGCTAGCTGGTATGCTGTGGGGTTTAAAAGAAGGTTACCTTATACACAGATGAGGATTTTACTGCAGCTGTAAACAAAAAGTAACTTGCTATCCAAAATCAGCTTAGAAAACAGTTTAGCTGCATCGAGGTAGCTTATTGAAGTTGTCAGCTCAGTGGAGACTCATATTCGGCCTCAATGGTCAACTGTTTACACTGTGATTCCTACACCTGCACATATTCAGCTGTGCTTTGTCATGTGAAATACACTTTTGGGTCCTGACTTGTCATAACTGCAGAAATGACTTGCCATAATCTCACCCTTGGCTTTCTGTTTAACAAACTTTTTCTGATGTGTAGGCTAGGACCTGTGTCTTGTGATGAAAGTTTAGCATACATCCCTCATCAGTTTTTCCTATTGTCATTTTTAATGTATCTTTAATCTTTTGGAGTAGTTATGATGTACCACTTTAAGCTTCATTTTTATGAAACTTGGTTTTGGTCACTTTATTCAATTAACTGTTGCTTTCCTGAACATTAATTGATGTCATAATTTTCTGCCTTTTAAAATAAATGTACTTTATTTGCTGAAGCAACAGGAACTTAAAGAGCTTGAGTTAATTACAGGAAAGATCAGTTTCTGTGAAGCTTGAGAGAGCCAGTGTGAGGTTTACATGCCAAATGAATGTCTTGTTCTTTTGAACTGGTATGTTGCATCATTACACTAATGTGTTTTCCCAGAATAAAATTCCATTAAAGTAATGTTGACATTACTAGTTACAGTAATACTACTGCACAGTGTTTTGAGACAGTGCTCAAAATGGGATAGGGCTCAGTGGAATGGGATAGTGGATGGAACATAAAAGTGGTGGGCTAAAACATTTCTGTAATCAGACTGTTTAGAAAATTCAGGCATCAACCTTGTTCTTACTGATCTGAGTATCAGTGAAGTTCTGCATCTGTTCATGTCGTTTGAGTGGAAAAATACAGAAAAGAAGGAAGAGGGAAACAAAAATGAAGAGTGCTTGGTGGCTGGTCACTGTTGTGACTCTACTGATGCAGACTTGCCCATATGTGGGCAAAATTTGCATTACTGTGTCAGACTTCTGTTCGGAATTTGTGGAAGGGGTTGTGCTGCAGCATGGATATAAAATTGCTTTGAGACTTCATTTATGATGTCTATCAGATTGTGACCTAGAAAACCTGAGAGTAAGGTGATAAAATATTTAATGAAGTTCAAACAAAAGCTATGTTCCAGTATCATTAAATTTAGCATTAAATTATAAATGGTGAACCTTTACAAAAGAAATCCGTTGAAAGTCTTTTTGGCTTAAGGTCTCTTTAAGTTTCCTGTAGAGTGCAGCAGCTATGCATCATCGTACTGTGTAAGATACTTAAATTGCTGGGTTTGTACAGACATATGGAAACTGGCATTTGGTACTGTTAGACAAATAAGCCAGTAGAATAACTTGTATCACTTGTGCTGTGATACTGGTGAAGACCATCACAGTCCCTCTTTAATGCCAGATCAAAGTTGCAATCGGTAGATAAAATTTTTAAATGCCTTCTGTTAGATAGATGTGGAGAAAGGATAGATGTTTTGAGGAAAAAAACCAATCTGTACTCAACATGAAGGTAACTTATTACTGTATACATTTTTCTAAGTGTTATAAGACTTGGGGTTACCAAGTATATATTTGCATTGAGAAGATCTGAAAAACATGTGTTTACAGACAGTGTGTATAAGTAATTTATCTTACTTTGAAGAGTGAAAAATAAACTAAAACTATATGCTAAAAGTATGGCATATAAAACTTTCGTGTCAATTAAATGCACTAAATTGCGAATTGTATGCTCACAACCTCTTAAAAGAGCATCCTGAGTCACACAGATGCACACAAATATGTGGGTAAGATTATATTAGTGGTAAACTAATGTCAATTTACATATGCCAGTTAATACATTGCAGTCAGCTATGCAGAGACTGTTAGGAAATGCATGTCTGATTTATGTGAAGCAAGCTGTAGCTTAGCATTCAGAATTCTGTAATCAATAAATCATCCCATATTTTGGTAGTTAGTTAAAGGCATTTAAATAATTAGGCAAAATAGGGACTTCATTGGCTTTCTTTTTAAGGCATAATGTAACTTTAAACCAGACCTTTTACTTCCTGCTTCTTAAAATAAGTAGTTAACTAGTCATAGTTATACCAAAACTAAAACTGATCATTATACTTCAATATTCTCATGAAGGACACTTGTGCTGTTGATAAAAACACACCTAAGCAAGAATACAAGTCTGTTGTGCAAGGTACTGTTTAACAGCAGCTAAACAGTGTTAGTAATTTGGCAAGCTTAGCCTAAACTGCATTGGCAACTAACAGCTCACCTGGTATTTTTTATAACTCTGAGTTGAACTTCCAGAAAACTGTATCTTGTTTCTAGAAGCACCATATGTGAAAAGAATCATAAAACATGCAGTCCTGGTAACATTATGGTTCTGTTTTCCATATCCAATAGCAGTATCGTGAAGTAGCTTGGAGAGGGGCACAAAACTTGTCTGTGTCCTAACTGGTTATAGCATCACATAAAATACTTTTGTAACCACATGAAATGGCTACTGGAAGCTTAGGAAGATGGCAGCTGAAAACAGTCCTGACTTACCCTGAAAGATGTGGATGGGAAGGAGAACACACAGTGGTGACAGGGTGGAGGAGGTTTTTCAGCTGCATGCCACTGAAAAATTTGGCAATAGCTCAAGGTCCAGTTGCTATGTAAAGGCTAAATTTTTCCTTGATCTCTGTGCAGTCCTTCCATCATTATCTGTATGAACCACAGGGTGGCTTGAAGCCTTCATGTTTTGCCACAGACTGTAATCTAAGGAGAGAAATAAATTCTCCATTTGATCTTCTGGATGTGAGACAAAAAGTGGAAGTAAAGAAGTTCTATTCCATTCTCAAGTAGGGCTCTGAGGAATAAGACTTGCTCAGAAGCTGGTGGTAATCTCTGGTTGTCTTGGTATCCTCTTATTTTAGTTAAGTTCATTTCTTTGCTGATTTAATGGACTTTTCTGCTTTTTTTAGACACATTGGACATGTTGGTTGGGATCCAAACACAGGTTTTGATGTAAGTAATTTAATAAATTACTGAAGACAATTATTTAAACTTTAGAGACTTTTTGCATTAAATATTTCCATTAAATAAAAAGTTAGCTGTAAAATTAAATAGTTATAAATTGGAATTTTTTGATGTGATGTAAACAGACAGATGTTGGAGTAGAAGGGAATAGGCAGGGGGATTTAGGGGGGAAAAGATTCAAAACCTTCAGTTTTTCATGTAGGGGGGTACTGACCCCTCCTAAAGTAGTAATTTCTGACTTGAAAAGCCAACCCATATACATCACTTTGCTGTTGCTTTTAACGATATGGTTTTGTGGGTTTTTTTTTTTTCCCCAATACAAATGATATTTTAAAAATATCTCCACATTTCAAGCTACTTAAAACTAACATATCTGACTTGCAGGTGAACAACTTAGACCCGGAACTGAAAAATCTGTTTGATCTGTGTGGAATTTCAGAGGCTCAACTAAAAGACAAAGAAACTTCAAAGGTCATATATGATTTCATTGAAAAAACAGGAGGTGTGGAAGCTGTTAAAAATGAACTGCGTAGACAAGGTGGGATTCCTTTTACTTCCACATAAAAATTTGCAGGGTATTTTTTTGTCTTAAGGAATAGAGTAGAAACTGTTGATGGTGAACAGTTTTTGATTTTCTTCTCTGGGCTTCATGTCACTGCAGTTGCACTGGATACACTATACACTATGTAAAAATGTTGAGGCATGACCCATGAGAGTGCTTGTCCCTGAGGAATAAGGATATTTATGCCAATTAAGTAACTTCCAATAGCACTTAGTCTGATTGCAAAGCTACGCAGTATGTTTGATACAGATTTTTCAGACTGTGTACGTTAAATATTTATTTATAATCTCAATCTTATAAATAAATTAAAATGTTGGAAGCCATAATGCTGTTGTCAGCTATAGTGGTAGTACATGGCTGGCAGGTATGTATGCTGCCCGTTTACCCTGCCAGCACTCTGTAGCGAGCCTTGCAACAGCTACAGATGTGCAATTTTTGTATTTTTTAAAGTTAGTGTTTTTTCTAATTTGAAATAAAAAATACTAGTTTTGAACATGCTTCTGCTGCAAAAAAATTCTCAAATAAGCTACTGACTGCCTAACCTTTAAATGTGACCACATCTGATGCATTATCTAGTGGAGAATAATAAGTCAGTTTAAAATTACACTGCCAGTGTCAAACTTTCAAAAATTTGCTTAGAGCTCTTCTCAAGCGAAAAATTATCTAAGGTGAAATTATAGCAGTTCGAAAGCAGTGAGTAAATTGTTCAGTGACTGAAGAGATACAGAATCAGGGTACAATGACTTGTTACATTTATTCCTTAGGTCCCCCGCGGTGGAATGGTATGTACTGGAGCTGGCAGCTAAGCATTATGCTTCAAAGTATTTATGCTGTTGTGTGATTTCTTTCCTAGATGGTACCTTAGTCTGCACCTCTTTGAATGCAATACTAAAAATTAAGTTTGAACTTCTTAGTTAATTGCAAGCAAAACTCCCAGTTATGAATTTTTTTCTCAGTAAGAAATCTGTCAGCTTCTCTGTAGAATCTTAACTCTGTTTAAACAGTTACAGAGTTGTTGATCCCAGATTGCTAACTTTAAAACTATATTGAGGAGACTTGCCTTGGAGTCTTATGACCAGCTTAAAATATTTTTTAAATACGTATTTTTCTGTTTTGTATGTGTTAACTTCACATTCTGGCCATTTGCATGTATGCAATTAAAAGAAAAACTGCCTCATCTATAATATGCATGATGATAATCTAGCACTGTGCTTTTTGATAGAGGTAGATAAAATACTCGAGTATTTCATAGGTTTGTCCACAGTTGTATTATTTGATGTATGGGCTTGACTGCTGTTTGAAGTGTTCTTTCTCAACTGAAACACATTTTTCTGTGTTGATTGCAAGAATTTCTGTGCTTACATATTCACCCCCTAGGATGCTGACTAGAGAATTGCAGACAAGCCATTTTTCTGAGATGGAAATTGTTTTCCTGTTTTCCTTGCCCTTTCCCTAGTTTTGTTACTGGTTCTTTTGGTGACAGTACCATCAAAAGAAGATTATACAAACTTTATTGTTAATAGCAGTGTACAGATTAGTGTGCCTTTTTAAAAAAACCTAGAATTATTTTCTTGCTTTGCTTGTACCGTCTGTTTGAGGGAGAAGGGAGAGAGGATGAGTTAATGGTGCTCTCTCCTTGCTACTCCTCCCTCATTTCACTACCGTTGAGTGCAGACAGGCAGAATGCTGTTTCTACAGATTGGATGTGGCATATTTCTCTAGTCATAATGCAAATAAACCGTTTCCTCGCAGGAAAACCTAAACCTTGTGTTCAAAATCTAGTACAGACTCTGGAGCTGTGACCATGCCAAGGATCTCCTCAGTATTGCAAAAACCCCATCTGTAGTGCTCGATGGGTTGTTATGCTTGCTGATACCGCCCTCCAGTGGCCATACAGGGAACTACAGCCATATCAGCCATAAACGGTGGCAGTTTTTAAAATCAGGAATGTTGGCAGTATGTCTCTTGGAAAATACATGACATTTCAAAGGCAATTCTCTCTGTGTTTTTCTGGTGAAGGGGTAAAAAAAACCCAGCAGCTCATGTAACTTAAGAACGTAATATGTGATTTTAAGAGTAGTATCTTTAAAGTTGAGCAGGGAAGGAGGTATTGAGGTACTCATGAGTCCTGCTTCCCCAAAATCCCATTTTTATGGATGTTCTCTTCTCTATGCCAGTGCAGGCAGCCTGCTTTCTTTGCAAATAATATGAAGGTGATAATAGAAGAGGTAAAGAAGTATCTTCTTGAGTGTAATACTTTTTTTGTTATAAAGGCATATGAAATCAAACATGAATTTTCTTAGTTATATGACGGCACCTGGATTATTAAGTAGTTATGTGCAGCAACCACACAACCTAAAGTACCATGAGCCATTAGATGCTTAATGGAAGAGGAAATGAAACAGTGCTATTTCAAATGCCATTAGCAAAGCAAGTACATTTCAAGGCCACTTCACAGAGAAATGATCCTGTGTATAACCCTAAAGTTGTTTCCTTTTGATGGCCCCTGCCATAAAAATACTGTTGGAAGTAATTTTCAGTAAAAGAGACTAAGAGTCAGTTTATGCTGCATTATAATGCATTAGTGGAGGGGGGGGGGTGTTACTAGAAGACAATGCTTCAAAAAATGCTTGCTTCTATAATTACTTAATAAAATAACGGATAGGATAGAAAGTGGAAATCCTATATTTCACTTTGTGTATTTTTTGAAAAGTTTTTTTGTTCTGTCCTAGCTCAACAAAATTTTACAGGCTTCTTCTGAATTTGAATCAGTCTTTCTGTGTATTGTACCTGCTTCCTGCAGTGGTTGACTCTTTTAAAAAATACACAACTGACATCAGCTGTGTTCAGCTTGGTTTGCCATATAGGCGTAACTTATATTCAGCTGTATCCAATTTGGTCCAGAATTGGTAAAGTTTCAACAGGCACAGAGATCCTTGCAAAAGGCAAGGTACAGCCTGTGTTCTTATTCTGCTACTCTCTGAAAGACTTACGGGTATTGAGTAGAAGGTGATTAATCCAAAGTTGTTTTGTTTCATTTCAGCTCCACCTCCGCCACCACCCTGCAGAGGAGGACCCCCTCCACCTCCACCTCCCCCTCCCCATAGCTCAGGCCCTCCTCCTCCCCCT
>VZRX01000441.1:660575-695118 GCA_013398075.1 Notiomystis cincta | reverse complement strand
CCCCTCCTGGTCCTCCTCCACCACCAGGCCTTCCTTCAGAGGTTGATCACCAGCCCCCAGTTCCTGCGGGAAACAAAGCAGCGCTCTTGGATCAAATCAGAGAAGGAGCTCAGTTAAAGAAGGTAGAACAGAACAGTCGACCAGTGTCCTGCTCAGGAAGAGATGCACTGCTAGACCAGATACGACAGGGTATACAGTTGAAATCTGTGAGTAAAAGCTGCTGCTCATCCAGATCTCCTTGGGACTTGCAAAATGCAGTGTGAACAGTAAAATGTGACTTCTGCTTTGGGGGCTGGATTGTAACTTTTAGAGTTTCTGAAGCAATGACTAAACTGTAGTACTGAGAAAATGCAAAGAACACACGTTTCCTACAGATGAGTCTTGGTGCGTGAAATTACCCTTTCAAACCCATTACTCACTTCTGAGTAAAATCCATAAACCCTACAATGATGGTGCCATAGTATCATGGATGTACAGAACTTTTACAAGAATTATGAAAAATTGCTGCTTTCCTGACTACTCAGTAAACTGCAGGGGATGAGTTTAGGAGTAATGGTAGTGGAAGGCAAACACTAGGTTTATTAGTTTGTTTTTATTTTCATCTTTAAATGGACCTGTGTTCTGCAACTATTGAGGCCTGTAAGAAGGTGGCTGCCTGTGTCTTGGCAAGTGTTGCCCATAAGAGATGCTGTAGCTGTCCCAGGCTATTACTGTTTCTTACTGATGCCACCGATTATCCTAAAAATAATTTCTTAAAAACTGTTCTGCCTATTGGTACTTACTTTTTGCCACTCCTCTGCTCTCAAGGCTTCTGCTGTAAAACGTGTAAGAGTGTGTTCATATTTATTTGCATTAGAAGTATGCGTTATAAGTTAATTACTTCAGAAGGGATTATCAGCCCAAAGCAGTCTCAGTTTACAAACCCAAACAATGAAAAATATTTTGTGGTATATACCAAAGATAAAATAAATAATGGTTATGCAGCCACACAAGTCATGCCTGTACAACTATATTAAGAAGCTTTCCTTTAGATGAGTGCTCGCTTCATCAGAGCTGAAATACTTAACCTTGGGTATGGCTAACCACAGTTGTTTTATGGTAAAAAAGTTGACTTTTTTAAATAAAGATTTTGTGGTTTGAGCTAAAGGAACAAGCTGTTTCACACTTCAGGTGGGAAATAAACTTATTAATCAACCAAGGAAGTTTGTCTCAAAATACAGAGGTTCTGTTTGGCTAATTGCATCTTTCTGTTGTAACCTTCTTTCCAAGGTATCTGATGGTCAGGAGAGTGCACCGCCTACACCTGCTCCCACCTCAGGAATTGTGGGTGCGTTAATGGAAGTTATGCAGAAAAGGAGCAAAGCCATTCATTCTTCAGGTGTGTCTGATAGAATTTTTCTGACCTCACAGTCACGTTTTCAAGAGTTAACACTTCTATTTATTGCAAAATACTCCTGGAGAAAAGCATGGATTCCAGCATATAGTGCAGTGCAGAATGCTCTCAGCAGCGCCCTGGTGATGGGCTGGTGAATGGTTCCTTCATGCTGCTTTCAATTACTGGGGTGTAGCAATTCCCAGTAATCCTCAACTAAGTTACTAAGCAAGGTTAATATCCTTATAAAGACTTTGTTGTTGTCGTTGCAACTGACTTGTTTTTATTTACTAGCTGTCTGATGGAACAAGTTGTCAAAATATTTTGGTAGAAAGTTTTTCATGCTTTCTGTGTGTTGATGTTAAAACTCTTGCCAGTATTCAGCTTCAGGGCTGTGGCTCCTGGTGGGCTTTGGCTGCCACCTTCTGGATAAGGAGCAGATATTCAGTATTACTTGACTAGGCTTCTACCAGGACTGAATCAACTTTCCACACAAAGTGCTGGGAAAAATTAGGGCTGCAAGAGGATTTGCATTTCTCAAACACCAGCTTGTAATAAATGTTGTTCAATAGCTGCAGTGCAGCTGTTTGGGTACATCTGTTCTGTTTAGGCTTTGATACATTTCTAGAGCTTGCCTTGATAGCAGAACTGGGTATGCAGTCTGCAGAGCATTTGACCAAGTACAGTATGGTTTGTTGATATGCTGCCCTGTGTAGTAATTGCCAGTTTTAAATTAAATACCTGAAGGGAGCTAAATGCAGTGTTTTCCTATGGGAAGGAAATGCTCTTGTCTAAAAAATAAGTAGTTTAACAGGCTACATTTTTTTAAGTATGATGCATATAAAAAAAGTGGAAGGCTGAATAAAGTCAACAATGAGCACTGACTTTGAAGTTGATGTTCATTACACAGCTTTGAATATTCCAGTGTCCATGATGGTCTTTAGCTCACCGGACCTTTTTTGGGGAGCTGTTTTTTTTATCTGCTTGTAAATAAACAAATTCCATTATGTAGTAAACCAGGAGAAGCAGTTCTTACATTGCAGAAATTAATCTGTTCCTGAAGTTTAACACCCAGTCTGGAACAAGCTGGCAACTCTCACATTCTCTAAGAAGGTGTAATAAGTAGTAACTGTTAAATGAGAGCTTCTGATTCTTTTTCTCCTAGAATAAAACACATTTTTCCTGTGTGAGGAAGAGTAAGAAAAGAAACAAATTAGATTTAACTTCCAGCTAGTAACATCTGAACTGGATGTCACGTCTAGCAATCTTAAAATAGAGTATTAGTCAATGTATTGTCATGACGACCTTGAACCAATTGTTCTCTTTACAGAAAATTGTGATGGAAATCAGTAATACTTTTATCATGTTAATTCTGTGCATGCAAATGACTTGCTTTTCCCATCTTACAGATGAAGATGAGGATGAAGACGATGAAGAAGACTTTGAGGATGATGACGAATGGGATGATTGATCATATATTATTATATATATATTTTTTAAGGTGAATGATATACTAAACACTGCTTTCTGTCTATGGATTCTGTAAAATTATCATGTAAATGTTCTACCAATTTGCTGTATATTTTTGTTGCCTTTTGCTTTTTTATTAATCTGTGCAATACCTCATTTAATCTGTAAAGGTTTGTCATAATCCTCTACAAAGCTACTCCCTGTTAATGTGTGCAAGTTTACACCTGGATGATCATGTACATGTGAATACTTTCCATTCCATCAATAAGGGAGTTTAAATGTAATATGTGAGACTGACAAAAACCTTAATGTAATTTAGTTATAATGCAAGAAGGAAAACACTATTTTCATACCCTACTTTTTCTGTATCTAAATTTTCTTATTAAAGCCTAGTATAGCACTATGTTCTTTAAGTGATGCAGCTCTTAGTTTATTTAGCCCCTTGATTTCAAATGCTATATGAATGTTGAGGCTGGTTTATACTATTGCATGGTTTCAAATACATCAAAACATTGCAGTTCAAATCCTAGCAATATGCTTTACGTAACACAAAAGCACTACAGAAATGCACAGCTAGTTGTGAAAATTACCTTGCCCTAACTGTATGTACTGACTGCTATTGAACAGCAGTAGTAACTAAATACTTCAACTGGGGACCTCTATCTGAAGTTAAACAGGGTGGCTCTGTATTGTCATAGTGGTAAAGGTAACTTTGATACAGACAAGTTCAACTTTTGGTTGGTTTGGTTGGGGTTTTGGGTGGTGTTTCTGGGGGATTTTTTGGGGGTTGGGTTTTTTTGGTTGGTTGGTTTTTTGTTTGTTTTTTTTTTTCTTTTCTTCCCTGCTCGTACTTTCAGAATGAAGATGTCTAAATTACTAGGGGCTGTACTGGAGGCTGGCAATCGCTACAGCCGATTTATTTTTTAAATCAATTTTTTGTGGTTTTTAGGCTGAAGGGCTGCATTTAAGGCTTGCTTCAATAGCATTTAATTACTTTTTTAAATTTGTAGGACATTGGTGTACTAATAAACACAAGTGGTATTACTTTGCAGTCTTTGCTTTATGGTACACAGCAGATGCTGAAACACCAATCCTACATCCTTTAGGTTGGAAAGTCATTAACTCGGAATTACACACTTTGGATAAGTACTGAACTTTATGGCAGTATTTTGTCTTCGTATGTTGGCTTTAAGACCGAGGGTTGTGTTGAAAATCAAGAACCTGATTCACAAGAATAGTATTTGAATAAGTGGACAGAAAATGGGATTTTCATTTCACAGCTTGCACATTTATATACGTTGTACTTTGTAGTGCAGTAAACATTGGCACATCTGCCTATTACGAAATACTAATCTATGCTATGTGGGTATTTAATATCTGCAGCATTAATTACTGTACTTACTGTAATTTTCAGGTAGAAAATCTTTTTAAAACCACATTATCTGACACAGAATGTTTAGTTAAGTCAGTTATGTTTGGAATATAGTTAATACATAGTGTCCTGGGTCTTTGACTGTAGTCAGGGTATCAAATGAAATTTAAGTTATCAGAAAAGTATTGACTGAAACCCAGTGTTGACCTGATCTTGACAGGCTGGACCTGCATGATACGGCTTGGATTTCTAACCCAGTTATAACCTAGTCTTTAGCAAATTAATTTAGTCATATGAGAAGAAAAGAAAGTTGCTGAAAAGTAGTGGGAGAGGTAAGGTTGTAGTTAAATTATTCAGAGGATGCTAACTTCCTTCCAAGAGTAATTTAAGCATATAACTTGAGAAAAACAATTGCCAAGTGGTCTCTCTTGAAGTAACTTTCGCATTGGCCTCTGCTGCTGGCAACACTTCCTGCTAGCTTTGCTGCTGTAATGGCTTGAGCTTTGGATCAAGTGCAAGTGCAGCGTGGTGTAGCTAATGGCAGTGGAGTTAACAACTTGTGTATAAGGAAAATATTTGTATGGCTTTCATATAACTTCTGGCACTGCTCACTTATTTTTATTGCATATAGGGCATTTTAAAATTAAGCAGATGAGGCCTAGAGGTTTTCCTAACATGCTACTTACTAGATATGTTTAGCTGTTATGTTCCCAGAATTGGAAATTTTGTAATATAGTTAATAATGAAGCATCACAGTTCATTAATCAAGTTTCTCTTCTGGATTTTGGGAGCTCTGAAGTTGCATTATCGAATAAAACTTTGATTTGTAGATACTGGCCAAAGAAAGTTTTTGGGTTTTCTATTTCTTCATACAAAAAGTACACTCACACCTGTGGTGTCCAGGTTAATATTTACTTTAGTGTTAGTTCATGATAAATTGAGGCGTACAGACTGCGAAGGCAGTTGAGTTCCTCATAGCTGCATGCTTCAGCACTCTGCCACTTGCACTCCGAGCAGAAACAGCATTTCATGATACTGGTGCATTGTTGCTAAACATTGTAATGAAGGCCTCTCGTATATTCTGGTTAATTGACTGTCCAGATAGCCTTAGCAATTAACAAACTAGCATGAGGCTTTTGTATCTCAACACTCTGTGCATAGACAATATCAGCTAGCCACTTGTACGTATGAAATTCGTAAGAACTTCTCAATCATTCAGTTTTCCATTTATCGAACTGAAATTTTTAGTATGTGAATTTTTGAAATGTACAGTGAATAGGATGTTGCACTGGTGGCAATTCATCATGAAGCATAATAAAATTAATTTGACCCAACTAGTGTAAAACTGTGTGGTTTTTAAGTGCTGACTGAGGCACAGGTTTTAAAATAGATCTGTAGATTGATTACACACTTTAAAAGTGACTTTGGTCACCTGGCCAAGTTCACAAAGCAGTAAATAGCCACTGTCAAATCGCAGTAGTTTCATGTCTCTGGAAAGTTGGATTGTGCCGTTGAGTAAACACAATGAGTAAGAATGTGACACCCTGTCCTCCTGGCAGATCTCAGTGCTGCTAAGCAGCTTCCTTGGAAACAGCTACTGCTGCAGGCAAGTGCAATAGACCAGCAACATTTCAAGGTCAAACAAACATGGGATCATTAATAAACATTCTAGAAGAAGTACTACATAGTTAACTCTTGTCAGTGAATGCTCTAACTTAACATGGATTATACAGATGTAAATCTTTGTCCTTCATGTTACAGAGTTTGAGTTCAGGATACTTCAGAAGTTTGCTTCTCTCTTGAAAAGCATCTGAAGAGTTCAGCATTTCAAACTATTACCTGGTGTACACTTTGTTTTGAGGTTTAGTGCTTATCTGACTTCTAGACCTTAACTGTGAGGCAAAGTTGGAATTGTTAAGTGCAAGATGAGCTGAGGTATATAATAATTTCCCTTCCACTTCAAAAGCAGAAGGTGAAAATACGCTTTTGAAAGGAGGCTTTTTTTTGTTTGACAGTGGTTACTTTCCCAAGTAAGATTCTTGTAAAGAGGAAAAAGGAGGAAATATCCTATTGCTTTTAAGACTGTTGGCAGTCCACTGCAACAGCCTTTATCTAATCATTAGAGGAATTCTTGGTCTAATTAAAGTTCCTGAAGCTTAAGTACAGTGATAAGCGGCTTTATTTATAGAAAAGTGAAAATGGTTTAGGGAAGCTTAGAAGATACTCAGCCTTTGTCCCTCAAAGGACCAGTGTTATCCTCTAACACTGCAGTGAGGACTCCTATTGCTATTTGTTTTCTGCCTGGAATTTTCTTGTGAGTGAGAAGATGGAAAGGAGGGGGTATTAAGAATTAGAACGTGAGCTAGGGAGGTTTAATATCTGTGTTCTAACTACCTTGTCACTGACTCTAGCCTGACATGTGTAAGACAGTCTTTGAAAGTTTGAGGATGTTTATCCAGTTGTGAAGGAACCTTTATGGTTTGTTTTGTTTTAATTGCCAAACTGCTATGGCATGTCTGCTATATTGTGCTTGAAAAAAATATAAAGCACTGGTTGTTTAAAATCACAGGTTTGAAACAATTGAGAGACATGTTGAGAAATAGAATCATTGCCCAAATATAATTAGTGGAATGTTTTTCTGAAAAATCTCATTTTATGCTGAATTTTACAGTATTTGCAGGTGTAACCTGCTAAAATGAATCAGACTAGTAATTTATCATTTACTCATTTTTTTTTCTAACATAGCTTTAGGTAATAACTGCAAGATTTACCTATCTATAAACAGTGCCTGAAATTAGGAAGTTTGATATGTTACATTTATTGTGGTTTTTGTTTTTTAATCTATTAGTATCAACAAATATATTTAAAGGCCTTTTTTCTTGTGCTCTAAAGGGTTTTTGGAGTCTCTCTGGAATGAAATTCTTGAGCCATTACTTCAGGCATGTGCTTTTTCCTCCCTGAAGCTTAATCATCTTGAGTTTAGTTACTTTTGCAGTATGAACTCTAAATTTATTACTTGAGGACTGGATGAGGGAGTGCAAGTTTTGCTTAAAAAACAGCCATTACCAGCATTATATTTCTGTATGTACCACTTGGGGAACACAATGAAATCTGATGTTTAAAGCTTAAGAAATAGGTAATGGTTGTATCATATATCAGACACAAAGTATTTGTTTAAATGACATTGGCAGGAACACAGTTTGGAATTGGCTCTTCTGGATGTTGATGCCAAAAACCAGGGAACTGCTGGAGCATCTGAGCTGGATTTGGAGCACTTTGCTGGAAGATGGGTCTTTCTCAGATGCTCAGGATACAAGAACACGGACTGACAAACTGTTGAGAAGCTTGCACATCTTCTGTTCTTTTTCTTTTCTAGACAATACTACAGAGTAGTAGTCCTTTGGCCCAAACCAGTGCTTGCTTAACAATTAAGAGAAGAAATAATCCTCAGAATTTAGTCCTTCAGAGTTATGGCTCTCCAGCTGTCAGCAGAGAATCTGGCTTTATTTTTAAATTCAAAATTAAATGGGAAAATCAGTCTACACCCAATTAGCATCAAACACATTTTCTGTGGTTCTTCTCTTGTGTATGAATGTGAAAAGCCCATGGTTAAAGCAGAAATCTGCTAGTTAATAGTAATCTTTCACCTGTAGTAGCTTCTAGTATCTAATCCCTAGAGAACATTACTGAAACTTACCTGCTGTCTCTGAGACAGGTAAGAAGTGTAGGAGTTTTTGGAGAGCAAGCCCCTCTGCTGTCAGTTGTGTTCACAGTGCTCAGGCCTGCAGTTGGAAGAGAATGCAATCATTCTATAACGTTAAAGGATCCCTTTTGTGCTGTAGTGTCTTTATGTTTGCCTTAGAGGAGCTGGGATACTCTTCTGGCTCACCCTACACTGACATCCTGCCTGGATAACTGAGATGTTATCCAGCCCTTGCTACTTGGCCGTTCTTGTCTTCACTAACAATTCCTCTAAACCTCCTGGTAGAAGTACAGTCAGCACAAATACCTTCAGCAGCTTACAGCACACAGCTGTTAAACACATGAGCCATTTCAAGGGAACAGAAGTTGTCCTGATGTGGATTCCTCTGTGGGGAAAAAATGGTCTCACCTATGTACCAAGGTGAGGAACAACAGAGATCCTGAATGACCATTTGAAAAAATGCTGTGCTGCTTGCTCTCATTAGCACTGGCTGGTTAAAACATAGGTGTAATCCAAGAAGCATTCTTCAAGGAATCAAGCCAACATGGATCACTACTGGCAGAGAAAACAAAAAATACTTCAGTCTTTCTTTGGTACTGGGCACGTCGCCTGGTTCATTGTATGTGCTCACTCTCCTGGCTATGAACCTCGGGAAATCATGCACATCTTGGGCAGCAACCAGTCAGGCTGATCATCATCATTCCATCGTTTTATGTAGAGGATATGCAAGATGCCTGTCCAGTCTAGAGATGACACTTGGATTGGGAATGAGGTCAGAGCAGATTCCTTGTACTTTGTGCCCTGGATGATAGGTTTTACCTGAGTTACCTGCTGTGAGGAGGATTTGCTGAGACCTGTGTATGCTGCCAATCGAAGTGAATTGTCACAGTGTGACTTGTAGACACAAGGTATCTTTGTTTTCTGAAAGGCTGTAATTTCAGCCTCCTGATTGAAATCAGATACTGTGGTAGATCAAGTTGTTAGTTGCATCCCTTGTGTTTTCAGTCAGAATAGCTTTTCTGTTGGTCTTAAAGTCTTCCAGAAGAGTGATGCAATATGAAATCATTATAGATTTTTGTAGTTCCTAACTTTCTACCAAAACCTTACATGCTTCCTTCTCTCCTCCCCCTAGCCATTTTCATCACCAAGCCTCCTAACGTTTGGGGCGTCCTTCTCTGCCTAGATAGAGCTAATGCCTTCTGACACCCAGGGAGAAGTCAAGCTATCTGTACATTTGCTGTCTTGTCCATTTTTTGCCATAAAACGAATTCAGGTTGTTAGCAGGACAGAGCCCAGAATGAAACTGCTGCTCTGTGTGACAGAAGCACCTTGTCTAACCTCAAGCAGGCTCTTTCGGTGCTCTTGTGAAGGTGACTCCAGAGAGTCAGCAGGCCATCAGGGCAGATTGTCTGCACAGGGTATCTCAGCAGTGTGCACAGAAAGCACGGAGAACATCGAGGGGGTTGTGTCCCCTACAGCAGGCCCCCTGGCCCAGCGTTCAGGGGGGTAGCTGCCCTCTCAGAAACGTGGGGTGTGCCTGAGCAATCAGGGGTGCAGTGCACAGTGGAATCCTGCATTTGTCCAGCAGTCACTCTTCTGAGCATTGCCCATCTCTGCTGGCTGTAAGAGCACGTGCACACTGAGCATCTTGCACTTCAGACACTCAGATGCAGGAGTTTGGACTGAAACCAAATCTGTCTCGCCCTGTGCCTCAGTTGCTCGTCTGTCTAACGGTGCTAATACACAATGCATATAAATACATCTAGTCCAGACATGTACTGCAGTCCAGACATGTGACACTTAAAATATTTTTAAATGCTGTTTTCCTTGTTCAAATTTAGTTATCTCAGTTCTCAGAACAAAAACATTAGGTAAGACTTCTTTATTTCTACAAGGTCTGGTTTTCAGAACCAGTAGCTAATTTTAGGCTCTCAAAAAGACAATCAAAACAACATGAATCATGTCTGTAGAGCAGAGTTAATCTGAGCAGTTTGCACACCTGTGTGTGCAAATACTGGGTCGTGCTCTAGTGTTGCATTAAACTGGTTTTCAGTTTAGTATTTTGGAAACCTAGCTACAGCATGCAGTTCCTCATGGGTTTAGTTTTAATAACTAAAAACGTTTTAATGCACTATGTGAAGGACATGAGTTTTGGGACCTACAGACCAGTTGCTGATCCCCTGGTTTACAAGCCAGGTTTGCAGCACAGCTCCCATCAGGAGCACTTCCCTGTGAGTGACGGTGTCAGAAGCTTAACTGATCCCGAACAGGGAGTCCTGCAGCGCTGTGTGGGCAGCCCTATNACCCGCCCGCCTCCCTGGCTGCCCCCCACAGCCACACATTGCTCCCCAAACCTGTGGAAGCCTTAGTTCCACGGGCGTGAGTCCTTTTAAAGTCACCAGAACCTTGCTTCTGTGACTGCCCGTAGGTCTGCCAGGTCAAAGGAGCAGCAGTGCTGCTGCTTGCAGAAAGTGCAGGGCCTGGGGAGATGGGAAGTACAGGAGGCATTCTGTTTATGGCTTAGATTTACTGCAGCTCTGTGTGTGCTGGCTCCTGCTGGTTTCGTCTTACTGCCTCGCCTGTCTCTCATCTCAGTTTGAGAGGGGCCATCCTGTTTTCATCAGGGGGCACGTTAGAGCTCTGACTTTATTAGAGGAAAGGCAGCCAGTAGCTTTGAAATGTGTGATAATATTTTTGCTGCTGGATGATAGTCACACTATATTCCCCAGTCTCTTGGATCATCATGGGACATTAGGAGAAATTGTGACAGGATGTGGCCAAAGTCAGATTGATTTACTTTCCTCTATTAAACTCCTTTTTTTACAATTTGCACTTGATAACTACTAGAGCGATAAGGTCAAAATGTGGCAGCTATTGCATCTGAACAACATGATTCATGCTTAATTAAAAAACTTTTGGACTTGCCATACATTTTAAGATTCCACCTAAGATTTTATTAATCTTTCTGCGTAATTTTCAGTGAACAGCTGCAGTGTCAACATGGAGACAGAGAAGGCTTCCAAGAAACACAAGAGTAAGCACAGCTCTGTAAATCTGACCTGGTTTATTACTATGAAGATGGATGCTTATTTAGCAGCATTAAAGAAGGAAAAAAAAAACAACAAACCCTTTGTCCTTTGTGTTGCTAATTTGAGTGAAACTGGCAAAATGTTTCTGCCCTACACAATTTCTTAAGGCCTTGCTGAGCAGAAGCTCATAGAGGTACTAACACCAAATTTTTTCACTTATTTTAAATATTGGTTGTTCTCTGCCTGCATGTGCATGCTGGTGGGATGTCCTGGAAACAGACAGGATGGGAGCTCTGCAGCAGCAAGTGCAGAGGTACAGTTGTACTTCCCTAGCAATAGGCTCAGTCCCAGAGAAGAATATGTGTTTAATTGGTGTGATACTTCAACCACAGGCAGAGAGTTATCAGTCTGCAGAGAGTGAGTCCCTGTAGGAGCAGTTTTCATAATGACCACTGAGCAGCTCTCCTGTGCCATAGCTACCTGCTGGGGACTCGTGCTGCAAGGTTGTCTCTGTATTTCATCTCTGATTCTCCTCTGAAGTGTGTGCTAGCCCAGAGAGGCACAAGATACACTCTGACTGCAGATGGGAGCACCTGAAGCAATCTGCACTGTATGTACCCTTCTCTCTGCTGTGGCACACGAGGGTTTGGCAGAATTCACAGGGCAAAACAAAGGCTGGAGTTACAGAGTTCAGGAGGGATTTGCTGGGCTACCTGAAGCAGAAGGATATCAGTGTGTACGAGGTTATATCAGGAGTTCCACGAGTTCTTGCTTCAGTTTTGGTGGTTCTTGCAAACTGGCAAAACATTTGGTGTTGGTAACAGGGGTCATTGTTAGGCTGACCAGAGACTGGAGCTATATAAAGGACAAACCTCTATGGTACTGGAGAAGGCATTTTTAAAAGGGCTGATTGGCCATGCTGCACTGTATTTATAAAATTCTTCTGATGGAGAATTTTTATTACCAGGGCAAACCTATTTTGTCCTCCAAGATACAATTACGTATTTTATATGTGGTACAGCTGATTATATAACTGCTTTCCAATAAAATCTGTAAAAAAGAATTTTAGAATACTGAACAGAAGCCAATTTATATTTAAAAACCTTTGTGAGTTTTTTGCTTTTGAGAATTTAATGCTGAAGAACATTTATTTAGATTAATAGTGGAAGTTCCAGTTTTATCTATATGTACCAAAGAAGGCTCTCATTTATGTTTATCACATTTCCAGCTGTTGTCTCAAACACAGCCTTGTTACTGGGTATGCAAGAAATACCAAGATGAGGTATTTCTATTTTTTATTCTAGTTTGTGCAAAGTAGCGAGCTGGGAGGTAACTCACAATAGGCTGGCTCCTCAATCAGCAGAACTTTATGCTATTTATACATTTTAACAAAGGCATCAGCATTCATTCATACCAATTACATAACTTTTTCATTAATTAGTACTGAAACTCCTATTTCCTAGTTATGTCTCTCATTATCATGCTAACTAGTCTGCACACACAGTTCTTCCCTCCATTTGAGTTGGGTTCATTTTGAGTAGGTGGTCAGTGGGTTGGTGCAGGATCTCCCACTGCTGGAATTACCTTTCCCCCAGTTACTGCTCAGTTCTGCTGACTTCACTCCCAGTGGCTCTTGTCCAAACAGCCCATTCAGCTTGGGATTGTCTTCCCTTTCCCTTAAAAGATTAGCCAAGCACACAATGTTCACAATGCAATTGCTTAGTCATAACTGCCCAGCTAGCTACAGAGTAACAACAAAAAAATTTCAATTTGATTCAAATTTTGAGGGGCTCAAATCTTGAGGGGCTGGATATCACAGCCACAAGGGCACAACCCTTTACCTGAAACACGGTGAGGGATGTCAACTGAGGGATTGTGTGATATTTGCTAGGAGAGAATATTCTTTGTCAGTAGTGAGACAGAAGATGGAAAGATGTCTTATTCTTTGTTTTGGTCCAGAGCCAGTGGGAAGGAAAAAGCAATTTGATGAAGCTTTGATTCAGACTGTCTTCATGGGCTAGGCTTGGCTTTTCCTTACCTCATGTACCTACATCTCCCATTACCTGAGCAATGCCAGATGAGGATTAAAGAGAGAAAAAAAGGTTGCAGGATGTCTTAACATAAAAATGGGGACTTCAGCAGACAGACACATGAGGGAAGGAGTGACACTGATGAGAGCCCCTGAGCCCAAGGTGATAACACTTGAATCATACTGATTATGTCTCTAAGAGTTTTTAACAGACAAATGTCCCAAAACCAACATGGAAAAACTAAGCCTCTTCTATGCAAAACACTGCAATGAAGGGAAGAGGCAGCAGGGGAAAATGGAAGTGATGGAGCATGATTCCTCCTTAATTTTGAAACTGGTAATTGGAGGAATGGCAAGAAATAGGGAAAGAAAACAGAAAAACTGATCATAGTCAAGCTTTCCTTGGTGCTGTGCAGCATGAAGGCCAAGCTGGTGAGAAGTCAGACCACTGGCAGGGTGGTGCTCACCTCTGCCCCACAGCAAGGTGATCCTTCACACACCACATGGGGGAAAGGCAAATAAAATCATAGAGTCAAAGAGCCTGAGCTGGAAGGGACCTTAAAGATCATTTAGTTCCAACCCCCTGCCATGGACAGGGACACCTTGCACTGCACCAGGTGTCTCAGAGCTCCATCCTACCTGGCCTTAAAGACATCTACGGATGGGACATCCACAAATTCTCCGAGCAACCTGTTCCAGTGTTTCACCACCTCATGGTAAAGAATCTCTTCCTAATACCTAATATAAGCCTGCTCTTTTCACTTTGAAGCCACTCCCCTTGTCCTGTCACTGCCTGTCTATGAAAGTCCCCTCCAGCCTTCTTGTAGGCTCCCTTCAGGTACTGGAAGGCTGCAATTAGGTCACCCCAAAGCCGCCCTTTTCCCAGGCTGTACAATCCAGTTTGTCTTAGCCTTGGCACATAGAAAAGGTGCTCCATCCCTCTAATCAGCATGGTGGCCTCCTCTGGATTCTCTTCAAGGTAGATGTCTTTACTGTGCTGGGGTGTAGCATCCTTTCTTCCTCATATATTTGAATGCAGCCTTGCCCTCTGCAGCAGTGTGGGCTCTGCTCAAAAGCAGCCATACAGATACTGTGAAGGAAATTCTGCCAGCACTGGTTAGCTCAGTGTCTGCATTTTGAAGGATTATAATGTATCTGGTGTAAGAGGCAGGAGATCAGAATAGAGCTAGAGCTTCAACAGAATTTCCAGGCTAAATCCCTAATTTCACTTAGAAGCTAACTGTAATTACAAAACTCCTGATCTGCCTTCAGGTCATCCCCAGCTGGTTTCAACTAAACCAGATGTTCTGCTTTTAAAGTATAATATTTTGTGTCAGAAATAATTACTCAAGTCCACTGCTTGCTTTTAAATGCCAGGAAGGGCCCTGGAAACCTCCAATGACCTCAGGACAGCAGGCAGCATCTTTTGCTGACAAACACAAGAACAAAGTGAACACAATTGAATCTACTTTTCACAGATCATTGCAGCTCCCCCAGCCCCAGCAAGAGGACTGAATGGCCCTGTAGTTTTCCACCTCATGACTTGTTGAAGAACTAAGCAGCTTTACCTTTTGCCCCAGAAGCAATGAACTCTCCAGACTTCTTAATTTAAAAGCAAATGAGAGACTCTGAGTCTGCCCAAGAGATGCATTAACCTTGAATTTCAAAGAAGAAAATATCCTGTAAACAAAGCTATAGTCAAACTGAAAATCTTTTGAGACCACTGCTCCATTTGGAGGAGGGTTAAATATTTATCATCTTGGAAAGAAGCTGATTTGGAAAGCAGGTGTTTAAGCATTCACTGAAATATGACAGAGTGAAGTTAGGTCTTTGCTTTGAGCCATCTCCATCATGTGAGTCCCACCACAACAGCAGCACTGGAGACCCAGAAATTCCACCCTGGAAATGATGAATTGACCCATCTCTGCTGAAAGGACCTCTGCATCTATGACCCCATTGCCACTTTATCCCAGGTGGCACTGCTCGTGTCAGTACAACCATGAGAGAGTATCAGACAATCAACAGGCAGAGCAAGTCTTGGGTGATGCATTTCCCAAATGTGATAAGGACCCCACATTCCCAGTTACTCAGCACCACATCTCCTCTGGTGGGAAATAAAGCTGAGGAGCAACACACTGCAGGGGGGAAAGTTGACTGCTTCAGAGTCAGTCTGTAGGTGGGCTCACAGCTGGCTGACGTGGGCGAGGAGCTGAGGGTGCTGAGCGTGGCTGTCTGAGCACCTCGTGCCCTCTGCCCTGAACAGCTCTGCTCACCCTGCATTTAACTGAGCACTAGAATGAGACACAGCAAGTTGTAGCATTGACAGGCCATAGAGTCACTCACAGGTCACTCTGAGGTAGCCAAATGAGAGCTACCCAGTGTGAGTGGTGCTCCATGTCCAGCATGGTTGATATTAATGATTTTACTTTTTAATCTAAGAAGATGACAAAGTACTAAATAAGGATTTCCAATGGATATTGTTTAGGAAGACTAGGAGCTCCATCTACTATGTATTTTAAAGGGCCAGTTTAATTATATTGGATGTTTTCTTGGAGCAAAGGCCGGTCTGGAGGAGTTTTTATGCTCTACAGACAGGAAGTTGATGAAACATGCTCAGTGCCCTTGAGGTAACACCATGTCTTTTAACAGGGAGCTGTCAGAGCAGGATTAGGGCTCAAGATTGTCTGACACCCAGCTGTGAGCTCAGTTCTCCATGTGACCTGTGGGATTCTTTGCAATGGGAATTTGAGAGTGGGAGCCAGTGGCACGGTGGGGTTACTCAAGCTGCTCAGCTGTGCTGGGCTATCAACTATCAACATCTGTGGCTCTGTTGTCACAAAGAGCTTAGGGTACTGATCCAGAAAAATTAAATCCAAGCTAAACCCATGCTGCCCAATACTGTCCTCCTTCTGTTCCCAGCTAGAGGTTCCCAGCATCTCCTTTAGACCAGCAACACAGCTCTGACACTGCACTGAGAGGTCTAGGGAAGCAAACTAGAACAGTCTTCCTTTATGTTGGTTGATTTTTTTTTTTTGCAGTGCACATCCAGAGCTGCAAAGTTGTCCTGGAGCTGCACCAGCTGGTATTGCACCTAAAATCCAACTACTGGAATGTTTGGAGTGATTGGATCTCAACCTGATTTTAGTCACTTTAAACTATAGCAGAGACTGAAAAGTTTAGCTCATGAGAAGATAATCCTGGCATGGGATGACATAAATCTTTTAACAAGGGCTTGTAACACACCCAAACCTGTGTTAAACTGGGATGCAAGGCAGGAGTATTTGCCCTGTCTGGGTGCTGCCTGTGCAGTCACAAACCTTCTGGGCTGGGGCTGGTGCCTGTCTCAGCACTCGCAATATGGGCAGAGTTTGTACCTGCCCACCCTCCACAGCTGAGACTGACCTGCCACAGTCCAGGCACACTTGATGAAGAGGAAAACAAAGAGCTGGAATTTGGCAGAAGTGATTAGGAGCACATGAAACCCGAGCACTGTTGCCTTCCAAGTTGTTTGTGAAACACAGCAACACATGCATGGGTGGCAGATTTAGAGAGCCGTAAGCTGAGACCGAGCAACAGCGGTGACCCCACACTGTGTACACATAAACACTTCCTTCAGGTGCCTGCAAAAGTCACTGCTTTAACTGTAGATCATTGACAGCCCTCAAGAACATTCATGAGTATGATAATTAAAAAATACAGCTATAGCTCCAATGTTTCTTGGAAAAAAGCCCTGGAAACACTTAGTCCTTCATGGGTGGACTGAGCTAATGCCCTCAGCAGAAAGGCATAATGAGGTGCAGAAGGGATAAATGTCTTACCTGTAGAACTGAAACTTCAAGTGCATCCCAAGCAAGAAAAACAGTCTCATGCATAGAGGCTTTACTTGGTTAGTCTGGTGAAACCTCCTCTAGGCCACTCCTGGGAATCACCCCAGATTTATCCTCCTCAGAGTGCATCAGCATTTCTGACTATCAGTTCCCTCAGTGCTTGTTTCTTATGTGAGGAAATGTCAGAAATGGCATCTCTTTGTTTTCACAGGCATTCTTTCACAGCCAGGTCAGCTGTGAGACTCCTGTCCTCGTGGCTTGCCTCATCTGCATTTGCAAAATCTCCTGCACTGGATCATGGGCTATGCTTCTCTCACCATCTAGAAATACACCATTTGGAAATTTTCACTTATATTTCACCAGTCAAAATATTCCTGTTAGCAAAAATAAAAATAAAATAAATATAGTAATAATGAATCCAACAGTACTTGATGCCTGAGGATCTTGGAGCACACTTCAGTCTATGTGAACATAGCCTTGCAGTACTGTGAGATGGATCAGTGCTGATCTCTCCAAGGCAAAACAGCACCATGGACCTTCAGCCCCTGCTGCCCTTGCAGGACAGCCCTGGCAGGGCAGGGAGCAGCATGGAGCTGGAGCAATGGTCAGCCCATGCTGGGAGCTACCCCATCCTTACCAGGCACCCACTTGCTTTGTCCAGATTCACCTCTTCACTGTGCCTACCCAAGCTGTGGCAGCACCCTTGTCCCTAATCCTCCTCCTTTCTGGCTCCAGGTCTTGGCAGCTCAGGGTGAGGCTGAGGAGTGGGAAGCTCAAGTCCCAGCCAAGAGGTAGGATATTGAGATGTTTTCCCTTGTTTTCTGAGTAACAGCTCTTAAACATGAGCCCTCTCTACTTCCCAGAGCAAGAGAACTGTCAGATAAAATAAAATTACCAAAATACTATAAAAATCACAGTCCCAAACAGAAACTTCATTTAGTGCCTAACTTCAAACACTCTGAGTGGGCAGATATTTTACATGTGTGAAAAGAAAAACATCTCTTGCTACTTATATAAAAGGGGCCACCACAAATCACCAGGTGATTCTAAAGAGCATCTTCTCAGTGATACAGGCACACAATTCTTTTTCTAATCAAGGCTTTTTTTTCCTGTGTGCAGTATTTCTCCTTAAGCATATGGCACAATTATCACTATCCTATTAAAGAACTTAAAATCCAAAATCAAGTAATTGAACTGGCAAATCAAAGTAAACTTGCATCATAACTTTTGAGGCATGAATCAAGAAATTAATGCTGCCATAAGTGCAACATTGGACAAATGGATCTGTCAGAACATGCAGTGCTGGGCTTATCAATATGTGAACCAAATTCTACTCCCTCTAGTAAATTATTAGTTTCCTGCTGGCATCAAGAGGGGATGGTATTAAGCCAGAATCTAGTAGAAGACTTTGGTTTCCATGTTATAGACTTTGTCTCAAGTTACATCTTACATGAATTTGAAAATAGAGCATCTTACTACAAATTGTAGGAGATTTTTACAACTTTCAGTACTATTCCAGGTTGCAGATCCTGTGGAGTTATCACATATAAGAGCATTAATTTAATAATGGCAGAGCTTCTGTGTTACCAGTTTCAGGCTTCTCCTTCTGAAAATACCAAACCATACTACTATTTTCATAAGCTTCTTGCATTATTTTAACAGTAAGAATTTGCCCATTCTTTTTTAATGGGAAGGCTGTTCCAAGCACCTTCTTGTTCTAAGAGTTTGGATAGGTCTTCTAATTTCTTATCCAAATGCAATTTGGCACAGTTTCTGGTTGTTTTTTTTCTGCTGCTAGCTATGTCCTGTAGCTCTTTCCACGTTGCAGTATTTATAGACATGAGCTGAAATCCCTTTGAGCCTTTGTTTGGCTAGAATGATCCCACCACCTGTTCTCATCTCTCTCCCAGGACAGCCTCTTCAGTTCCCCAATTATCCCAGCCATGTTCTGTCCCTCTTCCAATTCAAAACAATTTTTCCTGGCTGTCAGTTACTGAAATTGTACACACCCCTCCAGATGCTGTTTCACTTGGGCCTGCACCTGTGAAAGCTGTGTTTGGAGCTACCTCTCCCCTTACATCCAGGCATTGCAAGTACCCCTTCATGGACACTCATGGTGCCAATTCGTGTCACTCTCTAAACAGCCCACAGACAAACCCTCTCTGTTTTGGGTGTGGAGCTCCTCTGCCTTAATCATTACACAGACTTCTGAGGAAGGTGTGTGAGTGGTGGCTGGAAGTCTGCAATACTCACAGCTTCTGCTGTGTTCTGCAGGAGTTGTAACTGCGTTGTGCTACTGAGTGGGCAAGGGAGAGGCCTCGGCTACAGCTTCCCACTCCCCTCTGCCTCACAGCCTCTCAGGACATCCACTGTCCCACCACACCATGCAGGGACTGTCCCACACCAGCTCTTCTGGCTCCCACTTGTGTGCAGCACAGACTTGGCCTCCAGAAATGGATGCGGCAGGAGCCTGGAGCTGGCAGGAGCCCCCACGGCCCCCTGCCCTGTTTGGTGGGAAGGAATCACCTCTGCAGGGCAGCTGGACCAGCACCTTTGCCCTCAGCCAAGCCTCAGCAAAGGGGTCACTGTCCAGAACATCAACAGGGGACTCAGAAGGAGGCAGCAAAACTTCCAGAAGATATGAAAATAAATTTTCTTGCTCCTTTATGAGCTCCTTTCTATAATCTCAGACACTTCCCTAGGTCGTGAGGCATGAACTAAAGGGCCACATAATGGATTTACAGGTAGCAGTCAGACTCTGGTATTTCTGGCTCTTTCAAAGGTCTGCTCTTTTATAGAATCACAGAATCATTAAGGTTGGAAAAACCCTCTAAGATCATTGAGTCTAACCCTTAACCCAGCACTGCCACCCTTAAACCATGTCTCTAAGCACCACACCTATACATTTTTTGAACACTTCTAGGGACATTTCCACCGCCTCCCTGGGAAGCCTGTTCTAGTACTTGATCACCATTTTGCTGAAGAAAGTTTTTTAACTACCATTCTAAGCTTCCCCTGGTGAAATCTGAGGGCATTTCCTCTTGTCCCGTCACTTGTTATCTGGGAGAGGAGACTGACCTCCACCTGGCAAGAGCCTTCTGTCAGGTAGTTATACATAGCAGCAAGGTCTCCCTTTGCTCCAGGCTGAACAGCCCCAGCTCCCTCAGCCACTGACTCACTCCCTAGACTCTTCACAGCTCTGTTGTCCTTCCCTGGACATGCTCCAGCCCCTCCACGTCCCTCCTGTGAGGAGCACAGGATTCGAGGTGCGGCCTCCCAGTGCTGAGCTGTTCCGTGTTACATGTGGAACACTCGGATGATGGGTTTGGATGTGTTTGTTTCTCTGACTGGTCCTTCAGAGAAAACAGATGGCCATCCCCACCCACTGCAGGAGCCTCCTGCACCCTGGGGCTCCCTTGTCCAACCACCTCTGATGGGAGCATAGCACAGGATGTGCAGGAGCTGACTCCAGGATACCATTCCTGCAGGTCAAACAAGAGGCACTCAGGCCTCCAGCAGAGATCATTTGTCTCCCTGTGGCCAAAAAGAAGTAAATGAGTTTGCAGGCAGGGCCTGTGTCCCAGGGGAAATGGCCCAGGAGTGTCTGTTCCCATGTCTTGGTACCTCCTGGCTCCTGCTAAACCATATTACTGTCCAAGAAGGCAGCACAGTACCTCCCAGAGGGGTTTGGATGCTTGTCATTGGGTGCCTGTTTGAATGGAAGAGAGAGTGCTTCTTGGACACATCTGTGAGTGAGCTCAGCACCCCTGGCAGCAGAGCTGACACCCTGGAGGGAAGGAGACTGGCTTTCCTTTCAGTGGGGCATCAAAACCTTAACAAGGTGTTTGGGGGTGCCTGTGGCTCTGAAAATAGGAGCCATGCCTTGAAATGCCTCCAAGGGAAACTGCTGTGAAATGTATGCAGGCAGAAGGTAATGGCCCAGATTAGACTTTGGCCAAGGCACAGGAGTTGACACTTGGTGAGGGAGTGTGCCACGGGAGCCTCGAGAGCCGCACGTGGCCGCCGCTCCCGTGACTGCACACACAGCGCGGAGCTGGCGGCCCCTGACAGCCACCACCGGCAGCAGCCCGGGACAAAGCTTCAGACAGCTGTGCTCTGGCCCTCTCCTTCTGCAAAAGGGTCATTCCAACAGCTCTTACCAGCCTGAAAGATGAACTCTACCTTCCCTTTCCTTTTTTCTAGGCTTCTTCTTCTTCCACGTTTTTGTCTTCTCTCATCTGTATTCAGTATTCATTTTCTTCTTTATCATCTTCTTTTTCTATATAATTTTTCACCTCTCATATAGATAGGTTTCTCAGTGGTCACTCTACTTCTTTCCTCAAAAATATGGTATTGTTTTTTAAAAACATTTACTTGTCTTGTCTAAATCCTCTCCATTGTGCTCTCCCTGAGTTCCCCTCATTGCCTTTTATTTTCTCTTGCAGCTGCTTAGCTGTTTTTGCCATTTGATTAAATATCCAGGATGTTTCTCAACCTTCACAAGTTTCTGCAGGTCTGGGGCCACAGGTCTGCTCCTGAATGTGGTCTGCATTTCCAGTATTGCTTCCATTCCCAGAAGATCCCAAGCCCCAGCTTCCATTTGGCCATGGGAGTTTGACCATAGGGGGATTTTTATGCTATGGGAGCCTGTGCAATTATCAAGGCAGCTAAAGACCAATTGTATGTACCATAGCTCCTGTAATACTGGACCTAGAAATACTCATGAGCTGTTGTGATCCTGAGCAAGAAGAAAATTGTTGGAAAGTGTTTCAGTTAGTTATAAATTGCTTTTGGTATGTTGTGGTCAATAAATATAAAAGGAAAAGGTGTCTTTTCTAGCCTTGGCAGTAACATTTCTGACAATTCTTTAGAAGATCCTCTCTCCATTATTCTTAATTCCCTCCACTAATTTGTTCCTATTTCTGGAAAAATCAATCTCATTATTATTTGCAGGTACAAGCTTACCCATATTTTTTCAGTACCACTACTGGGTAACCCTAAATTATTCTCTTTGGTGTGGCTTTATATAAAACAAAAACCAATTCTGTTATTTATAGTTGCAATGAGCAAACTAATTAATACTTACTAGTGCTTCTGAACATAACTCTCTTCTCACCTTTCAACATTTTGGCCACTACTCAGTTTTCTTCATGTTATCACTGCCTTCACACTAGCTGAAGCACCCAGAACCATAACTAATTTGACAGAGGGAGGTGTCTAGTGCTACATGAAGAAGGGCTATTCGTGCCATTGCCTGTGATGTGATACCCCCAGTCGTGCATCTGCAAGTGATGTTGGCTCTGCTTCCTGTTTCATAATGACAGTTCACACCCTGCTTGTTGTTCAACTGATACCATAGGGAAGCCTTTTTCCACCTGGATGGCAGACTGCTTTTCAAGTTTCTCTGACTGCATGTCTGCACTGGGGTTAGTTCTGACTACAGACAGCACTGACACTGAATGGATCTCACTTGAATAATTCTGCTGCATCCTTAAAATATTGACATTAATGATCAGCCTGTAAGTCAAGAACTACAGCTCTATTCATCTCCCAGTTCTTTAAGCCAAGGTTCAGGACCTGGTGTACAACACTGGTGACCTGACACAACTCATAGCTTACTTTTAGTGATATATATAGCCTTATAAACCATTTTTTCCAATGTCAGTATGAAGCTGCACTAACATATGGGCTCAGGTACTATCCTCCACATGGGCTCAGGTGCAGCTGAGAAAGATCCCAGGTTCTTTCCCAGGAGACTTCTCGAACGCTCATGAACTTGATGCAACCATCTGGTGGGTTTTCACTCACAGAAATACAGGACTATGTGTCTGCTTGAAAGCTTCAAACCACATTTATTGTACATTTATGGAAAAAAAAATAAAAGAAGAAACCACAGGCTGGTAAACTATTACATCTCAGTGTAAAGAACTTGTCCAGTGATGTGCAATCAGATATTGACAAGAATATCTAAATAAGCAACAACTTCTCAATATAAATCTCATTAAATAAAAAAGAAAATTATTTCCATATTTACAGATTACAATGCAAATGGATACTTAAAGCATTATTCTGTGTTTAGCGGGTTTATTTCTTTGAAATAAAAGAGAAATGGCTTGAATCTAAGGGTGTACTTTGGAAGCAGCTTTCTAGACAGTCTATGTTACCACCAGTGAAAGGACAAGCAGCCTCCTTTCGATTACTGCTCTGCTTCTTCTGTCATCCAGGCTTTCACCGAAGGGCTTCTGGTACCTCCACCTATGAAACAGGGGTGGGAAGGACATTCATTACATTTGCTGTACAGTCTAGATGGCAAGATGCCTGAAATTCCTGCCAGACATACACTGCCAAGAGCTCTGTGCTACACATCATCTCCCATAACAAGACTGAGCCTGGGAAAGTACCCCACTTTCTCTCAAAATCACAGTCGGGCAGAAATCACTGTGCTGAGGAAAGCTTAATCATAGAGAAGCCTCCTCAAGTGCTTTATTATGCTCACATTTATAAATTTTTTTTTTTTACTGTATGTGTGTACTAAAATTAACTGAGCTTGTGCTATATTTGGACCACAATCAGTTACTGATCTAGGATCTCTTACTCACCCGCCTCAGTTGCTTTACGCTGCTTGCCCGAATTGCTTCCATGAGGTTGTCATGGAGAGACCTTTGTGGGGTGGATGGACGGGTGGAGGGTCGTGAACCTTCCTCTGATTTTCTGTCCGAGACTGATTTTAGAGAATCTTTAATTTCTTTCAATATGCTGTTCTCGTGTTTTCTGCCTTTTTTGCCTNGGTGCAGGTGCTGAAGGCTGACATTTCACTGGTGGTGCCTTCTTAGGGAGCTTTGGGGAAGACCATGGCGAGCTTTTAGGCGACACATAAGGTGAGGAGCGAGGCGTCCCCTTCTGCAGAACTTTGGTCTTTGGATTGACAGCGCCGTCACAAGCTGACTCCTGCTGCCGCTGCTCCTGCATGCGCTTTTGCCTTTGTTTGTCCATATTTCTTGTCAGGATACTTGTCATGCTCATTCTTGGGCCAGCAAGGTCAAAGTGGTACCCCAGCTTCACCAGGGTGGTGTTCTCTTTCAGCAGTTTGACTATGTCCATTTCCACCTGGCTGCCCATGATGTGCCTCTGATTGTGGAACCGCAGTTCTGTTAGAACCTTGTTATGCTGCAAAGCTCTCATGATGGCCAGCACGCCTTTGCCTGTGATAAAATTTGACTCAATATTCAGACTAGTTATATGCTGATTTACCTTTAACATACCAGCAATAGCTATTGCCACGTTGTCATCAGCATGGGTGTTAGCCAAGCTGAATGACTTCACCACTGTGTTGTCCCTCAGGGCTTGAGAAAACTGTATAAGCATCTGTGAAGTGATGTTTTCAATGTTGTTGAGATTGACCTCTGTGGTGTCAGGGTCATTGCTCCTAACTTTTTCCAAAGCATCTTCAATAACTGTTGGATTTCCACAAGGGTGGATAGCACTGCTTTTTAAGCTCCGGTTATCACTGTCTTTTCCATCATGGCCATTGAGGAAGTTTTCATCGTCCTTTGCACCATTACACTTTTTGTGCCTGATGTGGTCAGAATGCCTGCCAGCTGCAGCATTTTGCTCTTCCTCATTCTCATCATCACTCTCATCTTCATCTTCCTCCTCATCTTCTTCCTCATCCTCTTCAGTGTAGGCCTCCTCAGACACTTCACTATTGCTTTCTGTGAAACATTCTTCTTGAAGTTCTTCTGAATTGTCTTCTTCTTGCTCAGAATCCTGAACAGGAATGTAGGTGTGGGTGTTAAACATGACTGAAGTAATGGGACTACTGCCTTTTAGCACAGGAACAATTATATTGACACTATATAAGTTAACACTGAAAGCTAAAAATAAACAGACATAGTTAAGAGAACAGAAAATATTTCACCTAACACCTTTTTAACATAATTTCTTTTACATTCTTTAGAAAATGCTTAGCAGAAATTGCAACCACTTTACCAGTGTCAGTGATTTCTGCCAAGAGAAAACTTGATAAAAGGTATTATGACACGGACATACTTCAGGTTTTCTATGTGTTGGCATGTCTACAAGGGGATATAATTTGAATTCTTGACAGCAGAAACATAAGACAACAATTTCAGAATGAACATGAGCTACAAGCTTCTCCATTTCATGAGGATTAGACATCTCAGACTCCCTTGCATATGTTAGGATGTCTAAAAAATTAAAGGTTGCCATGATTTTAAAATACAAATAGTGTCTGCATGTGTAATCTTGTATACCAGCATCCAAAACAATATAGAATTACAGAAGTCATGTTGAAAATACTCTGGATGTACTGCATGGGCTGTGCATACTAATAAACTATTTGTGAGGAAAGGATTGAGATGCATTCTCCCAGGTAACATGTAACCACATGTCAATAACCCCTGAATTGCTTCAGGTTTGTCAAGAGCAAAGCCAGTGCTTCCCACAGGTGTCACAGGTTAGCTGCCATACTGTGAATTGTTAAATTGTTATAACTCACTGTCTACACAGCAAATGCACTGAAACACAAGGTTATTTTAGTATGTTTGGTGGGTACCAAGAAGGCAAATTTGGAACCACGCCCCAAAGCTCTGCCTGTTGCCTTTAGCAGTTACAGTGGCAAAAGAGAATTCTCTGCAGAGAAGCAGGAAAAGGTCTTCAGCCCAGTAAAGCCTCACTCTCCACATGGAGGACTCCAGGAGGGCAGCAGGGATTCATGGGGCATAACTGAACCTAGAATCTACAACCAACCTTAAACCCCTGGCTCAGAAAGATCTTCCATGTCATGTTTTGTCTCCTGGAAAAACTATAGGTATGCATTTTTCTTTACAATTGTAAATGTTCATAAAATTTGAGGTGAATTATAATTGTTCTGTATGCACTGCTTCAGCAACACTTGTATTTTAATCTTTGTAAAATACCAGAGTGTATTTTCCGAAGTGAGTACACTCTGCAGAGACACAGCAATTCTGTTTCTAGAAAATAAAAGTGTTACTACCAGGACAGCCTATTTTTAGACAACCTGTGCAGTTTTTGGTTTGCTTAATTTTCTGGCTCTGAAAATAGAGAATTGTTAAAATGCATGGTGGTGTTTCACAATCTCCAGTAGAATTCTGTGCTGGGACCTATGCAAAAAAGATGCTAATTGTATTGTTTGCAGAGCTGTGACTCCTAATGAAACAGGACATTGAGCTGTTTCTGCCTGGGGTTCCTGAGCACTCAGTGCCTGGGGGTCTTGCAGGGTCTGATTGCACTGGCCTGCACACAGAGGTCTTGTGTGGGGCTGGATCCCCACTGCTTCTCCTGGAGAACACGTGCAGCAAGGCCCTTGTGCTGACAGCTGCTGTGCTACCTACAGGCTCATTGTGGGACTAAGATCTGTATCTGCAGCTTCTACATATGTGTAGGGCTTCCAGACCTGAAAACAACAGGTATCCAAAACCCTGTCTTCACAGCTTTGGTTTTATATCTCTAGGAATATATACGACAGATGAGCAGAAGGAAGTGCCTTTAAATGCACTATTGATATGTTTACTGATGCTAGATTAACAAAAAATACCTGTTTCTTTGGGGGGAGGGTTTGAGTGGCATTGCTGAGGTCTAAGGCAGAATTTAGTTGCCTGTCACATACATTGTCTGGTGCCATAATAATTTGCATGATCATTTTAAAATTGAATACAGAGACATATTCCTGCTGTGGCAGCACTGTGGTACAGGAGTGCTGCAGGCAGCCTGTAGGGTTTCACCTTACTTTGTGGGAGTAATTTGATGAAAAGTTAGAGAGTCAGTGCAGAGGTAAATACCTCTGGAGGACAAGTTATTCACCCTAAAAGGCTATCTGCAAGTTGTTTGCCTTTTGGACCAGCTGATCTGTCACCACTAACTATACAAGGAGCATGAATAACCATCTTAGATAAAGGAGCAAAATTTCCAGACAGTTGAAAGCAAGAAGAAAATTGCTTTCAAGGAGCTTTCTTATTGCCTTCAGTGGAGAGAGTGTTTGTGCCCTCTATATCAGCATATCAACCTTTTCTTATTTAAGGATGCATTTAGGAAATTTTTTCTCAGATCAAAAAATACAGAGTCTTTTGCCAGCACTTTGAGGTTTAGCTGGTACCCATCATTAATGCTGTATATACATAGGAAAAAAAAAAAAGAAAGATCCTGCCATTATATAAGATACCAGACTAGACCTTTTCAGCAGGTTTTTTAGAACTGCCTAGGTTTTGAGTTCCAGGCTAAGCTGGAAATAAACATTAATCTTGCCATTTACTCTCCAGGACTGACAAACAGGGAGTGAAGTTGATGTCTGCAAGCTGATACTAATGGTCTGATGACAGCTACTGGTCTGTGCTCTTGCCTGCAAAGACCTCATACCACCACTCACAACCAAGAGAAAATACTTACATGAAAAACATCCTGGATATTGCAGAGTAATTTAATCCATCTGACTTTCCTCTAGGAGGATACTTTATCTAATGTACAAACTGCAATAATTTTCTTGCAAATGAACCAAGCTCCTGAACCAAGGCTGTTAGAGGTTCTGTGCTCAGTTTTACTGTCTTTGCCTTTGTGTATTACCTTCCTCTTAAACATGGGAAAGCATGTCCCTATGAAAATAACAAGAGCTTGGTATGAAGCAGTGCTTAAAAATTCCCAAGTCCCCACTTTGCTTTGAAATTACATGGAGCCATCATGAAAATAGAAGTTGCTTTTTGATTTGGCTCAGTCTCACATATACTTTTAGCAATGATCAGGAGTGCCAACACAGACATCAGCTGAGACTGTGAGTGCTCACTGCTTGCCAAGACTGAGCCCTTCACTCCTGCCCAGCTGTACTGTCCATTTGCAGTTCAGGAAATGGCTTTTATTACTAACATTTTTATTTTGGGGGATGAGTTGCTTAACAAACACTATTGGTTGTTTTTTTGGGAATACAGTTAAATGGTTTGACTGATGACTCTACCCCAGGCCACTTTTTAAATAATGTACAGCTGCCCTCTGACAACAGTTGCCAGAAGACTCCTGAACCATGCCAAGGATCCTCAGCAGGGACAAAGCAACACAAGTTGCTGACTGCAACACAGCTTTCTTCTAGAGAGCGCAAAGCCTGGCATCTGCTTACTCAACTTCTGACATAACATGTATTCAAAATTATCCTCCTGACATGCTTCTCAGCAGTCAGTACTGGCTGTTTTTTAAGGAAAGGAAAAGGCATTTTGTGTAGCTTTCTTAAAAAATTAAATGCTACCCAAAAGCCCACATCTCAACCTATTAATAATTTCTAACATGCCCTTTGAATTTTTTTTCCTATTTTAATCACTAATGACAGTTTTTATGGCACTTTCTTCTGCTGTGAACTGAGCACTTAAGGTACCTCCAGAGAGAGCAAAACCTCTCTGAGCTAATACTCAGCGCTTTAGTGGGCACAGAGGTATGGCTGACAATGTTCTTAAAAATGCTACACGAGACTGAAAGGAAATTAAATCAGTCACTGAGATCATGCCAAAGAAGAATAAAACCAAATATCTACAGGAAACAGCAAATGCCTCAGCATCTTACCTTCTCGCATGCGCCCAACCTCTCTTTTTCCAGGAGTTTCTTGGTCTCCCTCTCCCAGTAGGCCATCAGTGCTTCCCTGCTGAAAGTCCCTGTGGGTGTTTTCTCTGTCAGGCTCTTCTGCCGCTGCCCCACGGGAAGGTTTCGGTCGGGCTCTATGTCCTCGAGCTCCCGCTCCAGCTCCTTCAGCTCCTCTTCAGTGAGAGAAGCGAGGAGCTCATCTTCATCAATGTCTTCATATTTGCTGAGCTCTCTTCTATACCCAAAGGTAGACATGGTCCTGCTTGGTCAGGCTGGTACAAAGCTAAAGTGACCAGGCATTCAAGAAGGCTGAAGCAAGCAAGCTGTGTCTCGTGTGGCCAGCAACTGTTTCCCTGCATAGGCAGAGGCACCCTTTTAAGAGTAATCATCGGGGGCTTACGACAATGCATGAAGGGATGAAAGCATGCTCCGTTTTAGGCATCAGACGTCAGCTAGACATCTGAACAGCAAGAATGTCCCAACACTAATGTTTGCAGGTCCCTTAAAGAGGGGGATTATTGACACACTGGCCATGGCCATATTTAGAGCAGGCAGCTAGTGGGAGAATACCAGCCTCACAGACGGGGGGGCGGTACCAAATAAAACCCCGGGCGCACTTACACTGGCATCGCCTCCAAATTGCAGGAGGGAAAGAACAATGAAAATCCATTTAATCCTGAGC
The DNA here is from genome assembly GCA_013398075.1 of Notiomystis cincta. Lineage (NCBI taxonomy): Eukaryota > Metazoa > Chordata > Aves > Passeriformes > Notiomystidae > Notiomystis > Notiomystis cincta. Next base: position 666,036 of record VZRX01000441.1, on the reverse strand, counting down.
TGTCACAGGGGCTGGAAATAAAACACCCTTGCCGTTGTGCAGTGGACTTCCTCTCACTTCCACGGTTTTCTAGTGGAATGCTGTTATCCCACCAAGGTGTTTGCAGGAGGTTGGGATCAGTGGAAAGGCAGCCAAGGGGAGGAGATCGTGTGCCAGCAGCTGTGGGGAGCACTGCTCCCACAGTGTCACATGTTGTCTGTAACAAATCACACAACTGAACTTTTTATTAATTCCCTTATTTTTTCTAGGACCATCAGAGTGAGAATCTGAGCTTGAAATGTCCAATTGCACCTGTGAGATTTTTTTCATGTGGAGAATGTGTTCTGCTGGGGGGGAAGGGACAGAGTCACCCAGAGATTTAAGGGTAGCGAGCCCTGGGTGGGCAGGGGGGCTGTGCCTTCATCACTTCTGACAGGCCAAGCAACTGAAGGCCTCTAGTGGCTATTCTTTTAATGGCTGTTGCTTGCTGTCACTGACTGATGTGCAGCCAGAGAGTGCCCTTCAGTTCTTTATTCTAAATGTATAGCTACATTATCGTTTCTGCTAATAGCTGACATATTCTGGTATTATTTTTATTGACAGGCATCTTTCAGTTAGAAGAATTACAAAAAGAAAGATTAACTTTGTACTGTTTTTTGTTTGGAGTTCTGATATGGTTGTTTTTTTGGTGTTTTTTTTTTTTTCTTTTTTTCCATTTAGCAGTGAATGATGGTGAGCTAGAAACATTTTCTGAAACATGCAGGCCAGCAATATCTGCCAACCTGTGTTGTGAGAGAGGGGGAGGGAGAGGAAGAGAGAAGGTTTTGGTACACGGCAGTAGGAACACAGCTATAACGACACAGATCAACCTTCTTAAATTATAACACACAGTGTGTTTTAGACAGTCAAGCCAATATTTAATGGAAATATAAGTGAACATGATTTGAAGTATTGCTCTTGTCCAACATCATCTCTTTTTGGTCAGTATGGACTGGACACCTGAACTGACGTATGTTGTTTAGCCAAATTGCTCATTTAGTTTTATTACTATGCATACTGCTTTACTGAAAGTACAGAGAGGAGACTGAGCATGATTTTCATAAAGACTTGATAAAGAAATTACATTTTTCCTTTGATCATTTGTCTATACATGTATATTTGTCTATATATAACTTCTTGTCATTATCTTGATCAAGAAATTACATGAAAACTTATAACCTTAGTCTTTCCTAACCTACAAAATACATTAATAAAGCAGACATAAGAATATTTTACACCTTAAAATAAAATAAATATTTGCAGGTCATTTACATTGACAGAATCTTTGGATAAAATAAAAAGGAGGCAGATGCTTTGCCTATGGAGCTAAGAGTGTTACCTTCACAGTATAAGGTACCATGATGGGTCAAGTGCACACAGACAGTGGGTCCATAGGAGTTCTGTTCACTCTTTCAGCTGCACCTGCAGAACGAAGCCTGGGACAAATTCTGAAAAATGTGAAAGAATAGGAAAAGATAATAAGTACTTTTTTTTTTTAACTTGGCATCATCAATGCTTTTTGGTAGAGCTGACACAGGCATTAATTATTTGTTTATAACTGCACTCCAAGCAATTTTATTTTTTCAGTATGTCTAGGACAATGGTTCATATTGTTATCATTGGAGGTAGCCAGAGAAGCAGCACAATAAAATTATCTTTCCTGAGTGCATTTTTGTTGACAACATTTGTTGCAAACATTTTTTTAAGGAGTTAGGAAATGTGAACAAGACATATTTTCTGTTGGAAAATGCTGATTGAAACTGAAATGCTTTTAGAAATATGCTATGTTTTATTATTACAATGCTGATATGTACAACACTGATATGTGCAATATTAAAATCAAAAATATACTGTTAAAAATTAAATCTATTCAAATATACTGTTTCCCAGAAAAATCTGAGCTTTCTGCTTTTTCTTTCTTTAGGGTTCAATAAAATTTTAAGTCTTTCAATTTTCCTGAGCTGATAGTCCATTATACAAAGTACAAACACAGAGACATGTGAATTGTCTACTCAGTTTTCTACGTATAAACCAAATTTTCCAAACGCAAAGGAGTTCAAAAAGCAACATGTATTATTCACTTCTAAAATAATATTCCAAAGGAAGATTAAATAACATGAATATTACCTTCAATGCAACTCCTTGCTGAGGCATGATACAGCAGTGGGCTAGTGGTGAAGTTTTTCTACATGAAATGCCAATGATGTCCATTCTAGACATGAGATAAGATAAAGATGTTACTAGAGATGGACAAGGTACTTCCTTGTACATTTCTCCCCTGCAGCAGGAAGAAAATTGGCAGTCAGGTGAGGTTATGAGAGGTTTGTGTTCCTTCTTGATCCTATATGACACTTGTGGTATTTTAGGACCTATTCTTTACAGGGAGATGGCCAAAGGTGAAGAGCCACCAACACTTTCTAAGACAATTTCAATAAAAATAAGGCTGTAGCACACAGTAAATTACACACTGAGAAAAAAAGAAAAAAAAGATGATAAAACTGTAAAGACAAGTACTCATGGGTCAGAAAATGTGGGAATAGCATTTGTTGTTGGCAGCTGATGAGCACTGAAACACACCTCTTAATTCCATAGTTCTGTAATCATATACTTTGATCCTAGACCCAGGAATACTCAGGACCTTACTCTTTTTCATTGCATGGGGAAGATCACACACATTTAATAGCCTTTCAGCATAGTAAGGGTATCAATGGTTTTAATTGTCCAGGGCCTTTTCAGAGGACATGAAGGTGTCATCACTTTTTTAAGGAAGAAGAATAGAGATACAGAAACCTTAATACTGAAATTACCCACTAATCTGGAATTTTGGATTTCCTTTCTGGCAGTATTTGGCACTATGCAAGCATTTCAGCTGATCAGAGTTCAGTTCCTGTGGGCATCAGCCATGGCTGAAGCTTCCCACCCCTACAACATTTCAAATCACAACTTCCAAGAGGAACTCGGAGCTAAGACAGGAGTGATTGTGTTTTCCTGTTATTAGCATTCTTACCTGAAACATTTTGTTCCTGTTTCATAGTCTTTTTTCCTCAGGCACTATATAAGTTTTAATTTCTGAAAAAAACCAAGCAGCCTGAGCAAACTGTTTTATCTCCCCGGCTGGGTTTATAAACCATTATAAACAGTTTAGGAAGAGTCCATTGTGTGACAGTGAGGTGGCACAATGAACTTCCTTCCATCACAGGAGGCAGTGAGAAGAGCACAAACCATATGTAGCACAGGAGGGCAGCTTTATAGTGGCTACATTGACTGCTGCTAAGGATGAAACCTCCAACTGGACATTAGGAAAAATTTCTTCATGGAAGGGGTTGTCAAGTATTGAAACAGATGGTCCAGGGAAGTAGTTGAGTCACCATCCCTACAAGTATTGAAAAGATATGTAGATGTGGCGCTTAGGAACATGGTTCAGTTGTGATCTTAGCAGTTTCAGGTTAACATTTGGACTTGATGACCTAAAGGATCTTTGTAATGATTTGATGAAGAGCTTTTCCAACTCCTAACAGGAAACCCAAACTCAGCTCTCTAATACCCTGCTGAAATCCTGTTTGCTGGGAATTAATCATTTCACCAATAGGCCATGAAAACTCATCTCTCATTTGACAGAATTATTAAAAGGCTTGGTCACTTCAGAACCTGAGCTGAAAGAAAATGAGAACTGGAAGCATCCATTTTATAGGAGGAGGATTCACTCTGTCATTGTAGATCTTGGCACTCAGCTACATTTTAGACAAGACTTTCAATCTTTCCTAACCTGGTGATTTATTTTCTTAGTTTTAAAACAGGAAATCCTTCTAAGTGTCCTTTTTGCCTTTCCAAGCAATTAACTATTTCAATCATCAGCCTAGGGAACTCTGTTCCACTTCTCACATTTCTACACTTGGGGCACGTTGGCACAATTGCTTAAAGGACACAAGCAACGTGTGGCAGGTGGTGCTCACCCCTCAGCAGGACAAAGCCCACAGTTAAAAATTTATATTTCCACCCAGATGAGTGCAGGGAAAACTACGGGCAGGCAAAGACAGGGCTGCACAACCTTGTCCCCGGGCGCGGGACAGGGGCTATTTCAGTCCGGCTGCCGAGGCCAGCCTGTCAGGCAGATGCGTTGGCTCAAATGAGCTCAGTCCCACGCTGCAGGAACAGCTCCAACTGCCACAGAGCACATTAAAAACAAAGCATCACAGCACGCTGGGCTTTCCCCACGTCTCCTGCTGCCTGACTGCAGTGCTGCTTGCTCCTGCCTCCCACCACCACTTTTGCAACCCTCATTCCTCAACCAACTCCTTCCCTCCTGCCATCCACTCAAGCAGACCCCGAGGCACCAGCCCCTTAGTTCTCTCTTCCTGCCTTACTGCTGCTGTGCTGCCTTCTCTATCCCTGGCCCTTCTCCTGCTTTCCCTGCAAACCCCTCACTGTTCTCAGCCACCTCCACAGCCTGGTTGCTGACCTCTCCTTCCTACTCCCTGCACGTCTCCTCTGTCCTGCCCTGCTTTCCCCCTCCCACTATAGCAATACATATATATATATATAGTTATCTCTATATAAGTCTCAGTTTTTGTATGTTGTGTGTACAGGCCCAGGTTGAATGCAGAATTCAAACCATCCTGGAGAGACACAGGGTCAAGCAGCCTGGCAAGTACACAAGACCACGAGGCAGACTGATGGGACAAGCTGCAGCTCTTTCCCTCGGGACACTCGCATAACTTGTGAAAATCGTGCACACGGTTCTGTGCCTGAAAAGGATGTGTCATCACCTACATTTAACAGTGGTATCAGCAGAGCAAATGGGAGGAAGCATGCACTGAAGGCATTCGAAGGAACAATTTTTCAGCTGCTTTTCTCTATGCCAGATGATTCTGTTTTCACTCCATCTCTACGGGTGATGCTGTAAACAGGGAACCACACAGAAGAAAAAGATCTTTTCTGTTATCCATGCTGGGGGAACACAAAGTGGGGTAAGTGCAAAGATGACCCTGATTCAAAACCAGCCTTTGCTTGGGAATCAGATTCAGCATTCTAGCTCAAAGGCAGATTTTTCCCACAGATTCCCTGCAACACACCATTGACTACCAGGAGGGCAGATTCCAGGTCCAGGCTGTAGTTTAACAACCCGGACCCATCACAAACAGCAATCAGCTTTCACTCAAAAAACACGTGCATGTGGGCTGCCTTATTGCTCAGATCAGCTTTGGAAACAGCTTTTTCAGCAGTTGCTGGGGACATAACTATATACCATATACCAACAAGCCACAGGGCAACCACTAATCTAATGTATTTCAGTGGTGGGGGTAATTGCATTGCCTTACTTATCAAGACAGAAAAGTAAGAGGGAGTGACGTGGTGAATGGGCTCTGATAGTGCTGCTTGTGGGAAGACAGTATGGATGCATCCTGGAAGGGGAGTCAAGAGGTCGACCTGACAGCAGGGAAGG
>VZRX01000441.1:647232-660394 GCA_013398075.1 Notiomystis cincta | reverse complement strand
GGGGGGGGGGAAATACATCTGAATGTAGATAAGAACATTTCTGAACTAACACATTTCTCAATCTTTAATTAAAAGAAAGAAAACTCACTGCTCACATTGCACAGGCACCTTTGTATGGATCCTGGAGGTCTATTTTATTATACAGAGAGGATGTAGCTGGGGGGCCAAAGGTGAAGAAGATTTGGGGGTTTTGCTCCTTTTGCAGAATCACACTAAAATAAGGAAGACAATGGGGGAAAACAAATCTTACTGAATAAACATCATTCCCATTCCCAGTTTTCTTTCCTTCCTACACAGCCAATACATTTAATCATCTCATGTCAGTACAATGTCATGTTTTGCAATAACAGCATGAGATGAACCTGTTTATCTTTGACAGCACAAACTATTCCTGCCAGGGTTTTGCCCAAAGCAAGTGCTTCTTCCCATGTCTGCAGACTGGCCATTTCCTCATTTCTGCCACACTAGAGAGACAAACTGCTTTGTACACAAGGATGGTCTTAATGCTCTCACTTTCATATAGCTTTCATTCTTATTCCTCAGGAAGAATCTCAGTCTGTTCTGCAAACCTTGCCAACAGATTTAGCAGCTATATATAGAAATCGTTTCACTTGCTACTGATGTACAGACATAGGGTGACCACAGCAGCTGTTTGGAATTACACTGCAATATTGCTCAACAGGTTTGGAAAGGAAGTAGAGGCCACTGTATTGCAAAGAAAGGAAAAGAGGAACTGCTGTATGCACAAAACCCGTGGGGTTTGGAAGGGGAATTTCAATGGGATGCAGTTAGCCTACTACTCTTTAAAAAAAATGGAGCATAATAAGATAGGTAAAATCTACCAATGTAAGAACTATATTATTTGTGGTGGTATTTGTAAATACATGGTAATATGCATGTCCACATCAGGTAGTTATTAAATTATAAGTGATTATGAAACTGCTTGGATTTCATCCTTTGTTAATACCTGAGTCCCAGACAACTCTGCCATGTAGCTTAGCCAAACCAACAGTTTGTTATTCAGTTAAAAAAATTAGTCTATTTCTTTATACACAGAGAGCAAAACAGGTACTTACTTACTGTATTTAGCATTTCCTTTGTCACTTTTTTTTAACAGTGTGTTTTTATGAAGTCTTTTTTAAAAAGGAGATGCCAGCAATATAAATAAGTTATGTACTTCTTAGGGAATTAAATACAAGCAGCAGTACTAACCAGGGAAATTCCCTACCATCTTTAATTATATCAGGGTTTTGTTTTGGTTTGGGTTTGGGGTTTTTTTTTGTGTTTGTTAGTCTGTATTAATGATAACAGGAGTTCTGGGAATATCTACCATGCACAGCATACGTGGACAATTTGGAGTGGGTTTGCCCAATTCAATGTAGAGATTTCTACTGAAAATTTGACTTTTAAAAATTAACTGTAAATACATTTTACATGTTAATCAGAGCTACACTGTTATAGCATTCTTATGACTACTAATCATTCACTAATATATTTTTATAGCTTTTCAGGAGAACCTCAGCTCCCTCAGCCATTCCTCATAAGGCTTATATTCCAGCCCCTGGGAGTGATGGAAAAACAAAAGAGATAATAAGACCTGTTCTACAGAGATAAGTCATTACAAATTTATGTCCATGCATGCCATAGCCTAATCATGGATATTTTAGAAGACTTTTTTTCTGCCCCAAGTAAGGATCACAAAAAATCCCTTTACCTTACCCCCAGGGTAGACACAAAAGAGCCTGTGACTTTGTGACTGTGTTTTTCCATGTGTGACTCCTGTACTAATGGCAATAGTCTGAGAAAGGGCAGCTCTGGCACTTGGAGCCCATGCCAGAACACAGACTGCTGCAGTCAAACAGTAAAATTGCTGCTCACCTCAGCCTCACCCCCAGCCTTGATACCCAGAACAAGCTCTGTCATGCCAGCTCCCAAAATTAGATGATAGTCAATGCATGGAGTTTTATGGAAGACCCACACAAAACAATATGGCTTCTACAGGGAATAGTTGGTCATATACAGGACTCATGGCTATGGTTTCTCCCTCCTTTGCCGAGCTCTGAAAACACTCACAGCTACAAAGTCCATCCCAGGGGTGCTGAAAAGGCTGATGTAACCACTGTTGAATGTCTGGCTCCTTAGAGAGCTCATCAGCCTGGTGCAGCTGCTTGTGTCAGATTTTATGAGAAACAGAAACCAAATTATACCTCTGATTTCAAATATTGTCCCCAAATCAATAGGAGTCCCTATCCTACAGCATGCTTGAATCAGTGCCAGGGCATTTAATTACTTGCAGACAACACTGCCTGGGGGTGGGCATGCCATGGAATTGGGTTGCGGTGGAACAGCCTCAGAGACACACCCAAATAGTCGAGAAAATTAAATTCTAGTGTTGCAAGGGTTCAGTCACAGTCCAAGTAGAGAAAATAAAAGGGTTTTTTTCCCTACAGATTTATTCTTCCAGCTGGGGATGATGTCTTTGTGAGTTTTCACAGAACCACGAGTTCTGGTCCAGTTACATTTCCTGCTTCTACCACCATGTAGTCAAGTCCACAGAATAGTATCAAATGGTCTGGCTGCAAAATAAAGCAGTCAAAAGAGTTGTGTTCAATTCTAGCTGTGCCATAAACCTGACCTGGGGAAAATCACTCCTTTCCATGACTACCTCACCTCTTATTTCATTTAAAATAAAGCTTTAAACCAGTATTAGGCCACCTCCTATAACAGGCAACCAAACAACAAAAAGGGCCTGGCTGTATTGCTTAAAAGATAAACACAACCAATACCTTGTCTTCTTAGCTTAGCTAATGATATTCAAAGGACTTGTTCGTGGTATTTTAAACACTTGGGGCAATGCTCAGTGCTAGATCTGAATGCTTTGATGCTGCAGGCAATGTAACTACTGCCTGATGCCTGTATGAAGTCCTAAATATAAACCTTTGCCCATGAACTAAAATTACTAATGGAATTTGGCTCTAGCCACAGAAAGGGTTTAAAACCTCCTGTCTAAAGCCCTATTTGATCATGTTGCCTTTGCTGGTTGCAGTACACTGTATCACATATACGATTATCTAGATTCTTGCATTGTGGTCAGTGTATTAATTAAAATTACCACAATTTAAGATTTATTATGATTAAGCCCATATTTCTGATTAGGAATTCCCAAAAAGAAATATCAGTTTATAGGTTAGGAAGCACACATGTATAATCCTGATATGTCTAGGATGTATTGGCCAGTGGAGCCTTGACTTGCTGTCAGCTGTGTTGGGTTCACTGGACACTCTGTGCTCAGGCCATGCCTGCAGTCACCAGTCACCTGGGGCATCCTTCTGTCAGGGGCCTGGCTCAGATGCCTAGAATTTTTCACAAGTGACTAAATTATTATTTTTCATTCTGGTCAAAATTTCTGCCAACAATCCTGGAAGTTATGTCTCAGAAAGCTACATGAATAGTAGCCCTACTGAGAGCAGGAGGAACTAAGCCTCCTGTTAAACCTTCTATGTGTCCCAGACCAGTAATTTTCACTTTTCCCATTTGCTCCAATGAATCTGTCATGAAGAAGGACAGACACACAAAGGACTGATATAGCTACCTTTGGAAGTGGAATTTACATCTCTGACCCAGAAGTTAGGTTTTATATGACAATGACATCTAGCAAATAAGGAGAAATTCTGAAAAACAGGGAGAGATAGTTAAATGGGCAAGGCAGAAGCATACTGGAGCTGAGCTTTGGTTTCTGTAAAATATGTGTGTGTGTGTGTGTGTGTGTGTGTGTGTGTGTGAGAGAGAGAGAGAGAGAGAGAGAGAGAGAGAGAGAGAACCAGCATATCTCTGAAATAACAGGATGCCTGGAGTTGTGGCTGCCCCATCCCTGGAAGCATTCAATGCCAAGTTGGAGATGGCTTTGAGAAACCTGGTCTAGTGGAAGGTATCCCCACCCATGATAAGGGAATTGGATTAAATTATCTTTAAGGTCCCTTCCAAACCAATCATTTGATTACTGAGGGTTTAGCTAAATGGATTGTGTCCTACAAAATCCCTACATCCACTAACTGAAATATTTTCTTAGTTGGGAGGGTTTGAATTTTTTTCTTTCCTCAAGATAGAAGGGATGATAGAACAACAAAAGGACTAACTGCAATCAGTTTTTAATTCTGTCTAATTTTTTTCTCTAAATGTACAGAAGCATACTGTGTAGTGTATGACAGCATGACTGAGGGTGAGTCTGTTCAAGAACTGGTCTGCCAAAACTCTGAAGGAACCATAATTAAAGTTACAATTTTTCTTAATCAGGGGGATATGCTGCTTGATTTCCTGGTTTGTTTGCCCATCAAAATCTACTCTTTGTGTAAAAGAGCCTACCTAAAATCCATTAAATTTTGCCAGGCCTTGAAACATGCACACACAGAAGTTGTACCTGGGAGAAAACACTTTGCAAAAATACCTAAAAATAATCGTTAAGATTTTTGAAGAATTTTATATAGGACCCTGATCTTTAGTGTACAAAGCATGCTACAACACTAACACTTTGGATGAATGTGACCTGACATAAAAAATTAAAGTTTCCTATAATACATCATAACATTGTTAACTGGAAGTTAGGTATTTACCCAGTCTGTGGTATCTCTGTTCATTCTTCCTGTGTATCTATGAAAAACCTAGTTCTTGTGCTTAGAGGAACATAATCCATGTAATCTATAAAACCACAAGCCACTTTTCCAGCTAAATGATTCAATTATGGACCAGCAATAAACTCACAGAATGGAAACTGAAAACACATCAAGTCATAATTTCAAAATCTGTGCAGAGGAATGCCAAAGAACATATTTTAAAGCAATTGTGGAAGATAATTTAAACAAAGTCCCAGCAAGGGTCTTCAAGAGTCAAAGTGGTACATTACTTTAAAAGCTATTTTCCTCCATGTTTAACCTTTGTGAACGCTTACTTTATGCAAACAGGCCTGAAGGCAAAAAGGAAAAAAAAATTGCTGTAATTTATGGCACTGTTATGTTCAACAGAAATATTTATTTGGAAACACATCTACTCCACTTTTTAGGAAAGGAACAGAAATTCCAGAATCCTGCCTCATGATTTCTTAAAATTTTCTTCCTAAATCTCTAATATATGAATGCAAATATACAATTTTCTCTATCTCTATGAGTAATGGCTATCTTATTTTTAGAGTGTTTCCAAAAAAGGATTTTGTCAGTATGTTAATCTTAATTCTACCCCATAAACTATGTGTAGTTCATGTTTAAATCTGAATAATGAAAAGAGCAAAGTGAAGAGAAGCAAGGAAGATATGTATTTACTACTTTATCCTTTAACTGAAGTAGTCCAGCTGGGAATAAGCTTGTGCTCTGGAGCTGGCCACACAGAAGAATTTCCAAAGATACCCTGACACAAAGTCCAAACACATCTCCACACTATATCCATGACTGAGCAACAGCCTCAGCATCATGTCACCATTCAGAGAATACCAAATGCACTGGGGAAATGCCTATCATTAAGCAACAAAATTAGCAGTTGACATCTGCTCCATAAGATAGGAGTAGCTTTACAATTCCATGGCTGTCAGCTCTCACTGCCATGAGAACACAGTTTAAAGGATCCCTGTCTGGATTTGCTCCTGGTTTGAGCAGTATTATGGTGCAAAGGATCTCACTGTTAGAAACAGCACAATAAAGTGCAGTTTCCCTTCTGTCATCATAAGTATTTGAAGTTAAGTGCTCAGACAAGAGAGTGTTGACATCCAAACCATTTTCAATGACAAGCTCTAGACACTGGCTCTGGCCATCTCCAGCAGAGTGAACAGTGCTCAACTCACCTTCTTGGATTAAAGTTTGAGATGTGGCTGCAATGAGATACTTCCTGGCCCTAAAACACAGAGGACAAAACTAGGCAGGTGTAATTTCCTTGCATGAAGAAAATAACCCTCATCCAGCTATATTCTGAATCACCAGCTAGACATTTTACAAAAGATGAAAACACAGAAAGACCAGTTTTGAGCACTGTCAAATAAGTTGTTATGTTTAAATTGTTTCAGAGATTTTCACTTAATTGCAAGGAGCATGTTTTGCATTTTGCTTTGTTTATGCTAAACCCAAAAGTTAATTAAATCTAATCTAACACAGGTACTTCTGAAATAGAAATGCACATAAATATGTCTTCAAGTTTACTACAGCCATCTTTGATGTGACCTTGTGCCACACTCTTTCTTAGAGAAAATGAAAAGTCCAAGCTCCTACTCACAGGTAATGCCCCTCAGAAGCCACTTTGTGTAGAGGAAGCAGCCCTGCCTCACCAGGCACATTGCCACTCCCTCCAAATTTCAAAAGCAGAGCTATGCAGTCTAGACCATGTCCTCTGGCTGTCTGAAATGGTACTGACACACAACCATCCACTAAGGCCTGAACATCTCCACCTCAAAGGAGGATACAGAACTTATATTTATATCCAAAGTGATTTGTAGATCATCATAGAAACAAACCTAGAGTACTTTCCTCCTTATTTTCAAATATATTTAAGTTAAAACTTTACTAAAACATGAAATAATTTTTGTGGCAAATATAAAACTCAAAGGCAAAAAAAGAGGTGTACAGATAAAATTTCAAGTGCTCACCTGAGTGGGCTCTGCTTTGACTGTAAGAATTACAACTGAGGACTTTCAAAGTCCTCAGTTACATTTCAAAATATATTCAAAAATAGTTCATTAATTCATACCAATATAATTCCATACATAGAAGGAAAGACAGGAGGGAGGGAGGGAGGAAGGGAAGGAGGGGAGTAAAGAGAAGGGCAAGAAGGGGACATATAGCAAGGTATGTGTTTAGAAATCCTTAAATGCTAAGTTTTTATGAAAAGTATTTGTAATTATGTCAACCTAACCAGTACTGCCAAACACACTGAATACTGAACAGTAATTTTTGTTCTGTCTGTAAGCTTCTGAACAAAAAGTTTAAAGTGGTCCAAGTTATTTGCCAGTGTAAATTGATGCAACTTTCCCAAAACCAGAAAATTTGCCTGAACATTTAAACAACATAAGCAAGATGCTCCATGGAGGACTTGGTCATACTTTTTTAGTAAACAGTTCTAGCCTGTTGGTATCTTTATTGTTCTACATTTCTTTGTTGCTCCTCCTATCTTAGGGGATTTTTTAACCTTATTTGCCTTCTACAGTGACTTCAATTAATTGTGGAATTGGCCAAGATGCAACCTCATTCAGTGGAGACCACTCTCTTTGATCAGTTTCCTCCAAAGCACATCAGGTTCACAAGATCTTGAAGCCCAGATACTTGACCTTAGAAACTTGAACAGATAAACATGATGCAGTTAAAAGAATATACCAAAAGCTCAGATTTGCAAAGGGAATATTTTATTTTATTTTAGTGGTTTTACCTTGCTTCATGGATGTTACAATTTTTCTATTGTTCTCACTAGGTGATACAACAAGAGGACCTCATCTCATGTCATTAATTATCGCTTCAAATGATCATTAATATGTTAAAACCAATCAAAACAAACCACAAAAACAAATATTGTTTTATCTTTATACTGCCAAAGCACAGTCTTTTAAAGAAGACAGAGGACTTTGGACTCTCTGCACTACTTCTGCAGCTGTGAAGTTCAATGGACATTCACTGGAGTTTGGTACACAAGCTCAGGCAACGGTCAAGCCACGCCAGCTGTTATTTTCCAGGTGTGAGAGTCATTGAAATGCTCAGTGGACAGAGTGTGTCAACCTTTTAACTATAGTCATCCATTTAAATTCAGCCTGCTCATATCACCAACTGGCACTGTGGCTTACGTTCACTATGCTTTTTGCTCATGATGTCACATCAACCAACCATCTTACTAGTAAATTCTCATTATAACTGGAAGGTCAGGAATGTTTCTCTTTACAACATCTTCTAGGTTTTTGAAGTGTAAAATGCAGTCTTTATATGCTGTATTACACATAGGAAGAAAAAAGCTTTAAGTTAATATATGCTTAGCTGCACCTCCCTAGGTTTTTCCAAATGAGCTTTGGGTTTTGATACTTTCTGTTTGATTCAATCTTAGTGGCTTAACACATTTGTCCTGTTGAATCTTTTATCCTGCAAGTAGAGAAGGAACATTGGAAATGCTATTTGGAAGAAATCTTCTGAAACTTATTTTCAAGGGGAAGTGTTAATCAACGTTCTTTTTAGACTAGTTGCTTTCTGCATTGTTCTTTTCAGTAGTAAGTCATTCAAAGTACCATAGCAAATATTATAATCCCATCCACAAATACCTTACTATATTATGATAAAGCTTGCAAACCAAAATTAAATTAGTAAGGGTCACATCCAGATTGACTCAGAAACTAAAGGTCTCTTGGACTCAGATTCCCACATAATACAGTTTCTCACCTCTTTCAACATGTACTGGAACCATGGCCTGGGTTTTTAACATCAAGGAAAGAAATGTGAAGGAAGATGTTAAAAATCTCTACTTCAATCCCATTTTCTCTGAAGGAGAAAATAGAAAACTTGGGTCTTGAGTTCCATCTCTAAGCACAAAAAAATGGAGTCCAAGAAAAATAGAAAATTCACAAACACATTTGCATTTGGGGCTTAGAAGAACAGACTTTTATGTTCTTCATGAAGGATAAGGTTTTCTGAGGGTTCTCTGTCCCTTCCTATTGTGTCCATAGTCAAGGTTCCAGCATAACAGGCCAAAAGAAGATTTGACATGTAAGTTAGACTGATGAATGGCTAACCACAGTGTGGACATGTGTACCTCTCTCCCTCATCTCTTGTGGGCAATGCACTCCACTAACCGGCAGGAGAATTCTGAGGCAAGGTTCTTTTATGCATTTTTCCTCTCAGTTTCATTAACACTTCTCAAATTCTGATGGTACCTTAAAGTTTCCATCATTTAACTCACAAATGCACTCTTGTTAAGAACATTCACAAACCTTTGAGAGAGCAAAGATAAAACCTCTCCTGGACTTTCAGAACTATACATCAATGAACATAACTACAACTTCAGCCTGCCATCAGATAAAGGGAAAGTACATTTTAGAGTACATTAATATCTCATTGGCAGTTAAGAGGTGCTACTAATAAAACTGAAACAGTTAATTTACGTAAGATAATTTATTAAGAAAAAATATATAACATTCATAATCTCATTTTCTTCACAACAGCTTTAAGGCAAAAGTTACTTTCCCTTTTTACATACCTTTCATTTTGAAAACACTTCATTCAAAGATTTCATGCCATGGATAAAAATTATTGTAATGAATCAAGATCACCCTACTGGATCCACATGGATGGACCTCATGCTCTGCTAGCCTTACTGAAACTGCTGTCCTTAGGACAGTTGAGAATTATTATATTACAGCCCATCATATTTTATTTACTCCAGAGCCTGAACAAAAAAGGCTCCTGAAGATTTATATAGGCCTTAGATCAGACCCTTAAATTGCAAACTGTCTGAAAACAAGTTGGTTTAGCACATTACAAAATCTTTTTAACAATGTTCACACACAGGCCAGTCCTGCCAGATGATCAACACCCTCCCAACATCAATGTTTCCAGGAAGAGCTAAGAACACTAAGCAAGACAGTATTTTACTAATAAACCCCTTTTATTTTCATTAAAATGTATTTCCTTTCTCTCCAAAAGATCAGAGGAATGAATCAGTCTAGAGGCCACCACAGGAAATTTTCTCTGGTCATGCAGGTTCCACACCCACGAACAAACCATATGGCACAGGCATCATAAAGCTCTTGAACACAAACTTAGCCAGAAAGGTCTCAGATGGGCAGTGTTTCAGCATTGCTGTGTGTACTATTTTCAGATTTTCTTATCCCACAAAAGTCCATATATTGTAAAATGAGAAAGGTGGTAAGGCAGCAAGTGCCTGTGACAGGGCAGAGTAAGTAAAAAGCCAAGAGCTGCCCGCAGCACAGGCACTGGACACCCTGCCAAGGGCCTACACGCGCTTCGAGAGCCTGATTTGCTACATCACTGCTGGTAATACACTGTGTGAGGTGACAAGGTCTCACCAAAGCATGGATGTTCCACAGGGGTCACAGGGGAACACAACAGCGTGGCTGGTACACTGAGCAGCAACAGGAACATCGCTGCTACATTACCTGATGTGGCACTGAGAAGGCTAAAAAGCTCAGCAGGAAAATCTTCGTCATTCACCCTTGGCAGCTTCTCAATTGCCAGACCCACACACTAGGTCACTGGAAACACCTGTAATTCCTTAACCTAAATGAATTTTAGTTTTCTGTATTACAAAGAATATTTTCCTTAAACAACATGTTGAGTAGCCTGATATTTTTCTGATATTTTTTATATTCATACCTGAAAAACTAGATATTACTTCTTGAAGTTTTAGTTTAAAAAGTGAAGGTTTTTTTCTCTAAAGTATTGTTTTTTCATTAGAAAAAATATGAACTACTTGCTAATCATGCAAATTGCATCTTTCCTTGGAAAGAAGTGTATCAAGCATTTATTGCTTTAAAACACACTAAGTTATGTGAGAGTTCATGTTATTCTAATTTCTTTTCCTTAAAATAAACTAGACAATCTTAGCTTTACTCTATAAATAGAAGGCCCTTAGACATGCATGGAGGTTATTCATAGCAATAAAATAATTACTAGCAATCTAAATTTGGACTCAGTCTCTTAAGTGTTACATTTTTAAACAATTTCTTTGTTAGTCTAATTGGTGAGCATACCACAGTCTCACCATTTCAACCCATTATCTTGCCAGTGTTACTCTGGGGCCTGCATTTTGAACAGGCAGGAATGGTGCCCTGCAAGCTGAGGTGTCCTGTGATACTTCTAAAATTAAATACACAGTTGCTAGATAAATCAAGGTCTGACCTTGTACAACTGTAACATAAGCAGACTTGACCCTCAGGAAAGTATTACACATGACTTCTCTAAAATCTCATCAAATGTAACACGAGGTCGGGGGTATAAGATTATCTGTGCCCCCATTGGTTAAACAACTCCCATTAAGAAAATTAATTATTTGCCAATTATTCTCAAGCACTACGTTAACAAAATACGGGAGCACGTTTACATAAATCACAACAAATCTGAGAAGGTTTAGCCTTTAACCAGTTGCAGATCCCACCACACTACATCACTGAGCACTCATCTCTCTGTCTGAGGCTGACAGGATGGAAAGTTTTATAGACTCAATGACAGACAATTAGAGTGCTTATTTAACTAGTTTAATAACTTGAGGTTTAGTAACAAAGAAGGCACAGCACCACAGACAGCAGGGATGAAAATACAGAATAACCCCAGAGTAAGATCAAGAACAGCAGTACCCAGCAAGCTAAACCCAGGCATGGGATGAGGAAGAAGCTGGAAACATGGCTGATTCAAAACCTCTGTCTTGTTCTGGTTTAAACCAATTATTTACCATTTTTACCATAATGAACAGACAATAAGGGTACACAACAAACTGAAAAAACCTCCAAAATTTCTATCTTCTCTTTAATTGTTCTAATGAAATTAAATTTTACACTGTGCACTCTTCCACGACTTTTGACTCGACTTTTGATTTATAGACCCATAAAAGTGTAAGCTTCACTATGGCACTTACAGGCATTTCAGTCTTTGAACACGAGATCAACAAAAACATTTAATGATGACAGATAATATTCACTGCAGCTTCTTTTGCCAGTGCAACCTAACTAAAAGTGGCACGCCCCTAAAAAACCCCAGTATAACAGAAGCAGACAGAAACAATGCTGAGATCCTGCTCTGCTGCTGGCTAAGAGATGATATGAAAAGAAATATATTCTTATCTAATTAAAAAATGAAAAATATGTAACAGCTGTTCTAATTATTTACCTTCAGTTCTTTCATTTCGTTTACATAATCAGGATACCATCAGTATTAGTACCTGTCCACATTGCAAACATGGTATTGTTTTGATTTTCAGGTATTTTTAATAACATTCTGAATTCTGCATAAAGTGCCTGATTCCATTCTTACATAATTACTAGATACAAATCCATCAATTATGTTTCATGCAGAATAAATAAGACTTTTTTCCAGATACCAAATCATGTAAGAATTTGAGATATAATATTGTGAGATAAACTCATTGGTGAGACCAACATGGGATGAAGAGCTATAGGACTTCTTAGGGTGCCTACATACTGAATATTAACACACAGGATAATACTCCTAACAGAATTTCCAGGATAAAACAGATAATAAATAAACTGTGAAATGTTATGTGGGTGGTTTGGGGTTTTTTTGTTTGTTTGTTTGTTTTCAAAGGCAGGTACTTGTTGACTGTACACTGATAATGCTTCATAGATTTCAGCTTTGTTATATCGTAAAATAAACCATGTATTGAAACGGGATTTGACCAGTTTGGAGAATTTCCCACAATTCTACTTTGAGATTGACTTCATGAACATTTTCATCAGCAAGGCCTACTGTTTTTCACCCCTTGTTTGGCTGTGGCAAGGACTCCAGCGTGCTTAGGCTCACTCAGAACCACTGCTTGAAGGATGCTGTGTTAGAATTGCCAGGGGCCACTCGTGCTGTGGTCTGTCAGTGTGATCAGGACATGGATCATGGGGCTGGGCCATCAGAGACAAGGGGAAAACACAGCGCTGATCCAGCTCTAAAAAGGCAGAAGCTTCTGAAGACTGTCATTTTGGAAAGAGAAAGAATTTCAGTACCTTGGAAAGAAACTCCAGCTCTTTCCAATGCAATTGCAAGAACCCAGGCACGGGGCAACACAAACCCTGAATTCTGATATAAGCTGTATTAAGCACTTTGATTTAGTTGCAGGTTGGTGGCAGTGCATGTTTTATCAGAGGATTGGCTTCCAGCAAGAACTCAACGATATTCTGAAACTCAGTTTGTTCAGTTTGCTTACCAGTTATGGAAAAGAGGAGCTCAACAGCAGGGCAAAGGAATTATAAAGAAAAGACTAAAATATAAACTTACAACATAAGTATTATAACGTATTACTCATTACCCAAAACTCATCTTTTAAGTTAGCAGCTAAGCATAAGACTTATGTCCTCAGAGGGACAACTGGGTCTTCAAATGAACACCATGTTCACCTCCACCAGTAATTCAAACTGTCCTTTTTCGTTGTTCCCTTGTGCCACTGCCTGTATCTGCAGGCTCCTCACTAAGCT
>VZRX01000441.1:481946-627719 GCA_013398075.1 Notiomystis cincta | reverse complement strand
TATTATTTTTATTTATTATTTATTGTTTTTAAATTTTGACTATTTAGTGATCAAAAGTAAAAATGGCAGTTTTGTCCAAAAGAGACTTTTTAAAATTCCTTTTATTACTGATGCAGGGGACCCATACTCTAAATGTGATTTGATAAAATCTGTTACATTTCTAATTATGAACAAATTGCTTATCTGAAATGTTGGTGAAATTTGTACCACATTTATTGCTGTGGTGTGACTGTTTCCTGTCTTACTGCTTTCAAGAATGAAAAATCCCCAGAAAACCAAATAATTAGGAATATTTTCAGAGCCTTGAAACATTTCTATGTTTAATGTTTGCTTCTACTACTTACAATCTATTCTGTTATCTTCTAAGGAAAAGAAGCCTGGAACAGTGAAAGCAAATATATTTCTCTCTTAACTGACTCTGTCGTGCCTTTTCCCATAAGGACTGATTTCCAATGTCCTACCCTGTACAGATTACTTCCAGCACATATTCTGACAAGCTGTACAGTTTTCTTACATCTAGAATTAGAAGCAAAATGTTCTTCAGCACAAGAACTCTCAGTGACAGTTGATGTTTGGAGAATCAGGAGACACATCAGAGACAACAGATATTTTGTCTTTCCAAACAGTAGACATTTTCCTGAAGCATTTACTAATAATTTATTTATTGCTATTTTAAAATGTATAAATTATGTTTTTCATGAAAGAGACTGTATTTTTTTAGTTTTAAAATCTATTGAGGTTCTGAACTAGTGCAACTTTTCATGTTTTTTTAATCATGTCAGCTGTAGGATTTTGAGTGTTGTTCTAAACTGTTGACGTAGATAGCCCTAACTCAGGGGGAGAAAAGTAACAATTTCTGCATTTTTTAAAAAGATAAAATAATTTTGTAAATCTCTAAGTAAGATGGATGGTTTGCCATGACTGTAACAGTGCAATTTAAGCACTTTAAATTGCAGTATGAAATTTATTGTTGAGTGCTTGATTAGGGATTAGTTTCTTCTTGAACTTTGAGCTGCTAATGCCGATCTGGACACTTGCCTGTTAAAGCTGAATAACATCTTTCACATCTGAAGACTGCAAGCTGCAATAGCCAGTGTGGTATGAAACTTGCTTCTCCATGGAAACCTTTTGTTCCCTTCTTTTCTGCTTTAAGCATGTACCTCCACAGGCATGTGTGCTCTTCTGAAGGTTGCTACTGGTTGTGTGTGCACTATGTTCTATGGCGTTATTCTTTATGCTGAGCTTGTTCTTCTTCAGTATTTGTACCTGGAAGAGGAAGTATTTGATTAAGCTTTTACACAGCAATCATATTTTCTTAAAGAAATTTGTGTAATATTAACTATCACTCAGTTCATACTTTTCATGCTTTGTACTATTTCTGCACACATCCTATGGATTTTTTATAGTTTTACTTACCTTTTTCTCTCTGTCTGTGGTGGTGTGTTTCTCTCCTCAGGCACTTTTTCTACTTCCATGCATTGGCAGCAGAGCGTAGTCATAGTAGCCTTGCTTTCTGAAGTAATACAGATAACAGGATTATTGTAAATTCCACAGCACTGCCAGCAGACTAAAAGACAAGAAAAAGTTGGCAGAAGATCTCAAAGTTTTAGTTTTTCTCACATCAGTGTGGAGTACAGAAAAATAGTCCTGAAATCAGAGGACTTGTGATTCTTTCTTTTTTCAGTAAAAAGCTGCATCTTTTTTTTCTTTACATTTTAAAATGCTTTTATGTAATACCCAGCTATGATAAGATAGTAAGAAAAAATACAGAAGTTACAGATATATCTTCGAAGAATTAATTAAAATAACACCATAGGTCTGTATTAAGGGTCATTTGCAGAATGGGATACCAAGACTGCTTGCACATATTGGGTTTGCAAATTATCAGAAGAATCTAATTTTACTCACTGTTTCCTAGGGTCTACTCTGGCCATTGATTCTTCCTAGCATAAGCAAATGACATTTCTCTGTTATTGTAAGTGATTTCCTTGAAGAGGGTCAAATGTAGGTACTGAATTAACTACTACATGGAAAACAGTGGTTTGCCCTAGTCTAACATACAAAGGATTGACACCATGATAGACCTTCTAAGTCAGTCTGAATTTTATTATTTGCAAGGTGTGTGTGGGGGTTTTGTTTCGTTTTGGGGTTTTTTTAAGAATTACTAGTATTGTACGAAGATGGTGAACCAAAATGAAGATACAGTAGAATGCTCCCTATTTATGACAGAGAAAAAACTGCCTTGTGCTGGTTTTGGAGAAATTCAAAGATTTCACTAAGGAATTAAGAGTTGGTTGTTTGGGTTGGTTTTTTTTTTTTTAGCTAATGTCTTTCTTCATTGCATTGCATTTCTTAGTTTTGGCTCTGAAATGTGACCTTTGGTTAACAATATCTCCTTTAATTAGAGTTCTACCCCCACTGATAATGTAATTAAATGTCAGTAATTTGATGGTAAATCCTTTTAAAAATTATTTTGTCTTTCTTTTCTCTAACTAACTTTATTCATTTTAAAGTGAGGCAAAGTCTGTTTTACTGTAGTGATAATTAATCATATCTCTCCTAGATATCTAATATTCTTGGTATTTTTATTACTTATCACCATGGCAAGCCTATTTCATCAAAATGGTGATTGTGTCAATGCTGGGGTCATGTCCAGAAAACCACTAGGCATGTGAATAGTGCATGAAGTGTTGCAGTTGTTAGCTCACACTGAGACCACAAGGTGAAGTTTGTGAGTGTTAGTGAACACTTAAGTTCCAAATATAGTGAAAGAGAATAATTAATACACAGAAAGAGGTTTCAGATACCTCACTCCATTAAGAAAAGGAGATGGAGTTAATGATGGAGAGAGGCTTTGCAAACTCTTTTTCTATTGGAATTGGATACCTGTCTCCTTACATAACAGTGTGATTTGCAACCAAAGCCAGTCTTCTGGAAAGAAGAGAATGGTTGGACTTTTCAGACCTAGTGGGGCATATGACATCATGTAACTTCTTCTTGTCTGTAACAGTGAAAGATGTGCAAAGAGATAACTGAAGCATAAGGCATATGGCATGTGGTTAAGTTAGCAAACAAGAACCTAGGTGAACTATCTGATAAACTGTAAGTGCATACCTTGCCCTCGCCCTAACAAAATGTATTCCTTCTATCCTTCTCTGCAACTAGCATAAATAGAACACTTCCCTGGAGATATTTTTTACTGCAGCAGACTTTAAGATCTTAAATTTGCAATCTTTACACAGTCAACAGATGTATTGATTTTTACTGATAGTTTGAAGGGATTTATGACTGCAAAGTGAAATAGAGAGCAAATGTATTTTAACACCACTGTCAGTAAATTCACTTTAAAGAAGTAGAGCATATCCCTGTAGGAGAATATTATTTGCTCTTTATATCCTGTAAGTCAAAATTATCATGACCTGCAGCTTTAAAATAAAGTGTGCAATTGAATGGTTGCTTTGGTGGAAGAGGTGCTGTATCAATACCGACAATAGAATTAGCCTTTTGCATTAGTCAAGCGTTACCGTTAAGTCCCTATTTGCTCTGATGAAACTTGATGTAACATAATGCAGTTGTTCAGTTGGTGGTCAGATTTTAATAGCTCAGAGTTCTACAAATCGTTTCTGAAGTGTGCACAACCTAGGAGGTGGAAAGCATTTGATGGAAAAATCACTGAAATGGATACACAGAACACGCTCCGTGGCAAAGAACTACTTGAAATCTACCGCAGCATTTGCACAAAGGACATCCCAAAAGATGAGAGAATATCTGTGCTGTTAACACTCAAATGTACAGTGGAGGTAAGTTTTAGTTTTCTATTTATGTTTAGTTTGAAGCTGTACTTTCCAAAGATGCTGTCACTTAATTATGCTGACACACAAGTAATGTTGCTGCTGACACACAAGTGCCAAGATGGTGGGCTGGCAGCAAGAGAACTTTGTATGCTGCCTGGCATGAGAGTGTAATTTACATTCCAGATACACTCTAAATTCTTATTTCACTTTATCATGTGCATATTTGTCTTCTAGTCATGGTAGAATTTTAACTGCATGGTTTTAGACTTCCTTCTGTATAAATACATAATACAATTTTAGTACAAACTTTAGTTTACTACTTAATAGCAACCTTGTGAGAACCATGGCAGACATGTCTGTGGTGATTACCATTTCTTTTTTCCCAATTCTTTGAAATATCTGCTTAGAACCTTATCTTTCTATTGGTTTGGATTACCAGTTTTATGGGTAGCAAATACTGATATTTTTCTTGTTCTCTTTGCCCCTCACTCCCTGCCCCCACTGTTGCTGCTAGTGTTACCAATGAATTAGAAGCTGGTTGCAATTTTTTTAGTCTTTCATATTGGTTTTATTTATTAATTCATGTACAAAAAGAATGAATTTCAAGGTCTTTTCAGGATGATACTGTTGGCATCAGCCTAGAATAGAATGCTGCTTCTGGTCTTATTAAAACAAAAAAGCATATTTAGTAGTGCCAGTATTTGATTTAAAGTCACTATGGCATTGAGAGCACTTCTGGTTTATGAACTCTTGCCCATCTTAATATAAGTCAATATTGCTGTAGTGAACAAGTGAATTTCTGTAAATTAGCACTCTCTTTTACCTGAGAAATCACTGAACTCATGCACCTCTTATGTCTCTCTCTGGAGAATCTCCTGCCAAGCATTTGAAATATTGAAGTGACTAATTTCCAGGCATACTGTCAAAGTCTCCCATGCTTTTTGTGTGGTGGATTTTTTGTGTTTTCTTCTGGCATTTTTTTTAAACCCATCCACATTGCACCTCCAATTTCATAGCCAAAGGAAGCTTCTTAGGGAAATATTTCTTTGGGATTTCAAAGACTTGAAATTTTGCTGTTGTTGAGTACCTCTGCTAAGCATCTTCTAGTGCTTCCAGGCTTACAGTTCCACACAGCTTTGGTATACATATACAGACCTCTTAAAACAGAATCTGTAAGCATTCTCACTTTTGTAGTTCTTTACAGTTTTTTCACTGGAATTGCTTCCCTGAGACACTAACAAGTTCTTCTGTGAATAGGTTCTTACATGAACATACAGATGTATGAATGGTAATGGGCATTGAATCCATAGTTTGCTTTCATGTCTGCATTAAATGATTTTGTTTGTTTGCTTCTTTATTGTTGTGGAGTTTATTTTCCTTTTTCTCTTTTTTTTTTTTTTTCAGGAACATGAATGTAAATTAACAGAGGAAATAGTGGAATTAATTGACAGGGAAGTTGATCTTCTGTCAAGAGAGGTGAAAGAATGCAACTTGGAAGGACTGAGGAAAAGAATTTGTACATTATTTCTTCATTATATTAAGACTCCAGAGTTTAACCCTGAAGTTGCTGGTTTACTTAAGGTATTATTCTTATTTTACAGCCTGACATAGTGGCACTGAATTAAAGACAAGGGGGGTGGAAAACAGAAGGGGGGTGAAAGCTTTTTTATTTTACATTTTGCTCTAGAATTGGTGGAGGAATTCCTCAAGAAGTGAAATGTAGCAAGTACACAGGCTTCACACAAATAAATTTATATAGTCATATTAGGAAGCATGGGAAATAGACATGGTTATAAGCATTTGACAAGTGGCTGGCACCACTGAGAGAGCCCAGGAACCCTTGTGTCTGAAATGAAAAATCTGAAAGTTATAAATGGTAGATGTTATGGGATAGTAGCAGTACAATTTAGTGGCAAAGTGGTACCAATATACTGAGAGAGGAAGTCATGTTGTTTCTACTGGTCAAGAGGCAGCATGACATGCATCCAGAAAGGAAGAACATTGCCCATGTCAATGTCTAGTGAGCTTGCACATAAGCAAAAACTGTTCTGGCCTTCTGTTGTAAAATCAGTTGCCACTATGTGTGAAGAAGATGTAGTTAGTTTTGTGTGTTTTTCTTTTCTGACTACAGATTACAAATAAAAATATAATTCACAATCATATGTGGCTGCTCTAAGTAGCAATGTCTATTCTGCATCTATCTAGCATTCCTCATACAGTGGTCAGTGTTATGTCAGGTGTAGAGAATCTGTCAGATTTAGATGCAGATGTTAGATTTAGAACCAACTAACAGTTAATTTTACACTAGGTTTATTAGCAGATGTACCATACCAGAGAGAGAAGATTATCACTCTGCTCAAACTATCTAGTTACAGAGTTGGTCCCTCTGCACAGACTACATTACATTCTTTCCAGAACCCATGAAAAGGAGGTGACAATCAAATTTAGTTTAGTTTCTTGACTGATGTTGTTTTTGGACAAGTGGGTCTGATGATTTTGTATTCTTATGCCAAAATATTAACTGGTCCATAATCTCAGCATTTTATCTTTGCCATAAAGGGCAGATTCTACATGAAAAATCAAATGTGGTGAATTTAGTTTCTGTTTTCTCTGTGTTGTCATCTTTCCAGAATAACTGACAATCTGCATACATAAAAGCACCAGGAAAAGCACTGGAACATAATGTTTAGGATCTTCATATAGCTTAAAAATGAATTGACTGATTTATATAACTGATTTTAGCAAATGCAGTAAGAAAATACAGTAACTCTTGCTATCCTATTTAAAAAAAATCACAACTCTTTATTGGGTGTTTTAAAATAAATACTTCTAGCGTTAACATATTAAAGTACTTGCATGAAGATATGGAAGACCTATCTTAGAGTGTTAGAGTGACATACAAGTAATACTAAGACACCCTGTGGTAAATTAACTTTTTTTTTTTTTAATTTTTAGGTTCCACAAGATCCCTTAAAGCTTTATAAAAACCTTTACTTCTGTCATAGCTGTGAAAGTTACTTACCATCTACTGAGTTTCCCATTCCTGCAAATTCCCGCACCATTGGCAAATGTCGCTCGTGTCACCAGCTTGATAATGAGGGTCGGCGACGAGAAGCGTATCTGAAGTACAGACTTATGCTAGAAGATCTCAGGAAGGCTGAAGTTGATTATCAGGATGACAGTAAAATTGTTTTCTTAGTTCAGGTACTGTTGGAAAGAGCATTGCTACTCATACTAAGCAGAGGCTTTGACTATATGTCCTTTATTTTGTGTATGTTGTTGGCAGGTTGAGAAATGGGCTAAAAGCTGCAGCTTCTTCCTGTGATATGCAATGTTCCACACCATAAAGAAGCAGCCCTTAAGCTCTTGAAGCATAGGTGTACTTTTAAAGGTGGTTTGCAAGCTACATACTAAAAGAAGCCTAGCTGACAGGTCAAAGAATCAGATGTTCCAAAAACTATGCTTAAAGTGTTTATGTATGTCAAGATGCTCTTTAACCAAGTGATCATATGACATATATGACATGTGAATAGAATTTTTTTTTTACCCAAGGCTTTATTTGGATTTTTACATGGGTGCAAGACTTGTAGAATGAAACATACTTCCTTTTTAACCCTGTTTTTCATTTCAGTTTTCAGATCTGCAGTACCTGGTTGAGAACATATGGAACTGCCAGTCAGCTCTCAGTGCCTGCAGTGACCTGTATGATATGGTTTTGGTCAGGTGGGATAAGCAGCAAGAGTGGTCTCCATGGAACACTATTCTCCTCACTAAAGAAGAGGCAGATGCACATCTTAAGCTGTGTAACCTTCAGAAGGTAAAATTCAATGGGCTTAATTTTTTACATGATTTATGTTATGATTTAATAGAATCCTGTGACTAATTATGTTGGGCCAAATTTTGTCGTTACGGTTGTCTGTGTTTAAAGTGGCTCATCGTGACTATTTAAATGATTGCATCTATACTATTAAACATAATGGACACTAATCCAAAAGGCATCTGGCATGCACATCTCATTCTGTGAACCTGAACTCTATCTTGCCCCAGTTCTCCCTGCTGAAATGCAAGAAGCTGAGTGGCCTCAGCCGTGCTGCCTGCTGAGAACAGTGCCATGGATGCGCTCTTCCTTCCAATCAGATCAGACCAGAGCTAGCCTGGGTGGAAAGCATGCTAAAGACTAACCATCAATACTGTGACAGTTGTGTGCCTGTGCTCTTGCACTGGCCTCATTAGTTTATGGTCTTCTAAACTTCTCATCAAGTAGAAGAATGGTTCTTTGTCTAGAACCTATCTTTGTCATCACAAACTTTGTCACTACTTTCTTACATAGATATCAGCTACATATCCCTTACAATGTAACCATAGTGGTTGCAGTTAAGCTATAGAAACATAATTTCCCTTCTGAATTAAAACCACTTAGGACTGTGTTAAACTCATCATCAAAACTGTATTTTTACACCAATCCACCCAAATTCAATATCTAAACATGGCAGTCTGTGAAATACCTCTCCACTGAACATCATATGTTAAGAGTATTTAGTTTTGTAAGGCACGGGAGAATCCTGTGAGCTGTGTTTGTCCTGCACTTAATAATGGATTATTAAGCCTTTCAGCTCCAGGTTATTGATTTATGTAAGTAGTGATCTGCAGTCATTGTTGCCTAGGGTTCTTTTGTTCAGGATGTTCTTAATTCAATTTTTAACACAATATGTGTGCATCAGAAATGCAGCTTCAGCTGTTAAGTATTGCTCTTCTTTTTGGAAGTCTTAACAGTATGTGATGGCTAAACAGACAAAGCAAATTAATTGCTCTCTTTAAAGTTTTGCTTTATGGATGAAATATATCAGGGAATTCTAAAGGCAAAAGGAATGCTGCAATCGATTATATTTTGTGTGTGAGTGCCCAGCTTTTGTCTTCAAGCAGACACATTTATGTGACCTTTAGCTTCAGAAGGTAAAATCAGTTTCAAGCTGGAAATCCCTTTATTGACTCCTCTGAGTCACTGCGAGTCAACAAGGCTATTCAGACAATCTGAATCTAGGGATGCTTCTCAGCATCCATAAATTTCTGTTACCAGCATTACAGCAGGCAAAGATCCCGATGGAGCACTTCTCTGGTTTGATGCCATGAGTCTGGATGTCGTAGTCAAAGAAATGCCATTAACTTGATTAGGTCCAGAGCTTCAGTGCATAGGGGAGTTAGGTCAGAAGAGGTAAGCTACACATGCCTACATAAAAACCATGAGGTGTTTTCTTTAGCTCTTGCAACAAATACAGAAATGAATCAGATGTAGTGAGGACTCAACTTTCTTTGTCAAAAAAAAATGAAGAGTGTGAAATAAGGAAAATGAGGCAAAAATAGAATGTTGTATAAACTGAATCATTGTTTTTCATTCACTGAAACAAAAAAGGCCTCTTAAGACTTTTATTTAATAGCAATTATTCAACATGATGACAGTAATAACAAAGGGTTTTTTCAACCAAATATTCTGGTTATTTATTCCATCATCCAAACTGCTACTAATCACTAGGAATTTGGGGAAATGTCACCACTGCATGCAAATGCTGACTGAAATGCTGCAAAATACTTGCTGCCATGATTATTTGTAAATAATAACTCTGATTCTTATCAAGGAATACCCCTAACTCTTCACCTTGCAAATGTTGATATCTAAGCATTGCCTTATTTAATTTTCAAATGTAAGTACAAATGTTCTTACCTGAAAAGAGGAAACAAATAAGTTTTATCTTGAAAGGATAAAAAAAGTTATTCTAGTTTTAAAACAGGACTAATATTTCACCAGGAGTAATTTTCACTACTGGGCCATAAGACAGTAGTGAAACTACAAAATAGCAGTGAACTACAAAATATTTCATTATATATATATACAAATAAATGATCTGCTTTAGTTTATTAAAGGGTCACTATTTATAATGTCTAAAATATGCCAAAATGTTTATAATGTCTAAAATGTCAAGCAAAACATAGATTTTTAGATATTTTAATTGTATTAATTGGATTTGAATTTATTTTTCTTTTCAGGCTTATGAAGCTCCATTTATTTCCAGAATAAAACAAAAGCATATCCGGGCAAAAAACTACTTTGCTCAGATTCCCGCAATGTCGTCATTTTTGCATAGAAGTACCAATCCAGCTGATGCAAATTCCTGCAAAAAACATAATTCTTCTAAGTTAAAGAAGTGAACTGAATTCCTAGGTTTTAAAGAAATACACACTTTCATCAATACCTTAATTGTATTACACAGAGCAAAATAAACTTCTGAGGATAAAATAATTTGATCTCAATCAATTGCTATAACTGCATTTCAAGTTTTGTAACCTCATTTTAAAAAAATAAAATGTTGTTAAAGAGCTTTGTAAATTCTCACTTTTTAGAGCAGTGATTATTTTTCTGTGTATTGCTGCATTGCTCAAAACATTCTCTCTATAGTGTAATATTCCTGTTGAGCAAATTCTGTTAATTCTTTGTCACCCTTTAATTAGAAAATTAATACTATTGCACTGTACTAAAGTTATTTTTCTTGTCTTAAGCACGTGAAGCAGAAACCCCCTCAAACCTTGGATTCCTACAGAACAACAGAATAGATATACTTTTCCAGATATAGCTGTTTTGCCCTGCAAACATTTCTGCAAAAGAACAACTTTACATTTTGTAGCTCATCTAGATGGTCATAGTGGTCATAATTAATCTATTACTACTACTACTACTACTACTACTATTATTATTATTATTATTATTATTATTATTAAAAATACCATAAGTTGAAATACGTATTTCAGACTGTTTGAAATATGTTTATTTTTGAGGAGTTTGTATTACTTGAAGAAGTAAATTCCATAGCTAAAAAAGTTTATGCTTGATTATAGTTACAGAGCAAAACATGGTATGGTGTAAATTCAAAAATCCAACACAAAGTTGCAAGGTTCTTCTTTGAAACCTCTATTATAGATGTGGTTTCGACCCAGCCTTTTGCTCTGGCAAATGAAACTGTATAGGAAAGAGTAGTAGCATTTACAAAGAGAAATATGCACATATTTGGCAGGAAACAGCTGAAAACTTATTGACTCCCTCAACAGAACATGAACTATAGAACCAATACGTGGCTGACCAGTGCATTTTAACATCAGGGGAACCTTTCCATTGATTCTACCATTAAATTCAAAATTTTAGTTTAATTAAATTCTGGATTTTAGTTCAGTACTGAACTAATTGTAGAATTGCAGCACATGAGCTTTCCAGCTGACTTATGTGTGTGCTTTCTGACATCTGAGCCTTAAGATAGGAATAGCTGCTAAGTCTGAATTTCCTCCAGAGTGATAAAAGGAGTTTTGAAGTAGATTATGGATTGAATGGCAACGAGTCACATAGATAGGAATCTGTCTCTTTATAAATTTGTTTCCTTCCTTCTTAAACAGATTTTAAAAAATGTAATTTACAACTCCAGAAGGATGATTTAAATAAATGGTAAGGAAGTTCAAACAAATGTGAAAAGCCATTGATTTCTATGCAATGTGGTGTTGGAGATTTTTGGAATCCTAGAACCGTTTAGGCTGTGAGGACCTTTGAGACCAGCCATTAATCTGACAGTGCCAAGTCCATGAAACTGTGTGTCTAAGTTCTACATCCACATGGCTTTTAAATACCTCTAGCTGTGGTGACTCCACCACTCCCCTAGGCAGCCTCTTCCAATGCTTGACTACCCTTTCTGTGAAGAATTTTTTGCAATTATCCAACATAAATCTCCTCTGGTGCAACTTGAGACCATCTTCTCTTGTCTCTCTAGACTCTTTACCAGCTTCACTGCCCTTCTCTAGACATGCTCCAGCACCTCAATCCCTTTCTTTAGTGAGGGGCCCAAAACTGTATTCAAGGTACAGCTTAATAGTGAAGAACATCTGAGGTGTGACCTCACCGGTGCTGAGCACAGGGGGACAATCACTGCTCTGGTCCTGCTGGCCACACTATTTCTAGTGGCATCCTAGGCCAGGATGCCATTGGCCTTCTTGGCCACCTGGGAACAAGCTGGCTGATGTTCAGAGAGTCATCAACCAACACCCCCAGCTCCTTTTCCACTGAGCAGCTTTCCAGGCACTCTGCCCCGAGCCCGGAGTGCTCCTGGAATTGCTGTGACAAAAGGGCAGGACTCTGCACTTCGCTTTGTTGATCCTCCTACAACTGGCTTCAGCCTGTCCAGATCCCTCTGCAAAGCCTTCCTACCCTCTGTCAGGTCAACACTCCTGCCCAGTTTGTTGTCTGCAAACTCCCTGAGGGTGCCCTCTGTCCCCTCATCCAGATCATTGGTGAAGACAATAAACAGGGCTGGCCCCAGTTTACTGAGCCCTGGGGACCACCACTGGTGACTGTGCTCCAGCTGGATGTAAGCTCCATTCACCACCATCATTACCTCTTTTCCCTGGCTATGCCATTTAGTCACACCATGAAAACTTTTGTGTAAATAGTTAAAAATTTGTGCTGGAAGTATAGTGTGTTGAAATTAGCATAAAATCCTTCATGTTAGTGGTCTTTAGTTGCTAATTTTGATTATTATAAATGTTTTGTTGATATTGTTACTGAATTTAAAACCAATTACTTTTTTACCAGCTTTTGCCCATAGCATTTATAACTGTATTTGATTTCAAGAAAGAATTAATATTTTCTCTAATAGTTACTGTATTGCTTCACCTGTTTATGTAGCTTGTATATGATCTTTAAAAAGGTGCCAGACAAGTATGAAGAATGAAAATGTTCTCTGTATCAGACAGTGGAGAATACTGGAAAAGCTGACTGAAAATATCAGAGTCAGAGTAAAGATACTGCATTTCTAGAAGCCATTGCATTTTATCAGGAAAACTGTTCAGCTAAAGGGTCAGGCCTGCCTAAGTTTCTAACAGAACTGAGTAAATTCTTTAAAAGCACAGCTGATCATCTTTGCTTGTATTTTAAAGAGTTACTCAGAAGATGGTTTTAGAATCTGTTGGTAAAAAAGGCCTTTTGGAGCACAGATCCTTCCAGGATAATGAGAACAAATAACTGCAAAGTGTTGGTACCCCTTCAAAGAATAGAATGTGAGGTGAAATTCTAACCTCTGTTCACTTCTGATAAGTGGCTGAAGTGATAAGCTTATCAAGTCTCTTAAATCATAACTTAGAGGTTGAGATTGAGGAATCCATACTCCTGAAACACTCCTGAAGGGCTGATGGGTGATGCTGGGATTGACTCCATTCTTTCCCAAAGACTCCCACTCCCAGGTGAAGGGGATCAGCCCACTGGGCATGTGAGGTTCCTTCTGCACTCGCAGACACGAGGCCAGTCAATAACTTCTCTTACCTCACAGGAATCTTCTGAGCAGGAGTTGTGGAGCATGAATGAAAATTTTCCTTCTCCCCACCTCCAAGACCACTGCCAATCCATTTCCAAAGAGAAAGGTTCTTGTTTTCTTCTCACATGCACAAGTGATTAGTATGGTAATTTCCAAGGAAAACACATGTGTTTTGACTCCCCAGTCTCAAGAGGAAAATCTATGCTTTTTTCAGAATGTAAATTTCCCTATTTATATCTCAAAGGAAGAAGAACTCAGAATAATTGTTTTCTCCACCTCCTTTCTCCAAAAAGATGTCCCAATGAGCAAAATATTAGGTCTCTTCTTAGATAAGAAAATAATTGTAAACGGTGATAAAGCAGGATTCTAAATTAAATATGTGAGGGTAGCAAAGTAGTTGCTGACTTCCATTTGGCATATGGAAAATACTTTTTCAATAGGAAATTATAATATACTAACTGCGATAAAAACCAAAATCATCCACATCTTGGGTTTTTTAATTATTATTTCTTTTTAAAGAGCCTAAATTTAAACATGTCTATTAGCTGAGCTGGGAGTTCTTTAATATGCTGCTGTAGTACCATGTTAGCTCCCAAACCTGTTGCCTAAGGATGAAATTTGCATGCAAAATGGATGGGAGTTATTTTTGTCACCTATATATAGATAGTTCTCCTAGCTTATCTCGTACTGTCAATTGTCCTTATTACAAGAGTCATCCCTGGCATGTCTTGCAGGCCTAAATGTACCTTCATCATTCACTCTTCTTTTGAGTGCAAATTTTTTACATCAGGAATGTAGAATTCTGAAGATGAGAGTTTTGGTGAGGTTTTGTTTGTTTGTTTCTTTAAAGAGCAGTTCATTAGCAAAAGACATGAGGGTTCCATCATCTTGGTCCTTTCTCTCCAATTTTTTTTATGACTCCCATCTTTCAACTTCAGCAAGATAAGAAATACAGATATGTGATAGGCATACAATTGTAAAAGAAAGCTTGTGAAAATCCAGAGAAATGGATAGTAGTAGAATGTAAATACAAAGTACTTAATATAGCTGTTCTTAATAAAATTATTGTAGTTAAGTGGGGATGAATGGCAATGGAAATATTTCCTTCTTCATTGCCATTTCATAATGATTTCACAGTAGTTTGATTTTCAGTATTTCGAATCTGTGTTGCATTTTAAAAAATCTTCATAATAAAGCAGTTCTAAACCTAGACTCAAGATCATATATGAATTTTCAAGGAAAAAGCCCTGCAGAAATGCAACAGTAAATTGTGTGTATACTGACAGACATTAATAAAAAGTGGGTTTAGGCTCCTGCTTACAGATAAAAAACACTTTAATCTTGTCTAATCTTAATTAAATGAAAGAAAATAGTATTTTTGTTAAAATCTCTTTGCAATAGATATATTTTTTATCGTTCAGCAAAAACCCACTATTTTTAGGAGTGAAGAAAAAAAGGAGAAAATATATGCAGATATATTTGAGAGCTAAATTTACTTAGTGAACCAAATTAAAATCCCACTCAATAGGTTCTTCCTTTTTTTTCAAAGCTTCCTTCACTTCAGTTGTTCCCAGACTGTGGTTTGTGGAGAAATATTAAAAAGGAAGAGTCAGTTTATTTTCAGTTAAAAGTTTGTTCCTAAGTGATATGGTAATCTGAGCGAAAACAATCTGGTTATGTTTCAAGAAGTTTTGAGACTGTTTCTGTAAGGTAGAACACAGAGTATGCCCACCAACTGTGCATCTCCCTTTGAGTTTTGGGAGCATATCGCACAGAGAAAAGGCCACGCGCAGGTTGTGACGACGGCAGACGGGGATCAGAGCGCGTACGGAGACCGGGCGGAGTCCTGTGGTTTGTGTTGCCAGGGCCCTGGGCAGGGACGGGAAGTGAGGGTAGGAGCCATGTGGTCACGCTCTACTTGTTGCCCAGAAATGTTTTGTACAGACCAAGTACACCTCCTACCAGAAAATACTCCACGCCACACAGCTACACAGAACGGAAGGACTGACTGCAGTCCCACCGACAGCCCTTTGCTCAGTACTGGTTAATAGTTATAAATGTACCCCAGTTTTGTACCTCAGTGGGGGATGAGAAATCGACACAAAATTTTAAGGGACAGATTGACAGGTTTGTCTTTCTCGCCCTCCACAGAAAGGATGCTTTTGGTAAATCTTGGGTCCTCAGTTATGCTGAATATTGACCCTGGAAATTAAACTTGTGATTGCAGTCGTATTATTAATGCTATATATTCTGCAGTTACTGCATTTGCCACCAGCAATCCCAAAGAAACTTAGAGGCTGCATTCAATAAACCACTGATTTGTGAGCCCAACTGGCTCTTCTGAGTGTGACTGGACCTGCAGACTAATCGTGCATCTGACATAGGGCCTAGGGTGATGTTTTTGCAACAATATGTGAATTTGTTAGTGTGTCAAATATTGTCCTTCTGCAAAATTGAGATTCGTGGGAAATTCTGCAATTCCTTTATTCTGTTTAGGTGCTTCTCTTTCTACCGCTGTCTTTGAGGTCTGATTTGCTGTCTTACCTGTACACACCCTTAAACAAACACTGGCTGGTTAAACTGAACAGATAAGGATTTCTAATATATCTCTGAGGAGAAGAGGAAAAAATGCAGCTAAAGAGTTAAATTCTGTGTTATGTAAAGGCAACATGGAGAAGAAAAGGAACATGACAATGCTTTATTGCTACCCTTAGAATTACTACTTTTTTCTGAGAAAGCAGATTTCAGATTGAGTTGATGAACAAATTGCCTTATATTAGGCAACCACACTATATATATACAAAACATATATATATATATATATATAAAATATACAGTGATTCAAGGCGAATGGATTTAACTGATCTGGCTACATGTGCTCAGATTCAGACATGCATGTCTTCTTGACCTCTTATTTGTGCCTTCTTGCACAATTTTCACTGTGCTTCCTTATTTTTCCCTTATCACAAGTCTTTTGAACACAGCTCAGAACTTCTTTTGTGTATGATCTCTAACATCCTGTTCTGCTGGTGAGGAGGCATTTGTGCCCAGAGCCAAACACGTGTCGAGACTGCTGCTGCCTAATGTAGTCATAAGGTGTACAAACGGCTCAGTGTTTGGCAGGCACAAAGGAGTGTGCCAGAGCAATTTGCTTCCTGGCATGAAGGGATTCTCTGAGACTATTTTCATCTTGCATGGGACTTGTGAAATACTGAAGTCATGTCATGTTCTGATTATAATTTGCCCCTGACTAGATATTTTTGATTTCTGGGATAGGATCACTCCATGCAAAAGACAGCTTAACAATTCTGTGTTTCAGTGCCTCTGAACGTGCCATTTTCTCCCTCTCTTCCTTCTTGCTGGAATCTGCAGTTTGTTGCAGATTTCAAACCTGTCAACACCCAAATGTGTGACACCAGCTCTCAATACATGTGAAAAAACTA
This sequence comes from Notiomystis cincta, assembly GCA_013398075.1. Lineage (NCBI taxonomy): Eukaryota > Metazoa > Chordata > Aves > Passeriformes > Notiomystidae > Notiomystis > Notiomystis cincta. The sequence goes on along the minus strand of VZRX01000441.1, from coordinate 611,141 downwards.
AGCTGAGGGACACGATAATATGTAACAGAGGAAGAAGACAGAAGTTCCGCAGAATCTATTTTGCGCAGCACAGAAAACTTTCCTGTAAACTCCATTTTAAGTTGTATAAGTGTTACCAGCCTGCGCAGGACAGGAGTTTGGACTTCACGACTGTCCCTCGCACTTGAAGGTTAGAGGAAACCGTCGGTGCTTCCCCTGCAGAGCGTTTTACGAGCCGCTTAAATCGCAAACCTGACAATATCAAAAATACGAGTAAGCCCCAAGTTCAAGTGAAGGAAGTTGACGTTTAGAACACTCCCCGCGGCCAGGGAGGCGCGTCAGCCGCGGCCGGGCTGGGTCCGGCTGGCCCTCGGCTCCCTCGCTGCGCTGCTCGGAACATCGCTCGCCCTGGGCCAGGTGCCGATGCTGCTGTGGTCAACTCAGAGGTAAGAAATCGAATGGAGGTGTATCCCTATGCTCCTGCTCTCTGTGTGTGTGTGTGGCCGGACTATACTGTGCCATCGATTATGGTAAATCAGTTCTGGGCAATAAAATTGTCCGATAAATAAATTTGCACCTTGGACATCAAACAAGCCAACAAATGATTTTACCCATTTTTATTTATAATTCTGGTGTTCTAAGCTGAGCAGAAAGAAGTAAATAAATAATGTAAACTAAAAATCTGAAGTAGATGTACTTTATTCACCCTAAGACATCTTTAAACTCCACTGTTAGAGAAGTTGTGACTTAAAGCCGCAACGTAAGGCAGCGATGCAAAAAGGAGCTGACCAAAAAGTGTGTGGCAGTTTTTTCAGCTTTGCATTTCCTAACTTCTGAACCCTGACTTTTCACTTAAATGTTCTTTTTAATACAGGTTCTTAAATACACTGCTGTATATATATGGCTCAGTTATTGGAAGCAGCTGCAGTCTTGACAGATCCAGAGACACATGCAGTTCAGGGGTTTGCATATACTTATGAAATAGGACTTTGAAGCTGTCTTGAAAGAACCAGGTATAGACCTCCTTCTTTCCAACCAGGAATTTTACTCATGCTAAAATACTTAAGAATTTTCTACCATTACTTGAGAATTCCAAAATATGGCAGGTTGGGCAATGCAGTAGCTTCAGGTGGATACTGGATATGTAAAGTCGCCAGAAACCTATGGGTCACTTATTTACCACTTTTGCCATATGTTTACTCATCTTTTATGCATTTCCAAAACTGGAAACTCTGCATATAGAAATCTGCAAGTTTTGAAAAAGTTTGATTTTGTAGCTTTCGCTTTTTTTTATCCCAAAAGAAAAAAAAAAAAAGGATGTCTCAAAGTCAAGGTCTTTTTATATTTGAAATACTTAGTGATTCACCACTGTGTAAGAGAGGCACACATATGAGTATTAACCCCTGTATTTAAAAGCAAAGTAAATGTTGGAAAGCACTGTTTTAAGGTTAAAAGTGATCCTAAGCATCTAAGAAAAGATCAGTGCTGCCTTTGTCCTACTTCCTGGTTTACATAAAAAACACACCTGCTGTATATATAAACTAGATCTTATCACTTAATCCCATGTGGTCATAAAAGAAAATTTTCCAACAAGATGCAATTAGCAGCTTGCTCTACTGCAGATTTTTCTGGTTTATACAAATCTAGAGCAAGAAAATCAGGATACTGGACTGAGTAAACAAGTTCATGTTTCCAGTAATAGAATCTTTTGTGGAAGAAATGTTCCTCCTACCATGACATTTGCATTTTGAAAGGAGAAGTTCTTGTGGGGCCAAAATTAGTTCTGGTGAAGGTCTATGAAGGAACTGAAAACAAGTTTTCATTATTTCATAAAATAAAGTAACACTAACTTTCTGTTCCTAACCCCTAACTCTGTGCTTTACATCTTGGTACTTCACAGTTGCAAGGTGTGACCCAGAGGTCTATGAAATTTAGAAATTGTTATTAAGCCTTAGGAATTAGCTACAGAATTGCAGTAATTACCACTGGATTTCTATTCACTCTGTAGGAACATGTCTCACCAGTATGAAAGTTTAGCGATTCATCCATCACCCTTTCCCAGGTTACTTGGTAGGATTTGATATCAAATAGTTGAAGGACACTACATTTTGTTCTAATTCAGAACTAGCCAGAGTTTGCCAAGCCATATCTCAGGACAGCTCTATTAGAGAATGTAACACTTCAAAGGCTCTTTTATGCATTATTACTGTACTGGAATTATGTTATTAAAGGTAATGTTGGATGCCAGACAGAGATGAAACCTGCAGCTGACAAACACATGCAGTGCACGAAGCAAAGGGAAGTGTGATAGCCACTCTTACAGAGACATTAGTAAATCAAATACCTCTTTCCTCTAGAAAGAAAAATGCAGATCCCCTACTGGGAGAGAAGTACGTGGTTTTTTTAAAAAAACAACATTCTTTCTCAATTCAACTGGGGAATAACTGAGTATGTCACACTGTCCTGTTTTTCACAAAAGAATATATCAGTGGATATTTTTCAAATAACTTTGGCATGGAAAATTTGACCTTTATTTTAAATCAGCCTTTAAACTAATATTCCCTGGTTGGTTTTTTGAAGCAGGGAAGGTTGAGAGGCTCTTCTTGCACATGATACACAGAAGAAATTTGATTTAGCCATTTTGAACCAATATTCAGAAGAATTACTTTCCCTCCACAGAAAAAGAGTTGGTGTTTGAGGAAATAAATTCATTAAAATTAGCTTTTGTGATTGCCCCCTCATGTGTTTGTCTTAGGAATGATTTTTGCCTACAGTCTTTTAAAATATATTACTTCCTGGGTTTTTATGCTATGCTTATGTAAGGAAAATAATCCCTTTCTGGGAGACCCAGATCATAAGTGACTTTGAGAAGGTGTTCATGCCAATTAGTACATTTGCACTGTTTCCTAAACTACAGGGACTTTACTAAAAAATCTGCTGAAAGAAAGTGCAACATAAAAAGGAAAATTTTTTTTAGCTATAATTTTATTGGATGCCTCTGGAGACACTGTGTGCCAATATGAATGCTGTTTTACTTCTGCTGAGCAGGGGAAAACACGATTTCTTAGATGGTAATCACAAGGTGACTGATAGAACTGACAAGCGTAACTTGTAGCTTGGAGTTCTGAAGCCAGCTACAAAGCAAAAATGTAAGCTCATGAGTTAGACTGCTAGAAGTCTTGTGATCTTCCTAGAAGCCCTTCTGGTGGGTCCAGATACAGGGAGTCTTCAAATCTTTGCTTCCATCAACCTAATTGCTCAAATTCCAGAAAAAATACTGTTCAGGGAAGAACATATTGTTGTCATGTCAGAGCAGTGAGGCGAAGAGGCAAAATAACAAGCCAGGCTTGCTTTCCTCACTTCCTTTAGTGCATTGTTTGACTGTTGGAGGAAAGAGAGAGCAGCTGACTTTTAAGTTTCCTCAGAGTTTCCTTAGGATTCCTTAAACTTGCGTGCTCCTGCACTCGCGTTAAAGCGCACACATGAGCGGCGCCGCTTGCCACTGTAGCGCCGCTGGAGCTGCGGCGGAGTCCGGCGCGCTTGGCTCGGCCTGGGTCCGACCGTGGGCGGCTCTGTGTCCCTGGGCACGGCATTCCGAGGGAGCACTCGGACTGCAGTCGGCGGGTGCGCTGGCCTGCTGCCACACCGTGTCACTGTCACCGTGTCACCGTCACCGTGTCACTGTCACCGCGGGGGATGCGCTGCCTGGGCGTTCGGGGAGCGCATCCTCAGCGTGTCCACGCCCCGCGGCACTGGCGGATCCCCGCGTCACCCTGCAGGGCACAGGGAAGCGCCACTAAAACCTCCACTGGGCGAGGAGGCTGCTGCACAAGGCCTTGAGGAGCGGCTGAGGGAGCTGGGGGCGCTGAGCCTGGAGCGAAGGGCGCTGAGGGGACACCTTACTGCTCTCTGCAACTCCCTGACAGGAGGTGTAACCAGGAGGGGTTGGCCTGTTCTCGCAGCGGGCAAGAGGTTGGATAGGAGGAAATAGCCTCAGGTTGCACCAGGGGAAGTTTGGGGGGGATATTAGGAAAAATTTCTTCACTGCAAGTGTGTCAGGCGTTGGAACAGGGAAGTGGTGGAGTCAGCTGGAAACGTTCTAAAAACACGTGGATGTTGCACTTAGGCACATGGTTTAGTGGTGGATGTGGCAGTGCTGGATTGACAGTTGGACCTGATGATTTCAGAGACCTTCTCCAGCCTCAACTTTTCTGTGGTTCTGTTTCCAGCCTGAACCACGGTGAGAATGCCCCGAGCAGACAGCAGCAGCCCCCTCGGGTGCAGCCTTCCCTACGGCCGTGCAGAGTGCTCAGCAGACTGCTAAAAAGGGGCAAAATCATGCATGCAGAGTATTGTGAATATAAATGTTAACAAATGCTGCATTGTGATAGAATTATAAACCAACTGATGTAGATTTAATTTTTTATGATGATGAAGTTACTAAAGTTGACTGCTTGAAAGTTAAAAAGTGTCAAAAAGGTGTTTTCAAGGTTAGATAGCTAACAAGAATTGCTTCAAGGAACAGGGAATTTCTTAGAAGCAAGTATGCTTTTAAAGAGGATCATTAAACTTCTGAGGTTTTGAGTTCATAGCAAAAGCTTTTACCATTGTGCTGCTGCAAATAATTTTGTTTTGTTTGATGTGCTTTCTGTTACCTTTTATTCTTAATTGCAAGTCCCCAAAGCTCTCAAAAACTTCAATTTTTTTTCTAAGATTAGATATGAAATGGATTTATTTAGTTAGTTTTAAAATATATATACCAAGATACTCAGTGTCATTTTCTGTCACACAAGCTATTTTTTATCATCTCTTATTTTAATCTATCTGCTTTTTCTTTAATATCATTAGTATTTTGATGTGGCCATGCAAGGCACAAAGTCTGTATGAAAGTCAGATTTCTGAAGAGTAATTCAGAATCTTTGGGACTTTCTGTGTTTCCAAATATATTCATTTTAAAGATTATACTTAACTTTTTTGAAATAGGGAGGTTTGTCTTCTCTGAAAAGTTGAGGCATGCCTGTTACAATTTCTAAGTTACAATTTCTAAGTTATGTTCGTAAATATAAGTTAATATGGATTTCCAAGCACAAATTAACAAAGAAGTGAAGATGCTGAGTAAAACTAAGAACATAACAGATAATTTTAACCAATAAAAAACATTTCCTTCATCTCAGCAAGATTTAATTCTAAAGCTTGAAAAGTGACAGGCAGAAGATCTACTAGAATTTAATTTTCACATCTCCAGCACGTTGTCCTGAGGGAGTCCTCCACATACAGAGTTTGCTCTAACACTTGCCCAAGCCCCAAAGTCTGATAGGTATCATCTACTGCTGCAGGACTGGGCTGGTTTTATCTCTGCCATGGGTGCAATTTGAGGCTTTCAATTCCCTTTCAGCAATCTTCATTGGAATTACAGGGAGGACTTGGAGTGCAATTTAGATTTTCTTTATCCAGAAAACAACAGTGAACCCCTTGTGTCTTCATTAACCCTGTTCTGCCTCCATCTTAAACCACTGCAATGATTCTCATTCATAAAAGCTTACTGTGCAAGGGTCATTTGCAAATGGCTTTGGGTTAGAAATTTTAAATTTTATCTTAACCTGATCAAATTGCAACCATATAATAGCTGATGCTAGAGCACACAACAATTTCCTGTGTTCGAGTCTTTGCAATTAGAACCAGTTAGAGTCTCTGGAATACCTGTTGTCTCAGGCTTTAGCCATTGATGTTTGCCTGGGTAAAGATGGGAGACTATGCATCAAGTTCACAGTTTTCTACAGACAATTTTCACTAGTCAAAACACCTAGGATACAAATGTTCATAAAAAGTTTCATCCCTACAGACCCATGTTGCATACTTTTAAAATCCCAATGAGGTGTTGAAAGAATAATGCCAGCTCTTGTTTTGCCTATTTCCTGTAGCAGCAAAACTGAATAGATGAGTTGTTTCTCTGTCCAGTCCTCATAGTGCCAGGCTGGCAAAAGAGTTGTAATCTGGGTGCCTTGAGTCATTCCATTCAGAAGAGCTCCTGTTGGTGGAAAAGTGGCTTTTCTGAACAGCTTCTGTAGAATGGCTCCTTCATCATGAAAACTTATTAGGAGAGAAGAACTTGTTTACAACAGCACTGCAAGACACTCCTGCTAACAAAAGTTTTATAAAAAATTACTAGTTTATGGCAACTTGTGTTCTAGTCTGAGTTCTGCTCTTCCTGACTTCCATCTGTCAGCACTGCCAAGTGTTTTGGGAGTTGGGATGCTGTCTGGGAATTCTCTCTGAATATTTTCAGCATATTCTTCTTCACTGCACTTAGTAGGTAACTTTTTTTGGAAAGATGCAGCTCTGCTGTTGTGCACAAACAAGAAAATAGAGAGAGATGTTACCCCTATTCATTCTTGTTGTAATACAGTCAATTTGATACAGGCATAAATGGGCAATTTCTTCGTCTCCTCTTGAGTAGAATGGAAGTAAACTGAGCTGCAAAGTTGATCTTAAACCAAAGATGATGATTTCATTACCTGCCGCTGCATATGTAAAGAAAGAAGAGGTGTCATCATTGGCAGCAAGTTTTACAGGAAAAGGAATTATTCCTTTGTAGATCACAGTGGAATCAAGACACTGCTGTGCACGAAGGACACGTGGTCTCAGCACAGGAGCTGACGGTGCTCTTGCAACCCCTTTTTACCCCGAACTCCAGAAACCTCGTCTTGTTTCTGCAAGATAGGGTACGTAAACCACTTTTTTTCCTCACCAATACTGAGCTCAAGTCTGTACCTTAATGAGATGCCATGGCTCCTCACCAACCTACTCTCTTTGTTTTTCAGCTTAGCATAGATGATTTCACATACTTCAGTGAATCCTATGGCAACAAGAATCCGTTCCAAAATGTTCAGGCAAGCATTTATCTCTTTTATTTCTTTATGTGCAGTATTTAAAAAGAAAAAGATGTAAGAAAGATGCAAACACACAGTAACTGGGAAAAGAGAACTGAGTTGAAGAAGTTTTCCTGTTTAAATTATTAAGACTATTCCAGTTTAAGCAGATTTGTTAAACCAAATCAACTGAGTTTGCAGATATATGCTTTGTAGCTATTATATTTTTTAAGTCTGAGTTTTCACAATTCATCATAACTGACAAAATTGTTCTTAAATAGGCTGCAATTTTCTATTGTAAAAAACCAATATAAACTTCAAGACCAACATCCCAAAATTCTGTTCTGAAGCCATTGGAAGAAAATAACTTATAGGAACCAATAATTTTTTTCCTATTTTCAGAATTTAATACCTACTTTGTTTTTACAGAAATTAAAGCCCATTCAGTGAGTTAACTGTTTTATATTTGTCTTAAGTTAATGTATCACTAGATGCTGTATTGCCTTAGTCTTCATGGAAAAAATAATGCTAGTTGATTAATTTGAAATGAACTCCAGACACAGAATTTAAGATGGAATTCTCCTGAGTCAGGCAACAGCTTCAAATTCTGTCCTCACTGAGAAGGTTTATGGATTTCGTGCAGAGCATCTACGGTTGTACTTACATGACAGTTTATTGAAATGTAATTAGACAAAATGTTCACTTGTGGAAGTCATAAAGACATTCCTGGAGGCAGTGCAGGATGAACAGAGCTGTTAGTAATGTAAATGGTGTCAGAGCACACAAGGAAGAGTAAATTCCCAAGCACCACACAGCAAGCACTATATGTAATTAAATACATAAATATTCACATAATACCTGTCTCTACATTTGTACAAGGAACCTCACATCTTCCTTGTATAACTGGAGCTGGAGATAATCATCTCTTTGTCATATAACAGCATTTTAACATTGGTGCTGGAAGAGAAACAATTATTCAGAGGATCTGCATGGGTTTTCTGAGGAATGAATGGGAGCCATAATCATCTGTACTGTAAGGATCAGTGGTTGTGTCCTCAGGCAGATGCACTGGTTCTTCTTTGCTGTTTCTTATCTTAGGGTTTAACATCTCTGCAAGGCGGTGTCTGGAGCAAATTTTTGTTGCTGTCTGACTACAAAACTGGTTTAATTTCAGCTGTTTCACATGCACTGCAATACATGACAATGCCAGTTCCTAATAATGTGGTAATCTTATTTAAGTAGGCCCTGGATGTTTAAGAGAAGGGATATCAAAGTATTTAAAACATTCTTCTTTTGCCTTGTAATCAGGACTCCATCAGCACTGTAGGTAGAGGTTAGAGGCTTTAAAGTCTAGAGATGAGGCCAGAGACTGATGGGTTTAGAAATCAGGTGGTATACAAGGGGATTGGAGACCTAGTGAGGGCTGGTGAGCAGGTCCTAGCTAAACAAAGAGTCATATTTGAGTAAATCTTCGAAGGTCTGTATCTGGCAGGTCAAAGATTTAACCCCAAGTTTTTAACAGTCTGAATAATTGTCAGCAACCGGGTTTTTTCTGACCTTGCCTCTGTTCTGTCTGTCTTGGAGCTGAGAAATTTTTCCTTATTATGGCTTTTTTAACACTGGAAAGTTTCTTTTTACGAATTGCTCACCTTAACTCCAGCACTTCCTACTTTTGTTCTCTTGGATTTGACAATCTTAATGCTTTTCTAGTGTAGTTTGATGGAGGTGAGGTGCTGTAAAATGAGTGAAGGAAAATGAGATGTATAAATTACATACTTCTTTTTCATCTAGGTGCCCATAGAGAGAGTTCTATCAATATCTGTTCCATAGGGTTTAGTTCTTAGGGCCAGAAAAGGAACTTTATGATCATCCATACTGGACGTAACAGAGTCTACAAAAATTTGCTTGCTTGCTATCGTAGTACTTGAACTCCACTTGAGATACTTTGGGTAAGAAATCAATTCTTAATCATGCTATGAAAGATTGAAATAATATTCACTCAACACAGGAAGAAGTGAAGGCTGAGTCTGAATTTTCTCACTGGGGAAATTAGAATCTTTGATGTTGCATAATCACAAGTTTTTTACCTACACATTCTATATTATGCAAGTGATCAGTGAAGCTATAATAGATGTTCCATTGCTCTCAAGCATCCTCCTTATGAATTTCAGAAATGCAAACTTATTCATAAGCCTAAGCTGGAGATTTCATTTACATTGTACAAGTGCATGTAGCAGCATGTGTACTACAAGAAAAGAGTGTTATTTGAAAAAGAGTTATAGACTTGTAAACTCCAGAAACATTTGCAGATACTCAGTTTTTTCAGCAGCATTAGCAGCTGTTCTGAGCTTTTGGTATCAATGGGTTTGCACGCAATAAAAGAATCTATTTCCAGTTAATACAATAAATCCAGGTAGATTATTTATCTTGAACTTCCAAACAACTTCTAAATTAAATAATAAAATACAGAGATTAGCATTTGGGGAACTTTGTCAAGCAGCCAGCTACCCTACAAACTGTTTTTCTTTAATACCAGCTTTGGCTTTCCCCAGACAATGCTCAGCTCCTTAGAAGTGCAGTGTATATTAACACACTCCAATTAGTGGCCAGCTGTGCAGCTACATAATTATGGCTTTAAGTCATTGCCATTTGTGGTCTGATAACTCCATCCTGTCCTCACTCAGTGGTCATAGGCTAAGCAGTACTGTTTAGTCACGTGTGATACAGAGGTTCTAATAAAGTTTTGATTGTCTTTATTTCCTCTCTTTTAGTTTTATTGTATTTTTTTTTCAAGGGAACATGCACAGAACTGCATAATAATCAAGATAGAAGTTCATCATAGATTTATTCAGTGACATGATGATATTTCATTCTCTAGCCTTTTCTAAAATAATATTTGATTTTTTTCAATCCTGATCACTATCAGCCTCTGAATTACCATTTTCAAATGTAACTCTCAAGGTTTCATTACTAAAGGGTAACACTCGGTTTTGAATCTATTACTTATTATTTTGCATGTAAAATTAGGTTTGTTTTTCTGTCACTCTGTACTGTGTTAAAATCAATTTACATTGAATCTTATCAGTTACTCAGTTGCCCAAGAGGTCAGGTTTTCTTCTCGACAGTCCCTTGGATCTGTCTGTAGCCCTCAGAAATAAAAAAAAATGGTGTCATGTTTCCCACAGTACAGTGCAGAATGGAGGTTTGTTCGACAATACTTCCTGTAGCTGCAACAGACTTTATCAGGTAAATGACATCAGATCAATTTTCATTAAAATTATAGCTTACAGCTTTATGCATACATTTGAAGGACATGACTACAGTGTAAAAGCTTGTGGGACAGATAATAATTGGAAAGCTAAAATTAAACTTTCCCCTTCTCCTTCTTTTCCACTTCCTCTCTCTCCTTGTCCCTCTCCTGCTCCCAGCTACTGTGTGGTTTCCTTTAGCAGAACGCAAAATCAGGTGTTTCCCAATGCCCTCTTCATTCTCCACCCCCTTTCGGAGTTTCCATGTTTTGCACAAGCGTGGCAGCTGAAACCCTGAAATGTGTAAAGCAGCATATGGGTATTGTAAAGGAAAGTGCCCAGTTGCCAGCTGGCAGGGAGGACACAGAGGCCTGGATCAGATTGCCTCCCGAGGCTCTTGGGTGGGTGTCCTGCGGTCCTGCCCTTCAGGTGAAGAGCAGCTGAACACCAGTGGCTGGAGGCTGAGACAGGTGGCAGTGCAGCACTGCTTAGCAGCAGAGGCACAACTGGGATGGTACTCAGTAATGAGACATTTTATATCTTGTTCTACATTCAGTGAGGAATCTGCTTAATATACAGCCTCGGATGAAATGGCTGCTGCCATTATGGCTGCAGCTATGGGACAGGTGATTAAAATATTGAAAATAAACCAAAATCACTGAACTGCTCAGAATTTCAGGTCTGAATTAAAATCTGCAAACAAATCAAAATGAAATGTTTCATCTTTTTCTTCCAGGAGGGCAATGCTAGAGCAGCTTTGGTTGGCACAGCATCAGGCCAGAGTCAAATCACCACAACAATAAATATATGCTACATTAATTTTAATTATTTTCAAATCTTCATCTTGCATTTTGTATCTCTAAATATTTAAAGTTAATTCTATTATCAAGAAAAATGCTTTGAAAGATGTTTTTTCACTATACAAGTTCCAAATGTATAGAATGAGGATGTTTTTCAATGCATTTCACTCAAGTATCTTTATCAGAATCTCAGCTATCAGAATTGTAAATAAAGTGAAAGATACTCTGATGCTTTATCTGAACCAATTCACTCTGAGCTTTATAATTTGTATTTTGAGTAGAAAGGTGGAAAGTATATGACATGAATTTTGTGTGTGTATGGAGGCTCTGTAGATCCTGAAATCTGCAGCTTTCTTTAATTAATAGTTACAAATTAGACACTTTTCTGTACCATGCAGGATGTACACAAATACAGGGTGTTTATTATGCAGGGTATGACTTAACTGAATGGAGCTGCTGGAACTGGAGGTGTCTGACATTGATCTTTCTCATCTCCAAGGGCATTTAGTTAGAGAGTCATCTGAGCCTTGATACACTCTAAGCTTGAGAAATTCTACATCGTCTGTCTCTTCTCTTCCACCACACATGTGGAAAAGACAGTAAAAATTTGGTGTTACTGAGTGCTTTAAGCTTGCTGCAAGGAAGTTCAGAAGCAGCCTGCAGCCACCAGCAGGCTGGTGAGAATTCACATGCTGTTTACTGTGGAGGTTCCTCACCATGACTATTAAATTAAGGACACATTAAAAAAAAAGGTTGTGTTTAATTATTAAGCATCTAAATATTAAGCAAGTAAATCAACTTTTCATCAATTTATTACAGGAAATTCTTCAGTCTTCTCCTTCATCTTTAGTTTTGCCAGCTGTTGACTCCAAGGCTACCAGGCATCTCCTGAGTGTTCTTCAAGAATCAGGAGACTGGAAGTTAACAAATGTAACTAATCTCAATGTCTCTCAGCTGGAAGTGAATGCATCTAACCAGAACTTACTGGTGGTTCAGCTACAACCACTTGCCAGGTAGGAGCTTACCACGAACAGGACTGACCCACAAGTGTGCATGATTTTTAGAGCTTTTGAAAATGTCAGCTGTATTCAGGAAATTCAGAAAAACAAAGTGGAAGGTTGTAGGGCTATCAAAATTATTTCTCTTACAAGGATGAATTCAGTGTTTTTCACAGTCCCCTGATGAGCTTACCAGGTGTAATAGATGAATTATGTTGACAAAGGCAGTCAGGCATTCCTGTTTTGTCTGCCTCATTATATGAGAACAAAGGGGCAGCTAATAAAACTAAATGCAACACACTTTTTAGCAGAAAGGCTCAATTATTTTACTCGACACATGATTAACCTGCAGAATTAATTGCTAGAAGGCATTCCAGGGGTCAAAAGTACTGGCAGGATAAATAAGCAAGCAAATAAAAATGCAGACAAAACTGAAGCTAATAAAGAGCCTGATTTTCCATCACTATGGAAGGAAGAGGAGGATTATAATTCTTTGTGTTTCCAGCTCTATGAGGGCTGTCATCGAACAGGGAAAGAGAGAGAGACTGTTCCTTCAGGTAAATGTATATTTAGAAAATATAAGGCACAGTTGCTCAGATTCTTCTGCTTACTCTTCCCAGCTTGTTACTTGGGCATTTATATATGTTGGTGTAAGGTGCAGGTATCAACATGTCCTAAAGAAATGCAATTCTAGCTATCAAGTCACTACACAAAAAGAGACATGATAACTATTTTAAGAAGCTACTGTACCAGTGTTGAAGAAGGGGTCAGCACCAAATGAAAAAAGAAGATTTGCAGAGACTGATCAAAATGCTGTCAGTAGTGTGGCTTCTCTGCTGCCGAGGAAGTTTGAGGGGTTTAAGAATCAGCTGAAGATGTGATCCTTACATTTTTAGTGGCTTTGCAGAAAAAAAGAGTCATTAGGAGGAGATGAAAGAATAACAGAGGGAATGACGGTAATCCTTTTATCAGTCAGTATCTTCATACATTTCTGATTCACATCATTCTTGCCTAGAAAAGATTTTTAATTATTTTTCTCCCTCTTTTTCTCTAGTGGTTTAAAAGATATTTCCACCCTGGAAGCAATTGCTGAAAATGGTAAGTAATATTACCTGGACATAACTAACATTTCATCATTTGTCTTTTCACTTGAGTAGGTTGTATTCTCTAGTTCCCAGGCTTTGCTTTGCTACTACTATTTAAAGGCTTTTACCCCACTCCCCTTCTACAGTGTTTATAAGCTGTGGTTCTCTTACTTTTAATCAGACATTAAGTGTCTGATTAAAAATCCATGTGGATAAGCTTGGTAAATTCATGTCTACTTCAGGCATGGGCCTTTGCTGCATGTCTCTTGACTTGAGCTGCCTCCTTCAATCTCACCTTGCACACTGCCAGCCAGAGGTGCCAGGCTCATCTGGCAATTCCAAGGCCTTGGTCTCAACAAAGGGTGTCTGCATGAATAGGAAACGCTTTTCTAGTCTTTATAAAACAATACTGATAGCCTTCTTTGCCTTTGAGACCAGTCTTTCACTGGTTTTGCAGTGTATTAAACACTTCTTGTTAAAGTTGAATCTCTCAATATAATACTATAAAAAACTTTACTTTTCTAGCATGTGGTTGAAAAAGAGATGCTGTACATAAAAATGGCACAGAGAGGCATCTCATTGCAGAGCATTTACTTATTACTCTAAATTAGAAATCAAATCATAAAGTGTGCAAATCACATTTGGGGGGTTTACAGTGTAGTGGGCTGATAATTAAACAATGTTCTTTAGTGGCTATGACTGTTTCTGCTCAGAACTGGCATTGTAAAATCAGAAGCAGATTTGAAAATCAGAGGAAAATAATTTAGTGCTGAAATCAGTTGTGTATCGTTTTCTGTTTGTTTTTGCACTAGTCCAGAATGAGTGGGTTTTATATTAAAACAAGCAGTTGGGTTTTCATCTCTGAATTGCAGAGGAGTTATTTTGTTCTCTTGTCTTTTTCCCAGAGCATACTGGATAGCTGAGCCTTGGCTTAATGTTTGGCTTGGCTAAACAGTGGTTTTTTCTTTATGGGACATTTCTTTCATAGAATATGCTGAGTTTGAAGGGACCCATTTGGATCACTGAGTCCATCCTGGCCCTGCACAGGACACCCCAAGAATCACATAATGTGCCTGAGTGTTCTCCAAATGCTTTTCGAACTCTGTCAGGTTTCTGTCTCCTCTGCCGCTTCTCTGGGGAGCCTATTGCAGTGCTCCAGGTAGAAAACTTTTTCCTGATATTCAGCCTAAGCCTCCACTGACTCAGTTTCATGCCATTTCCTTGAATCCTGTCACTGGTCATGAGTGGTGAGATCAGCAGTGCCTGCCCCTTCTCTTCCCCTCACGAGGAAGCTGTAACTGCAATGAGGTCTCCCCTCAGTCTCCTCTTCTCCAGGCTGAACAGACCAAGTGACCTCAGCCATTCCTCATAAGATTCCTCTCCCACTTCAGACCCTTCACCATCCTTGTTGCCTTCTTTAGATGGTCTTTAATTTAATTGCTTAATGTCATTTTTATACTGTGGTACCCAGAACTGTCCCAGAGCAGAGCAGGACAATCCCCTCCCTTGCCCTGCTGACTGTGCCTGATGCACCCCAGGACATGGTTGGCCCTCCTGGCTGCCAGGCCACACTGTGGATTCATCCAACTGTTGTCTCAGGCCACTTTGTTTTGGGAAAGCAAAGTGAACAGGTGCTCTGTGGGAGGATGGAAGAAAAGGCTATGCCACCTTTTTGGTCAGCATCAATTAGATGTTAATCAGGAAGAAGGTGTGTGGATTAGCGAAGAAGTGCCACTTTGCTTTGCCAAGTACAGAATCTGCACTATTGCTCCCGTGTAGGCACCTAATTTAGAGGCTCTAAAATATGGTGGACAGTCTGAGCTCTTTTCTTTGGAGAATTTGGAAATACATCATAAGAGAGGTAGAGTTCCGATCACAGGCAAACAGGAGATCAACATTGTTATCGTAAGGATCTTCACAGAAGCTTCTCTGGATGAAGGAATTACCTCTAGAATCTTCCTGAAGGCAAGAGTTGTAGATGCTACTGGTAACTATAGTTACATGTAGCTCCTTTCTGAAGGGAAATACAAATAACATGTTATTTCAGAAAGCTATTGGTTGCTTTAATGAAAGAAAACCCTAAGTCAATCTCAGCATTTTTATACATATTACATTTTTTGTCCTGCAATTTTTTGCTAAGGCTGAGGAGAATTTCCAAAATCTATGGTTCCAGAATACAAAATCTGCATTATATAATGCCTGGGATCTCCCCAACCAATGTCATTATGGCAGTAGTTTATAGGCAGCTGTTTTTCTGAGTAAGTACATTTCTTAGAGTCAATTCTCTTAGCATGAATTTTTAGAAGGAAAATTTACATAGCTATGATTCCTGACTATATGAGGAAATCAGTTCAGTTGGAACCCTACAGGAAAAAAACAATGCTTGAATTCTTAGAAAAGCCAAATATTTTACTCAGCCAGGACACCATAATTACAGTAAATAGAAGTGGTTCAAGAGGGTAATAATATAAACTCTTTATTTTCATCACATGCAAATAAAACACAATTTCAGTAAAGTATAACCTCAAAATCTGAGAAGTTTTTGTGTCCAGGTTATGAAATATTCATCCACCAGGCTGGTACATGAATGAGAAGTGGAAAGGTGCTGAAACAATAAATGTGAGTCTGCTTGCTTGCTTCTCAAGCAGTCCCAATAACAACACTAATAATGGTTCATGGTTCACAACTGTTATGCTCCTGATAAGCAGATGTTCGTGTTTCTGCATAAATATTGAAAACATATATCAGTTGTAAGTACTTATTGCAACTGCCTGTGGTTTTTCAACTAGAGGAGGATTTTTTTGTAGGGGCATATTTGGACCTCTTTGGAAGGCCTTTTCTTCCTTATTTGACTTCTTCCTTTTTCAGAAATCTTCAACCATATTTCTCCTTTCGCCTCCAATGTAATCAACAGGAAAATTTGCAGTCCCCTGTTGGGGATGCAGAAGGCGGCTTTAAATCCACAGAAGGCAAAAGAAATAGTGCTACCAATATTACACATATCATGCCTCACACTCAACACCATGTTTCGAGTGTTGTTTCTCAGTGGTAGTTATGTGTATTTTGTAATTCACAGCACAATGCTACTTAAATTTTGTTATTTATTTATTAATTGATCACTTGGCTAACAGTGTATATGCATCCTGCTCTCATCTCTGAAGAGTTTTCTTTTGTTCCTGCTTTTAATCTCCCAAAGTTCAAACCTTTGGATATATTTTCCATGGGTTTACTTTTCAGTTTCAAAATCACCCCTTTTTCTGGACTGTTGTATTTTTTTTTTATATTACCTCACTGGAATTGTGCATTTTTCAAGACACTGAGCGTGTCTTATCCCATTTGTACTTACTGTACCTAGACAGAATGAGCACTTAAGTTGCTTAAGCAGACTGGATAAGCTTAAACATCTAGCTCATTACTTCTCCAGCTACTGTAGGATTTTAGTTTTCTCAGCTTACAGAGTTTGTTGAATTATACATGTTTCTATTTACAGACAAAATAATTGGAAGAGTGACCATGGATCTGCAGGAACGAGGGATTCATTTTTCAGTAATTTATACTGCAGTGAGACCTTCAAGGGTGAGTAATCTTCAGTGCCTAGAACTGTCAGATTTTTATCATCCAACAACTTAATGTTTACAGAAGAACTGTAGAGGATTTTCAAGATTACACAGGCAAGCAGTCTATAATATATGAGGTTTTGACCAGAAATGATTGCATGAATTTTCATATACGATAGCTATATCACATAACTGTTGAAGTTTTACTCTTCTAGCAGACTATAAATCTGCCTTTGTCTGTGGAACTTACTACTATTTTTAAGAACTGTATTTTTTTATTTTTTACAGTTTAACTCTAGTGATTTTGTAGTGAGTTCTATGTGGAATGTTATCAAACTTCTTAGTTTGGTTGGTTGGTATAGACAGTTTTACTATTTAACTGAAGGCTACTAAAGTATCCATTTTAAAATTAATTGGTTTAATTTCTTTTAATCAATACTTGGTATTTACAACTGCAGGGTAAAGTTTTTTCCCTTGCTGATAGTCAGAACATGATTTATAGATCACATCATATCACATTAACAGTAAGTAACTGCAGGATAGTTATTTATGCAGAGCTATCTTTTTGTATGACATATGGGTTGCGATCAAAAAGTATTAAATTTTTAATTTTAATGTGAATAAATTGAAGACAATCTTGCTTTGAGAAAAAAAAAAAGAGCTCCCATTAAGAGGAGAAATATTTGAAGGATGGGCTGAATCCTAAAAAATGCAACTTTGAAAGAAACATATCTATCTGAGGTAACACATCTGAGCTCCTAATATGATAATGGAATCATAGAATCATTAAGATTGGAAAAGACCTCCAAGATTATTGAGTCCAGCCTTTGACTAAACACCACCACTTTGCCAACTAAACCATAGCACCAAGTGCCACATCCAGTAATTTCTTGAGCACTTCCAGGGATGGTGACTCCACCACCTTCCTGGATAGTCTGTTTCAATGCTTGACAACCCTTTCAGTGAATGAATTCCTCCTGATGTCCAACTTGAACCTCCCTGGTGCAGCTTGAGGCCATTTCCTCTTGTCCTGTTGCTGGCTGCCTGGGAGAAGAGGCTGACCCCCACCTGGCTACAACCTCCTTTCAGGCAGTTGTAGAATGCCTGAAGGTCCCCCCTGAGCCTCCTTCTCTCCAGGCTGAACACCCCCAGCTCCCTCAGCCACTCCTTGTGTGACTCACTCTTTAGACCCTTCCCCAGCTCCTTTCCCTTCTCTGGACACGCTCCGGCCCCTCAATGTCTGTCTTGTAGTGAGGGGCCCAGAACTGGACACAGCCCTCGAGGTGTGACCTCATCAGAGCTAAGTAGAGGGGGACAAACACTGCCCTGGTCCTGCTGGCCACACCACTGCTGACACAGGCCAGGATGGCATTGGCCTTCTTGGCCACCTGGGCACACTCTGGCTCGTGTTCAGCTGCTGTCAGCCAGCACTGCCAGGCTGGTTTTTACTCACATAGGCTTGTGAGTGTCCAAGTGGCACAGTGGGTCACAAACTGCTTCCTCTTATATTGCAGGAGTTCTATTCTGCTCCCAGTCCCTGTCTACCAGCTTATGGGGCATGTTGCCCTGAGGACAACCAGTCTTGTTGTTAAAGACTGAGACAAAGAGTGTACAAGTACCTCAGCCTTTTCCTAGTCCTTGATTACAATGTTCCTCCCTTCCCCACATCCAAGGATAGAGAATTTCCTTAGCTCTCCTTTAGTTGTTAATTTACTTAAAAACCCACTTTTTATTATCTCTCACAGCAGTTGCCTGATTCAGTTCTAGCTGAGTTTTCACCTTTCTAATTTTCTCTCTACATGACCTAACAACACACTTGTACTCTCCCTGAGTTGCCTGCCCCTTCTTGGAGAAGTCATCAACTTTTTATTTTTCTCTGATTTGCAGTGAGAGCTCCCTGTTCAGCTGGGCTGATCTTCTTCCCACATCAGCTCATCTTTTGGCACTTGGGCATGGCCTGCTTCTGTGCTTTTAAAATTTCTTTCTTAAAGTATGTCTAGCTCTCCTGGACTCCTTTGTTACTAAGGACTGTCCAAGGTAGAGGTTTTGTTGACCCCTTCCTCACTTCAGCAAGTATTGTGAACTCTGTCATTTGAGGGTTGCTGTGTCTAAGACAGCCTCCAACCACCACATCTCCCACCAGCCCTTCTCTGTTCATAAACAGCAGGTCTAGCAGGGTCCCTGGTAGGCTCAGTCACCAGATGTGTCAGGAGTTTATCTTCCTCATGCTCCAGGGACCTCCTATACTGCCTCTTCACTGTGCTGGGGTTCCAGCAGACAGCTGGCAGGTTAAAGTCTCCCACAAGAACAAGGGCTAGCGATCATGAAACATCAGCCAGATGCTTACAGAATATTTTACCTGCCTTTCCTCAGTTAGGAAAGACATTTGTGTGATTGTCTAGATCTAGCATGAGAAATGCCAACAGAATCTTGAAAGGCTGGAAGGTTTTCAGGAGGGCACACAATGACAAACGCACTGCTATTCTTGTTACAAGAATAAAGCCTAGAAAACCTGTGTTCAGTGGATGTGGAGGGAAGTTCCTTTATCTTATCCAAAAAGAAGAGTAAGAGGCCACTTAAATGGACTTCATAAATATTCTTTGAGCCAGTAGTGGAGGAGCCCCTCAAAGGTGTTACGTGTTCATTCAAAAATAATACGAGGTTTTGCGGGAGGTAGGATCTTGAATCTCTGACTAATCCGACAAGGTGATCACAATAGTCCCTTCAGGCTCTGGGACTGAGGCTAATTCTACTGAAGAAAAGCAAGAACTTTCTTCAAAAATTCACAAAAATGTGAAATTAACTTCCAGAGACTGGATTCTGGAGACCAAACTTAGGAAAAAAACCAAGTAGCATGAGGGGGGTAAGATCACACTGATATTCTGTGTACTCTGTTTTAGTGGCAAAGGTGAGAATATTGGTTCAGAACTTGTGATCTGCCTTTTTTTCTTTTTTTTTTTTTTAACAAAGATCCAAAATAAAAATAAAAATCGTTGTTATTGTGTATTGTATAAAAAATATAGTTGTTGTGGCTCTTTACTGTTTGTAATCAAAGGCACATGGGCATTCTTAGATGAAAATTGCATTTAGAACAATTGGAATGAAAAATATTTTTAATTAATGAAAGAATTGGAATTAAGAGAAGAAATTTTCTGATAAATTTAAGAAATATTTTAAATCTATGCATATTTCAACAGGCTTTCCAAATTAAAGTAACTTAGTTTGAGCAGCTGAAGCGCTTTTAAATAATTAAAGCAATGTATTTTAAGATGTTCTACATTTTTAAAATATAAGCAATTTAAACGTTTCTCAATTGTATAAATTCAATACTTTATAAAACTATTTGAAGCATTTTTTGGCCCCTCACAATAACTTTAAGTTATTTCAGTGCATTCAAGGTTATCAGCTTCTGTACAGAGCTAGAAAAGCCAAAGCAGAATGTACTTCTGAGGGTTCATCACTCTGTGTATTTGCATATAATCTCTCCTTGGTATGTATTGCAGATCTTCAGCTGTGCTTGAACTGTGGAAGGCATGAACTGTTTCATAATCATAAGTGAAAATACTTTCTCCCTTTGCCTAAGCTATAATGACTTTATGTTATGATCTAGAGGTTACAGGATCACTCCCCAGTGATAGCCAAGACCAATATATATAAGAAGTAAAAGGCTAAAATCATGTTGAGAATGATTTTCAAATGCAGTATGTAAACTCTATAGCTATCATTCACTATGGAAGAGTTCTGCATTCACTACTGGCCTTATTCTCAGTGATGAAGGAAATTCACTTTAGGTATTGCACTTTAAAAAAAAAAAAGATAATCTTCTAGTTAGGTAAATTAATTTTATACAATAAAGTTGCCAAAAAGTGGTGGTTTCTGAAAGCTCTACCTCCTTGCTCTTGGGCTGTTTGTGGTTAATAATATCACGATCTTATATTTGTTTCTTCTACCATTGCCTCAAGCAGAGAAAAATATATGTGAGAAATGCATATATTAGAAAAGGTTCCACTGGCTTCACAGAAAGTGAATTAATGAGCAAAACTCACCTATGATTGAACGTCTTTTCTTATTTGAGGAGCAAGAGTTATTTAGTTTAGTCAGTGCAGACACAGATGCCTTCAGGCTGTCATAATTACCAGTTCATTACCCCGATGTGTGATGGAGATTTTCTCAGACTGGTTCTTGTTCTGTTCCAGTTTCAGCATGATTGGAAGGCTAGAGCATCTCTTCTATGAGGAAAGGCTAAGGGAATTGGGATTGTTCAGCCTGGAGAAGAGAAAGCTTCAAGGTGAATTAATCGTTGGCTTTCCAGTACCTGAAGGGAACTTACAGGAAAGCTGGAGAGAGACTTTTTTATGAGAGCATGTAGTTACAGGACAAAGAGCAATGTTTTTAAACTGAAAGAGAATAGGTTTAGATTCAATATAAGGAAGAAATTCTTTACTGTGAGGGTGGTGAGGCCCAGGAATAGGTTGTGCCCCACCCTTGGAAGTGTTCAAGGCCAGGCTGGATGAGACCCTTAGCAACCTGCTCTAGTGGGAGGTATCCCTGCCCATGGCAAGGAGCTTGGAACTAGATGGTCTTTACTGTGCCTTGTAATTCAAGACATTCTATGATTTGAAGCTGGAAGACAGAATTAAGACTCTGAAGGAGACACCACTTGAAATGGTTTCCCTAATGAGTTGATTATTCCTCCATCTCATAATGGAGCTTCCTTCCTCCAACAAGGCAACTGCTGAGCCTTGTGGCTCACGTTCTGAAATACTTTCACTTGTAGGTCTGGCTTAGCTGGGATGAGTTGGGATCTCTCTGGCTGAGAGCATGATTTGTATCACTTAATTCTGGGGAAGTGAAGTCTATGTCTATATCTGAAGTCATCAACCAGGATTCTCTTTACAATCAAGGGCATTTTAGGATAGGATCCTTCTGACTGTTTTGTAGGGGACCGCTGCAGGATGAGATGAAACTCACCCTTAAAGGCAGTCATCATGCATAGGTTGGATTTGGACAGGTACATATAGTCAAACAACTCTCACTCAACACGTCTCATATTTTTTTCCATTAAAAACCAGAAACTTATTTGAAGATATGAGGAGTGTCCGGGCAAGACTTTTCTTCCCTTTGAAAAAAAATTGTTAGCTTATTTTTCTTCATGAGAAACAAACCCCTGTGCAGTCCTTGTTTTACTCTTTCATCAGAAATTCTCATGAACATATGAATCTCTGTGTTCTTGAGGAGTTTGATCAAGGTCACCCCTCTACCTTGCTTTCTTCTGGTTAGCTTTTTGCTTTATGGTTATAATGCATAATTTTACCTTGCTGTTGTAATTGGAGAGGTTAAAAAGGCTGTGATGATTTAAAGACAGATATGCTTCAAAATCATAAATCTCATCAAATTCCCTGTCCTTCTGATCCTCATAGGTGTCCCTGTAACATTTTTACTAGTTTTCTTCTGAAGCTGCAAGACAGTTTTATAGTTGTTATCTTTTTTCAGTGAGATTGAATGCTGAGGGACCACATATTGCTAAAAGGAGATTTATGGCTACATCCCAGCTGATACTCATTTTGTTGACTGCACATTTTACAAATGCATTGTGAAATGCTGTTTAAATTTTCTATACTGCCTCCACATTTTCAGAGAGCTTCAGTTACCATCAGCTTTGGACTCCTTCATTCTACAAGCTGTCTGCTCTGGTTGGTGTTTCTGTGTGTTGAGTCTTTGATACTGCTCTGAGCTAAGTAGTTTGAGTTATAGCAACTTTTTACAGCCAGAAGTAACACTGGAATCTGCCACACAAGCTCTAGTGTAGACTCTGAAGGAGACACCTCTTGGAGGTATCTTCAGGTGCTATTGTTGTGCATCCCAGCTGAAAGGAGTGTGAAAAGTTTTCATCTGCTTTTACAAGTGGTTATGTTTTCTTTGTTTCTGCCTTCTATCTAACACATTTTTTTAAATGAATCATTTTGGTCTGCTGCATCTTCCACTTACATCCAGCCCCCCTCTGTTTTGTTGACTATTCAGTTTACCACTCTGAGGAGACTAAATGCTGCAACAGCCACCCCACTGGCTTCACAGCTTCTGGCTAATGGAATGCTTTTGACCATTTAATATACTCAAACATTACATAATGTGAGCTTTACCATGAATAAAACATTAGAAAAATGCTTATAATGCCATTTCAGGAGTTGGGGTGTAGATTAAATATCCTCACACATCCTTGAATACAGGAATTGCCTTGTATTCATTTAGTCTTGTATTTTTACATTAGAAGTAGCAACTGTAGTTTGACAGAGTATAATAAAGCGTTGGTGTTTCCAGCCTAAAAGAAGAAACAAAAGGAATTCCTCATCCTTTGGTCCTCTCCTCTCCCCACTTAATGACTGCTCTTATAATAAAACATAAACATTAACTTGTAGATGAAGAATGTACACTTGATTATTTCCTAGCTAACTCAGTTTTGAGAATGTTTTTCTGACACAGGTAGAGTGTTTTTAAACAACTATGAAAGAACTGCTTGAGGTAGGTTGAAGCCAGTTAGTTGTCACTCTAGATGAACAAACATTTAGCCAAATTAGTTTCAAAATTGAGTGATGAAAATGTGAGAGATTCTTGTTAGCAGTTCTGTATGATTCATTCCATGTGTTAGTGGGGAATTCAGAGAAATAACTAGTGTTTTACCTTTAACTTTAGACTTTGCACCAGAGTGAGTTAAGATTCACTTTAAACATTCTTACATTCTTACAACTTCAGCTTATGTATTATATTATATATGCTTATGTACTTCACTGCTAAATGAAGGCCAGCATGGAACTCAGCTATTATTTTTATCTGATCAGAACAGTTTTGTTATTTTCAAATGATAATTTTTTAAGGCACAGATGAAACCTGTACAGATGTTCCATATAGATCAATCAGAAAGTTGTATTTCTTTTGCATTTAAAACTAAGGACTAAGAAAACTGGGGTGAAGAGGGATGGTGGAGAAGGACACAGGTAAGGATAAATTGTGTCTTAGGACTAAAATTTACCAGAAATTGGTAAAATGCAGGGATAAAAATTGCAATGAATATTCTAAAAGATACAGACCTATGTAAGCAGAAGTCATAAGCCTAATAATGCAGAACAGAATTAAGGTATAAGGGTAAAATAGGATAGAATAAATGGAATGTGTAACTGTAAACAAGGATATTTATATGACTTGTTGGTAGGCATACTGAATACTTTCTGGAAAGAAAATACTTAGGTAAAAAAAGTATTGGAGTGACAGAATAGAGCTGTAAAGGAGCGATATTGTGTCTCAAAGGAACTTTGGATTCCAGGAGACAAAGATAAATATTCTGAGAATTCTGAAGTCCTGTTCTAAGAACAGTCTTTGAAGACTGAGGCTGAACACAATGTCCAAATGATGTGTCTTTAACATAAGGATTGAAATAATCCATGTATCTGTGATTTGATAAATTGTCCAATAATCTCCACTAATTATGTTGACTCACACTCTTCTGGAGTACAAACTGCTTCAACACAACGTGTTAAAAGGTCAAACTTTATGTCAAAAAAGCATTTTTCCCCTCACCCTTCTCCCCACATGGAAACATCCCAAACTGTGTCGTAACTAACAATGTGAAAGAGGTGAGACTATTAAAAGTAATAGTCATGCTTCAAAAACCATAGTCCTGTATGATACAGAAAATTAAAAGGAATACAAATTCTTGCAAATTTAGTGCAATATCATATGGCAGACCTAAAGAGATCCAGAGGAATCATGTGCACAAGACCCAGAGACTATTCATAAAAACACATTAGACAGGAATTCTTTCAGAGAACATTGGATCTAATAAAAAAGAGGAATGCAGAAAAATGAGTGACAATGCAAAGCCAGATGGCCTGTGTGTTGATCATCGCCATGGTGGTAGACCATAAAGAACTTATTTCAAACACTTTTTCAGTAGTCATTGAACCTCAAAACATTTTGCTGCTACTCAGCAATAGAATAGAAGAGATTTTAGAATAAATCAATAAAATTAATAGCATCATATCATCAAGGTCATAGATTATTCATCTAAGTTTAAAATAAGGAATTGCAAAACTGTCATCATGATTTCCAATGTACAATTTTTGAATTTCAATTTTTATAATATATATGAAAATTAGAAAATAATTTAGTCTTCATCCCAGAGGAGCGGGATGTTTCAAGTGTGACATGGGGCTTGAAAAGAAGCTCCCTAGGTCTGGAGAACTACTTCCAGGAAGCCTACCTTCCATACTGACAAAAATGGTTGAAACTGTAGTCACAAATATGTGGATCTATGAAGAAAATACAATGTGGCTACAGTGTTCTCTAAGAGGCATAGGATGTGCAAGTAAAAGTGACTGTGTTGCTAAAGTAAAAAGGGTAAAAAAAGTAGAATTGCTAGGTAGTAGAAGTAAAATCTTTAAAGGTAGCAAAGAAAGGATAAAAATAAAGGATTTGTGCTCAGTGGGGCGTATTTGCCAGTGGAACTCTGTGGGGATTGATGTTGATGCCTGTGCTGTTCAGCAGAGTCATTAGTGTGGAAAGGGGGCTGAAATCCAAAGGTGCCAGAGTTTGCTGATGTTCTGACAAGTTGGAGAAAACCACTCTGCATTACTGGGGGATGAAAAGACAGATACAATCCAGTCTGAAGAAAAGTAACATGTAGGGAAAACCTTAAATATGCATATTACACTGTAGTGAGTGGCTGCTATTTCTCAGAGGAGGAATTGCAGTACGAACGTGGGTAGAGCTCTTGGAACATCCCAGCAGTCAGCAGGAGGAGGAAGAGCAAGCAGAGAGTTACCCAGCATTTGGAAAGGAGAAGGGCAAAGCAGCAAGTGTCAGTTCACTAAGCCCTTACTGAGTACAAGTCTGCCAGTGGAATACTGCATGTGGTTCTGGCCACCCCATTTCCAAAGGATACAGTAAAACTACAGGATTAAAGTATTACAGCTAGGGAAAGAAGGAACTAACAAATAAAACTGCCAATTACTTGGACAGGCTGAACAGGAAATACTACTCATTGTCTCTGGAAATTATTCATGACAATCACCACTCAGACCATAACATGGGAATTCTGGGGCAGCAAAATCCTTTAGAGAAAAAAAGTAAACTATTTTTGGATGACAAAAGCACACAGATTTCAGTGATTACATAAACTAATGGAAGAAAGATAGGAAAGATGGATGCAAAGAAGGTCCTATTACATGTGTTGATTTGAATGCAACTTCAGCCCAGGAGGTTTCTAACCCAAAGATTACAGAAATCAAAGAGGGCATCCTAGGACAAGTATTGTTTGTATTTACCCTTTCCTTATTTCAGCTGCCAGTTACTATCAGGAACTCTGGCTGTGAGCTAGGTGGACCTTTGCTCTCCTGCAGTTTAGCTGGTCTCATGTCTTGGCAATGGAAGCTTGGGATATTGACATAGCATTTCTCTGGGACAGGAGTGTGAAAAGTAATATGTAACTTATTTAACTAAAGGCCAAGAGCCAGAAGAGGCAGCCAGCAGAATAAGCAAAGCTCCACTATAAGAAGCTCATGGACTTTCCTCCTCATGCTCACCCATTAGGTTGTTGTAGAACTGCCACCTCTGAAAATGAAAATAATTGCCACATCATAAAAAAAAGCCTACTGCATATAAATCGTTGTTCTGCTGGCAACCAGGAAATCCATAAGGAGAAGTGACTGTATCAGCTGAAAATTGGGTAGGTGGCAGCTCAAGCTTGCTGCAGTCTTCCCTACTTTCAGCACAGTGAAACGGGCTGGATTCTCAAGATCCTTGTGATTAAGCATTTGCAAATTGCCTCTGGAAGCTCTGAATCCTTTGTCCATTCGTTGTTAGTGGTGAGCACAGAGACTTGCATCTTCAGTGCCTTCTCCAGACACCAAAGCCCATCAGCATGATCTTTTTCACAGGGAGATATAAGTCCCATTTTAGGGAAGAAAAGGGTTAGAAATGGGAAACAATTCCATCTACCCAGAGGATGACTGTGTATGTGCATCTTCCCCCACGAGATACCTGGGGCTGAAAAGCCAGGAGCTGAGAGATGTGTGGCTGTATGGTTGGGTGGCCTCTGCATGTGGTCAGAGCAAGCCTCACCCTAAATATCTGCCTGCAGTAGTACTTGTCTTCCTTCCCTCCATGGGACACTAAACTAAAGCCTGTAAAAGAGCCAGCTGGTGCAATCACAGGGATGCCCCGTGCACTGAAAACACCATTTGTAGCCTGTATCATTTGTTTTGTACTGCAGCCTCAGTTGTCTGTGCTAGAGAAATAGCTGTTAGAGGAACAAAGACACACTTTACTAACACATGACATAAACATTTGCTCTTAATCAGTAAAATGCAGATCACATATCCTGGGAAGTGTGAGATCTGATGGCAGAATAACAAAGCTCTAAGTTTTAGTGCATCCAGTCTGTAATACAGTTAGGACTAGTTAGAAGAAACCTGGATGATTTCATTTTAGTTTCAAGTGAAATTTTATATTCTTTCTTCTCACTTTATAAAACTTCCTGAAAAAAATTATTTTCCTTATGTAGTGCCACAGAAAAGTTTTGATTTTGGAAGGTCAGTTTTGTGGTAGGAAGACATTTTGTTGTGCTGTTCTAGATCTGCTATATTTATGCATTTAGTGGCTATGTTTTTCTCTACTCTTTAACTCTTACCCTGAATGTGATTCCCTGAAGTACTAGACTGTTCCTGCCATTGGAAAAGGTAAAGAGGGGCCATCATTTTTCATACATAGCCATTGTGTATACAAAACCATGGAATCATTAAGGTTGAAAAAGACCTCTAAGATCACTGAGTCCAACTGTCAAACTATGCAGCCATTTAAACTCCTAAGCGCAGCCTCTAAAGTTAGGATAAGGTATGATAATTTATTAATGGAATTTTCAAACATATTTATGATTTTAGGAGAGGAATATATCTTTCTATTAGGGATGGATATTGAAATGTTCTCTCTAAAAGCTACTTTTATTAAATCTTAAAGGCTTTTCCATAAAAATCTGAACCTGGAATTGCATGAAAGTCTCTTTTCAAAGTTTGTACATTAAAGCACTAAGCATACAAAGCAAAGAAGTAGCCAGGGTGTTAATAAAAGGTTAACAGACTGCTAATGCAGTGTTTCAGTATTGAAACACAGAGCTTATTTCGTTCTGAGGACTGTATCAGCCATTCCTGCTAGCTGACAACTTCAAATTGAAATGGATTTCAGTCAACGAATACATTAAATCTTTCTTTTTAGAAGGCTGTCTACTTAGAAAATCCACAGATTAAAGAAATTTAATGTGGTATTAACAGCCTTTGAGGAAATACTTCTGTATGGTCAGATCCCTGTACAGTCACCTTTGCTAGCAGCATTAAAAGTACAGCAGAGCTAGAGGCGATGGTGGGAGAGCTCTGGGACTTGCCACTGCACCCCTGGACTGTTAGCTGGGGATGCTGGAAGAGAAGAGGCAAATTTGCCCTGCATGAAGTTGACAAGTCATTGTTTCTTCTGGGATTCCACCTAGAATTGTAGCACTGCTGTGACCCATGCAGGCCTTCCAAATCACTCCAGCCTCACATGGGAATCTCTGTCACTGAGCTGCTGCATTGCATATGTCCTTAGTGTCACTCGTAGACCAGGGAAAAAAGGCAAGAAACTAATCCCTTTCCTGACAAAATGCCACAGACATATTTTTTAATTTGTTGATGGAAGCACTACTTTGAAAGCTGTACATAAAGTGATGCCTGACATAAAATTTGATATTGCACAGCAGCTTTTGTCCGTGTTCTGTCTTTTCTGTTTTATGAAAACCTGAATATTTACAATTTTATTGAAACACTGCAACTTTTATTCTGTGATTAGATTTCTGATTTAGACCAAGTAATGGAGTGATTTCCTAGATTGATAGTTAATGAATCAGAAGAAGTACATTCTACTTTTTAGTGCACTACATTATGAATGTTAAACCTCAGTTATTTTAACAGCTAGATATCTCTTCTTCTGGGGCTTTCAGCCAAATCACTTGCAAAATTCTGCAACAGAACAGGGAGGGTGTCTTGCCTTATGTTAAGCAGAACTATTGGAAGGTGAATGTTGGATTCTGCTGTGCCTTCTCACTGTTAAAAACTCCTTCCTTCTACCCAATACATGATTTCCTTATGACCCTGACAATATTCCTTGATCCCAAGTTATCAGAATCTAAACTTCCAGCAGGAGTAACTGACTATGGTTGAACCAAATCCCCAGCTAGGCTTGCCATTACCTGGCATTGAAGCTTGGATATGATGTAGGAACAGCAATAGTCATCAAGAATGCTGTAAGGAAGTTGGTGTTTGTTTTCTAGTAAGCCTCATCTTATAAATTTCCATTTCCCAAAGTTTCATATCAAAGCATCCTGGCAAGGATCCATAACTAGGAAGCACAGAGGTGGTGGTTCCACCTAACTGCTGGGAAAGATTGCATGCTTTGGTCTCACTGTGGTTTAATTGATGAGTTAGAGACAGGTAGGAGATAAAGGAAAATATGAAATTGAGGTTGATGACACTGGCAGAGGTCTGTTTACTGGAAGATTTAACTAGGTTTTGGTGGAAATACATCTATTTTGAGAAAAACTTGGAAGAGGAAGAAAAGGTTATCAAGAGAAACAAAAGCATGGAAATCTTAAAAAAGACATGGATATTATTTCTAAGATTAGCTTCGTCTAGACTTTCTGATGTGGATTTCATTTATATATATACACCTTCTACCTTACATACCCCATTGTCAGAAAAACTATATAGATATTAAGTACAAGAAAGCAGAGTAGAAGTTAAAAACCTTCTTATAGATTTTCTGTGAATAAAATGCTTGGTTTAACTTCCCTGTCAAAAGATCCAACTTGCTAGATTTATTGGCCGGTTTTGCAGATTAGTCCTCCAAAGTCCTGCAGGATCCAAATATTAAGTAGAGAAAGGGAGAATTTTAAGGATCTTCAGATTTTTAATTTCCTTGTGACTAGACTACATCTGGGCCAAACAGTGCTGGCAACGCTCCCAGTGCTATGAGGAACACACTTTGGCTCCTGTCAGCATTTTTCAATTAAGTAACCCACCAGACCCCTGTGCCACCTCTGTCCAACTCTCACTGCATATCTGTTCCATTTTATTGCAGCAGACACTCCTCCATCCTTTTTCACATCTCCCATAGCAACTTGAATTCTACATATGGACATAAGAAAGTGGGGAAAACAAGCAGTTGGAACTGGGTATTCCCCTAGCAGTCTAAAAATTATGCAAAACCTGTAGCTTCTTCTATCTCTATGGCAGAATTGCCTGAAACAGGGCCCAGAATCTAATGCTCAGCCTGGGGACATTGGCATCAGCAAATATTCCTTGAATCATACATCTGGTAGATTCCTTTCAGGATTAATTCTGTTTTACAAGGCAAATTCTTAATACATTTTTTCCTCTCTTTTGTATATTGCTTGCAAAATCTGATTTACTAAAAAGGTGTAAGTAAGTTTTAACACTTTTGAAGATGACCAGTACATTGTTTTCATTGAAATAATTGTATTTGGGTTATTTCTCCTAACTGAAATTCAAGGTGGTGAATTAAGTGTAGTAGCTCCTTCCAGCTGCTATTCTAGCTTATACATATTCCGTTTTACTTTCTAAAATCAGGATATTTTTATAGATAAAATCCTCCTCTTTTTTAAGTTAGATGAAAAAGTTTGGTATAAAAATCCATTGGAAGTTGTAGCAAGACAATAACAGGAAATATACATTTCTTCAGAAGATGGGGACTACATTTACAGACGTGCTTGCACGTGCCACACATTGTCTTATTTTAAAGCCTTTCTAGTGGAGTGGTTTTCACAAGTGCCACATCACAGCACCTTGCTCTGCTCTGGATTCTGTTGCTTGCATGGTCCCTGCTAACTCTCTTGTCTCTGCACAGCATCAGTGGCACAGAGTGGTTCCATTCTCTGTAAAGGACAGCCAGGAGATCCCTTATCCAGCCCAGTGCTGCTGAAGGACAGGCCTTCAGGAAGAAGCACATCTAGCCATCAACACGAGAGCTGATACTGCTGATGCTGATTGTGTTTATGGAGGCCACTGAGCTGAGCAGCATCATAAATACTGCGGTTTTGTTGTCTCTTCTAACAGAAGATCTTGCAGTGCTTGCTCATGACTTGGGTACCCCACAAGTCACAGCAGTTCTGTCAATTATAAGAGAGAACATTATGTTTTCCAGGGAGATCATTATCTCCTACTGTAAGACGTGCATTTTGACTTTAACATTCCTGTCCCAGCCTGGTATCTGTGGAAAGCCCAAGTGATGCAGAACACCAGGCACAAGCTGAGTGGCTGCCAAGCCATTTGGCACGCTGGTAGAAGTGTGCATGGTTCAACAGGGAAGCCATCAGATACTAATGTGAGACAGTAAGGTTGGCCATATACCCTGCAAGGCACTAAAATGATAGTAATCATTGTTAATAAATGAATTCACATTTCTGTACATTCTTTTTTTCCTGCTTTATCAGAGTAATAAGAGAGATGGGAAATAGAGGTCAAGGATTCTTCTGGGAAAAATAACATGCTATTGAAATTTATTCTGATGTCTTGTTTAGGCTTACAGTTGCTGTGCAAATACATGAAGTAGGGCTGGAAAGGACTATAAAGATCATCCAGTTCCAATCCCCATGCTATGAGCAGAGATATCTTCAAGTAGACCAGGTTGCTCTAAGCCCTGTCCAACCTTAAACACTTCCAGGTCTGAGGCAGCCACAAGTCAGCATAGAGGGGAATTAGAAAACAAAATCCTAAAACATTAGAAATCATAAAAATGTAAAGAGTTAAAACTTTGAAAAATAGAGATAATTGCTAACTCTGCTTCATGTTCTAGATTTTGACAGCTTAAAACAGTTATGCTACAATCTTCCACTGACAGGTGAATGAAATAAGTCCAATCAAATATATTTCTGTTTGCTGCATGTGTGATTTGGTAAACTTGACACCACAAAGAACATTTCCACAGTTATACCAAATTCTAATGCTTGCCTTTCAAATTGCTGACCTTTAGCAGTGAGATTGCCTTCATCACAGATTCGTGATACACTGTCTTTCAGAAAAATGGATGTATTAGCAGGGGTGGTGATGATGCTATCCATAAGGGAGACCATGATGCCACAAACCATTGTGGAAAATTGATCAGTTTGTGTGGGAAGGAATATGAAATGATAATTTCTGAGAAAACATTTGAAATGTGCTGAGAGTTGGCTGGGATGTGAATGCTGAGTGGCTTCTAAGATGGCACAGCCCAACCCCAGAAAGAATCATGATCTGCCATTCTGCAGTACCCCTGCACTGAGCACATGGCAGCCTCCTAGTGTCATTTTTGTAAAGGATATCTTGCAAAAAAAAAAAAAAATGATGGTCCCTGTTAAAGCAAATTGAGAAAATGCAAGCATGCAGTTCTTTTGGTTTCCTGTGAAAAGAATTACAGTTGGTACATGATATGTAGATGCAGTTCCATCTACCAAACCCAAAATCCAGTTCAGATAAAAGGTATTTGTCTTTGGGGTGTTATTGTAGCAGTTGTGGTGCCTGCCCTCCCCTCCTTGGACTTTGCACTTCATGATTTAGGGCATCGTGTGTGATTCAAAAAGATTCTTTGTCCTCATTTTTACAGTGTATTTTGAACTTCTCGTGACATGCATTCCCTAAATATTTTCAAGCTCTTGTCTTCATTGGTGCTATGCTGTGCAGTGCTAATAAGCAATATCTGGCTCTGGTACCACCCTTTTTTTGCCACCTAAGTCAGGTATATGCAGAGAACACACTGTAGTGCACAATGCAGTATGGATGTACAGACTAAAATAAGATACAGCCTAAAAAGAGGGCCCTTCTGCCTACTCACCTCCCTCCTTGAAAGTACAGAAATACCTTTTCAATAACAGCAGCAATCCCACAGAGAGGATGTGGTCATAAATCTGTGCTGCTAGAAATGAAAAGGAGCAGCAAGCACCACCAGGACAGTTTTCTTATTCTTGATGTGCACACCTTAACACAGCAGTAAGAAGTCGAGAAACACAGTATTGAAACAGAAGACACAATCCTCTCTTGAACTCATATTCAAAAATCCCATGTTGTAACCAGTATAAAACGTAGTCTGTTTCTGTTATTCATTACCATTCATCATTTCAGCAAATGAAAGTTTCATTTTCACTGTTTTGTATAGGTTTCATAGGTGTTTGCAACTATTTGATTTATATTTGTTTTCAACTGTAATTTCAAATGTATAAAATGGCCCCAAATCTTTTTTCTTGTCTCTAGCCACTCTATGTGGGAAGAGCCAACAAAGATGTGGAAACAACAAAACAAATAATTTTGGATGTAAAGTCTGTTTGCTTTTAAAAAGATTTGTATGTTGGTGTATCAAAATGTTGCCAGATCTGCTTCCTTTCTCCTTTCCAAGAGAAATGATTCTGAATTAGGAGGCTTGAAAAACAAATCAGTTTTGTTCAGGATACTTCTATTGCAGGTTCAGTTAGTAATTACAGCATTCCATTGTGGTCTAGGAAAATGTAAGCGGCCCCCTTTCTTTTTCTTTTCTGTACATTATTTAATCAGGTCTTGCTGTTGTTCACTGCACAACTGAGATCAAAAATGCTATTGATAAATTCAGAGAATTAGACAGACTCACACATCCCTTAGTTCAGATTAGGTGAAGGAGAAGGGCACATAGAGTGACAGAATTAAATATGGTTTAATGATTGGCAACACTTCTGTGATATATTGTTCCAAAATAATCTAATTTGATTTACAGTAATTCAGTGTAAATATAATCCATTTGTCAAGGAAGTGTCTTGTAATTTATAGTTTAGCATGAAATATATGACATCAGAGAATGATTTTGATTTGGTAAACTCATGTTTGTGCAGCAACAAAAGAAAAAGAAAATGTTCCTTAAACAGAGAAACAGGGACACAGTGCGGGAGCTCTCAGTCACCTGGAAGGAGCAACTGCTGTCCTCAGGTCTTCAGTGGGTCCCAGGCTGGGCTGTTTCAGAGATCCTCCTTCCAGCCTGAAGACTAAATTTTTTAAAATCTCTTTCTGATTTCTAGTGTGCTTAATTCACAGAATCACAGAATATGCTGAGTTGGAAGCAGATTGAGGGATCCCGTTAATGCTCATTTCCCCAAGTTTTGGCACACCATCTCATTGCTTATCACTGGACAGCCTGGGTTTGTTCCTTTCCCCCTTCCACACTCGTTTAAAGCTTTGTCATCAGGCCCCAGTAGCTCCTGGGCTGGAGCTCTTCTCTGAGGCAGGTGCATCCCATCAGGTGTCCATGGAGCACATGTTGAGTAGACTGTCCCATGGTCAACAAAGCAAAATTTTCCACTGACACCAACTTTAGAGCCGTGCATTGACCTGATGGATCTGCCTATTCCTATCAAACTTATGGATTTCTTTGTCTCTGAAAGTCCTTCTTTCCAGGTTTACACTCTTTTGGTTCATATGCTTTCTGAGAGAGACAAGGGAATCTGTATATAAGAGCTTCATGGCAAAGTACTGCTCAGAGAGCAATAGAAATAAAGCTGTAGTCTTATGATTAAATTTTAATAGCTTTCTTTTTATTTTAAGGTACTTCAACCTAATCCCCCAAGTTACCTGAATCACAGTATCCACTGTTTTCAGCTGTTAGCAGGTGGTTTTTAAAGCCCTCTTTAGATGATACATGAGGCCCACATAGTGAAGTCAATAGTTAGACAGGATATAATTTAGACTTCAGCTTTTCTGCTCAGTTTGAAATAAAATGATTACATTTCAGGAAAGCCTAAGGAAAGATTTAAAGTTTTATATCAAAAGTTGAATATTTTCTTTTGTTGTGCCCTCTTCTTTTAAAGAAAATGGTATTCATTTAAAATAATGCTTGTTCTGATGTATTTGAAAAGGCACTACTCTGAATTAAAAAGAAATTCATAAAGTATGCATGTATGGGAGGGGAAGATAGCATTCTTCACTGGAGCATTTAGTCAGAGGGTTTTAATGCAGCCCATTCTGCTTAATTGATAGAATGAGGTGCCTGCAAAAACAAGCTGTAAATAACAGATGGCCAATAGCATTTACAGAGCAGCCATTCAGGTGACAAAATCTTCTGGGGCTCCTCTCCACAGACAGGTTATAAAGTGATATTACAGTCCTTGTTTCAGACTGGAAAATGGTCCTTGGCTGTCTTTAAACCCATGAAAATTAGTTCTAGGCAATAGCTCCACATAATTATAGTTCTGGTAACCCTTGTGATGCCTTTCATTTTCTGTGCCCTAAAGTTATACAAGGGTAGAGGCCACTTGTAGCATACAAAGTTGTAAAGCTGACATGGGACTCAAAAATAGGTGGGATATCCTAGATATGAATAGAGTAAGAAGTGAGGAGTAAGATAAGAACAGGATAAAGTTGTTGTGTGATAAGGTAAGGTTGCTTTGACTGTTGATATCAGTGGGGCTGTTTTACCAAGGATGCCCTGGGCACATTTTTGAAAAGCAGTACCTACTAAATTCCTGGAAATATCCTGAAAGCAGATGTGTCTCTTGTAGCAGTTCACCACATCAGCCAAACGAGCAAAGGTCTTCTTTTCCCAGAAGCCATCAGAAGACTCTAAAAATATGCTTGCTGTTGCTGAGTAGACTGCTCTCATGCTTGTTAAGATGAAGGCTGCAAAAATTGTTACTGTTACTTAAGGGGAGAGTGTCACTGAACTAGCAAGTTGAAATTTTCTTATGATTTTATTGCAGGAAAAAAAAGATAATTTCTTTCAGTATATTCTTCTGGGGAAAAAAAACCTTCTTCTACCTGTTAGCACAAGTGAATACCACTATCTTATGGTAACACTACCAACATAATTTTACATTCATTTGCCTAGTATCAGTGATGCTTATTTTCACACGTGGACACCTGGCCATGGGAGCTAGGTTAGCATTGCCTCATTAGCCTCCACACTGCCAGTTCAATCGACAGACAGTAACAAATACTGAGGTTGATGGAGGATTTAAGAAGAACAGGTGCTTATGGTACAGAATGGTGAAGGTCTGTTTCAGCTGAAATGACTCTTGCAAAGGGGTGAACTGTCAATGTGTTGCTGTTCCAGATTTCTAGAAGAGCTGATGTGGCGGCAGAATTAAGACGACAGTTAATGGCTGCTGAGGAAGAAGACGGTTCATCATATCCTCCTCTGAATGTGACCACTGGAAATTATACATGCATCCTTTTTTATGCTAGTAATTTCAGCCTCAGAGCCAACAGTTCAGTTTTAATAGATTTGACAAATGCAACGTTTTTAACAGAGAATGTGGATATTTCTGCCTCTGAGTGCTCAGACAGCAACACAACGTGAGTAGCATAAGAAATTTCATATAATAATACATGTAATTCTGAAAACTATCTGAAATATTACAATGTAAAATCAGTGCTATTTTAATTTACTTCTTCTAAAGCATCCAAAAAATTTTTAAAAATGTATTCTTAGAAGAAAAAAGCTAAGTCAAGAGCACAAAAACTGTTCATATGAAGCCTCTTATTTTCACAATTTTTTTTTCTTCTTATGTTCCCCAGTTCCTCGTTTGTTTTTATTTGGTCCAAACAGGTTTCCTTGTGCCTGATCTCACAATCACAAAAATCTCCACTGGCATTAATGAGATCATAATTTCATTCCCTTGAAGGGGAGTATTGCCAGTTACAAGGTAGTAATTCAGCTAGAAGTACATTAATGAAACATGATCTCTGTTTTCCTTTACTTTGAAGCACCTGCTCTTGGGTAAATAAACCCCTAGAAATATTTAGTCATATTTCTCTATGTACTGAACCTTTGCTATATGACTTTTGTAATTGCCTACTGATTTAAAATATTCCCTCAAATTGAAATGTCACAATGATCTAATTAAAGCTGACTACTCTAACATTAAAAATCTGGTTCTTATTCTTAGGCTGTCATTAAAATACACAACACCAGTGAATGGAATCAGCAGCCTAGAAATAAGGTAACTTATGATTTATTTTAAATAGATCTTTTGTTGCTTACAATACCTGTTAGTAAATTAGGAGCAAAAAAATAGGGGAGAAGTTAAATGAAAATATTTTTAAATTTATTATTTGCTTTCTCTTCTGAAGAGTCACTATGCAGGAAGACAATAGTACAGTCTTTATACAGTAAGTATATTCATATGCTCAGGTAAAGTTCTGAAAAAATATTGTAGGCAAACATACATACTGTAAGGTACAGGTGTATGCAGCTTCCTGTTTTACTAATATGATCAGTCCACAGTCCTCTCTCAGGTAAATCTAACTGTGATTTGTAAAAAATTCTAGGGGTTGAAGTCTACCTGCGTGGCCAGGGCTGTATTGAGTCCTAATGTGGATTGCCAGTGCACTCTGTCAGTTCTAGCTTGTGGTTAATGAGGGGTGAAAAAAAGTCTTAAAAAGTCCTTTCTGCTCCATGGATGGTGACAAGACCATATTTCTCCTACCATGACAAGAGGCAAGAAAGGCTAGGGAATTGGAAGACTTAGGAAGAAAAATCAAAGGGAAAATCATAGAATTGTTTACATTGAAAAATATCTCTGTGGTCACTGAATCCAATCTTTAACCCAGTGTTGCCAGGTCCACCACTAAACAATGTCCTAAGTGAGACATCTTCAAGGATGGAGACTAAGCCATTTGCCTGGAGAACCTGTTCCAAGGCTTGGCAACCCTTTAGCTGAAGAAATTTTTTCCTAATATCCATCCTAAACCTCCTTGGTGCAATTTGAAGCCATTTCCTCTTGTTCTATGCCTTCTTACTTGGGAGAAGAAACTAACCCCTACCTCACTGCAACCTCATGTCACGTTGTTGTAGAGGATGATAAGGTCCCTCCTGAGCTTCCTCACCTCCAGGCCAAACAGGTTTCCTCCCCCAGCTCCCTGAGGCACTCCTTGTGCCACAGGAGTTGTGCTCTAGCCCATTCAACAGCTTTGTTGCCCTCCCTGGACATGCTCTGGTACCTCAATGTCTTTCTTGCAGTGAGGGGCCCAGAACTGAGCACAGGATTTGAGGTGTGGCCTCGCAGTGCTGAGTGCAGGGGGACAATCACAGCCCTTCTCCTGCTGGCCACACCACTGCTGCTCCAGGCCAGGGTGCCATTGGCCTTCCTGGCCACCTGGGCACAGGCAGGGTCATGTCCAGCAGCTGCTGACCAGCACCCCCAGATCCTTTTCCAGCAGGTATTTTTGCAGCCACTCTGCCCCCAGCCTGTGGTGCTTCCTGGGGCTGTTATGATCCAAGTGCAGGATGTGGCACTTGGCATTGTTGAACCTCATACCATTGGCCCTGGCACATCAATCCAGCCTGTCCAGATGAATGTTCAAATGAATAAATACCATTATTTGTGCTGAGACAGAAAGACATTCTGTGTGTAGGTAAAAGGACCCCAGAAGAACTTGTCTTGAGGAGAGTCAGTGATGTATTTGGAGTGGTATTTAGAGTGCATAGAGACACTTGTAGTTAGTATCAGAGATCATGACAGGTGGCAAAAAAGCAGACATACTTTGTTACTTAGCATCTCCCTTCTCCCTCAAACATCTATAGCTTTGTGAGAGAACATAATGTATAGATAAGATTGCTGTTAGTATAGTATTTTTACTTTTTTTACTATTGAAGATAACTGTGTATGGGATCCCTGGGACTTGGCCTTGGTGATGGTGTCAAGCATGCCTTGGTCTCAGTAATGCAAACTCTCAAAGGGACATGTACTTCCCTAAACACCATGGGGAATTAAGAAAATATTTTCCTTGGATCCAATTAAAAAATACTGATCTCAAACCAAGACTCTATCCAAGTTGTAATTTTCCTTTTACTACAAGTGCCAAAATATCACTTTCTCTGATGCTCTTCTGTCTGTTCTTTAGTACTCCTGTCCCACTCTGACAGAGACAGACCCTCCAAGACACTGCTCTGATTCTCATTCTTCAGCTTTGCACATCCTGGCACAAGTCTTAGCTGTAATCTCTTTCTGTGTGAATGAATGTGGTTGTTCCCTGCATTTATCCTGTACATGGCTATCCTCAGCATAATATCAGCCTTTCTAGTAGAATTCCAGTTCCAATAAAATAGTACAAATCACAAAGCATCCCATGGAGCATGGCACTGTGCATCAAAACTAGTTGCAACTACTAGATCTTAAAGGTATTGTTTTCTTTAGTAGTCAACAGACTTCGCTT
Source organism: Notiomystis cincta (assembly GCA_013398075.1). Lineage (NCBI taxonomy): Eukaryota > Metazoa > Chordata > Aves > Passeriformes > Notiomystidae > Notiomystis > Notiomystis cincta. The sequence continues at coordinate 572,364 of VZRX01000441.1, read as the reverse complement.
AACTGTACAATGGCAAATTGCAAACCTTGAGACCCTACTATGGAAACAAAGTCCTTTGGCACCTGAAACATTTATTTTAGATTTTGTTTTCTGCAGCTGGCAGAAGATCAAATATGATATTAGTGCACACATGGATTTAGTGAGGATTATTTAGATTTATGTTTAATAATGTGTTTGTTAAAATATTATAATTTTAATTAATTATTGGATGAAAAATTTAATGTGGTCATGAACCTGTTGCATCTGGAGAGAAGAAATTTGAAGCAACTCTGCAGACAGACTAACTGTAATTTAAAGGAAAATGTCAGTACAAAAGGTGAATAGTTCATGTTTTCTTTCTTTTTCAGGAAAAAATTTTATATCCTTTGAGCCTGTTATAGTAGAGGCAGAAATATTCACAAAGTCTTTCTTGACCTGTGCTTCTACTTGAACACATTATAGCTAAATACCAAAATGCATAAACAGCCCTTGAAGCTGGAATATGAAACTCAGGCTTCACAATAGGTGAGGACTTGAAAAGAGAGCTCAGGTAAGGTCATGAATGTTTTCATGCCAAGCAAGTAACAGTAGCATAGGCTGGCTGTGTTTTGCAGGAGAATTTGATTTATTCCATTGGGCCATGTGTGAGCCAGGTTTTTAATAGACCTTCAGGGCATTTAAACACAAATATGTCTAAATGGATCCATTTTTTTGTATGACACAGGTGCTTAGAAATATAAAATGGAACAGAGGAAGAATGTAGGGAGCAGCTTCCAGGGTAACCATTTCTTGGACCTTTACTGTACATTGGCCTGTGTGTAGGAAGTAGAGACTGACTGCTTCTGTATTGCTTTTTTTTCCTCTTCCCTTAACTTACTAAGCTGTCTGTATCTTGACCCACAAGTTCCCTCATTTTTGCTCTTTCTGTTCTCCTGTCCTGTTGAACATGAGGAGTGAGCAAACAGCTAAATGTGTGCGTGGCTGCTGGCTGGTATCAACCCATAACATCTCAGAGCCTTTATAAATTAAAAGTAGTTCTAAAGGCTCACCTGGCTATTTGTAGTTTTCTGTTGGATTGTCACTTGATGGGACAGTGGTGTCATTTTAGGCCTCTGTTAGCTACCATAATACAGTATTGCATGCTATATAATGCCAATAGTAGGATACATGGAACAGAACTAGAACAAGCCATCAACTTTTTCAAGATTTGCTAACACTTTATTCACCTTGTGTATCTCAGCATGTCTCTTGTCAGGAGCTTCTAAAATCCATAGACATACATTACAACATCTGTTTTCCCCTTCTGGTTCATTTTGATCAGATTTCTTTCTCAAGATTACACCTTGGTAAGATCACAGTCTGCCTTAACAAAGAGGACACATGTAGGGCAAAGAGGTGGAAGGAACAGAGCTGAGCCACGACTGCTCTTTTTGCTCTGTAAAGCCATTTACTGAAGTGTAGGAAGCATGTCTTGAAGACAGAAAGTGACTCCAGAGAGGACCAAGTAGCTCAGTTTATTCATCAATAAAAGAGGTTCTAATTTCAGCAGCATGAGCAGGATCCAGAGCCTGCCCCCCTTACCAACAGCAGTCTGTGCCCACGTACAGAGCAGCTGGCCATATCCCACCTCCCACTGACAGCTGTGCCTGCTGCTCCATCCTGAGCACACACAGCTGTCACCTCCCTCTCCCTCTCTCTAGCAAGAGCTGCAGTCTCACTCACCCTCCTGCGCCTGCACTGGGAGATGAGCTGTAAGGGAGTGGTTGTAGAGTGTTGTTGGGATAGTGTTAGAAAAGTAACTACTGCTGCAGCAGCAGTGGGAGCAGTGGGCAGTAGTCCTTTGCTGGAAGAAGCATCATCTCAGCTCTCTCATAAACTGATCCAGCTGTTCAATCACTTGTCTGTCATTTTCTCTGGGAAAAAGTGTCAGAGTGAATGGAAGTGCAGAGCATTAGTATTCCGAACTTATATTGATACATACTTGACTGCTGTTGTTGCTCAATGTATAGAACAGAATAGGGTTGACCCAAAAAAACTTGTTTTAAAGTCATCTGCTTAACAGTTGTGTTTCTCTTTGAATCTTTGAAACAGTAATTCTGTCTTCTGCTTCAGAAATACCTCTGCTTGTAATGATTAGCCACAAGAGACATGATCAGTGGTGGTGGTATTCAGAGTTCACACAGTTATCTAGCACAAAGGGAGCCTGGCCCATGACCAGGAATTTTCTGTGCCACCATACATATAGTACATAATGTCTCTAATGTACAAAATTGTCTCCAATGTTTAACATGAACATAACATTTCCTTAAAAAGCCAAGGCACTTTCAGTTCTGCAGATAAAACCTTTGTTCTCTCTCTGCCCTCTACCATTAATTTGCTATAATGTGCTTTATTTGCTATCTACTTATTTGAGAAAACGTTAAACTAAGTGAAGTAATTCTAAAAATTTTTGTTTCTTGAATGCCTTTTTTCCCTTGTAATTTAATGAACTATATTTACATCAGTTATCAGTTAAGTGTGTGCTTGTTGGAGGTTATTCACTGTTAGTTGTTTGGAAAAATGCTAAGAGTAATAGCCTGTATTACTAAGTTAACAGTGCTCAACTAGTTAACCAATTAGAATATTAATTCTCATAAGCCTGCAAGTTACACAACATTTTAGTCTTTGGTGTAATGTGAAGAGACAGCATTCCCTTGGAAGTCACTTTAGACTGTACTCACACACATGGCCTTATAAAACATTTTGTTCATATGGTCAGTTTACAAGAAATTTCCTTCTTTACCACTTTTCTCATCTTATGAATGTGGACTGGATGGAATTCAATTTTTTTTTTTCTTTTTTATGATGCTTGCAGCTGAATGTTTTATGGATAGAACTGTTCATGCTTAAAACATAAGGAATGCCACAAGACAAAATATCCTTTTCTCGCTTTAGTGACGCTGTGTTCTGAAATTCCTTCTGAAACTCTTGAGGTTTCTGAACTTATATGAATCAAAAGCCATTGATTATTAATAATTTTTTTTAAAAAGCATCATTTGTGGTTAAATCCTGTGCTGTGTGGATGACACAATACTGAAAGTAACTAATTTGAACAAACAAGCAACATTCTATCGAGAGAATATTCTCTCTATATACATATATCCTACAGAACATAAAATAGTCTATATTGTGCCACATTTAAGATGACTATACTTTTTTTCAAACCAATCATAATTGCATCTAAGTTATTACTTCAAATTTTAAAGTCAACATACAGTGTTACCCATTGTGGATAGACATATTAGAATATTTCATTTTGTAGCAAGTCTCATTTATTGCTAAATAGATTTCTCTTCTAAATCTTTTGTGGTTACCAATAATCAAAAGAAATCATCAGCAAACTACGTAGAGGTACACATGCATAGACCAAGTAGGGTTAAAGCATTAAACAATGTACACTAAGGAGAAGGGTTTATAATTTCCTTATGAAATAGCTTGAATGCCTAAAAGTAACTCTATAAAAAGTGGTCAAGATTAGCACATAGTCCTGATGTGTAAAGGATCAAAGATGTACTTCTGGATGTCAGGATGTTCTCAATTATTTCTGCTGGGAGCTGTTCAGTCTGCACTGGTAGTAAGATAAATTCCATGATTATAAACTTCTGCAATACCACACATACACAGATGTTTTCAAAATAAGAAAATACTTTTTTTGTGCCTAGCCTACTTCAAAATGTGAAACTAGAGCTGACAATCCCTCCTGACCCTCCAGTGAGAGAAAACTCTGTCTTCTACACCAAATTCAGACCTTTGCAAAGGAAATTGCCTTTTAGGCATTTGAGGCAAGAAAGAATTGCAATGATAAATCAGAATGACTGTCATGCCTGTACCTATCATAAAAGCAATTTTCCAAAAATCCTATAAAATGTTTATTCAGAGCCACTGCAGTCTTACTGACACTTTCTCAGCTTCTCCTCTACTGATTATAAACTGTTGGTAACTGATGAAATACAGCACTGGCAGAGGCCCTTGAAGAATGAAATTGCATTTGCTTCTTGCCTGCCACACCTATAGGAAGCTGTGCTTGTGAGAGGAAACTCTAAGAAGCAGTAAACACATTCACAGGATCTATTCACTTGCAGACAATCTTAATGGCATGGGAGGCCATGTCATCATCAGCTGTGATGTTTGCAGCCAGCAATGGTGAACCTTTATCTGCCACCTGTACTTCATCAAATGTATATTAATTTTTTCTTTCTAACCTTTTGACTTTTTTTTTGTCCTCTGTTGTGTTCCTAGGTTTTTAATGACCAACAAGTTCTATGAAGGCTCGGCTAGAAAATGGTCCACTTTAGATTCAGTTGAGATTGTACAAGATGGAGAAAAGTTTGCTAAATTTAATGTTTCTGGCATCTCTGCCCCTGCAGAGTATTCATTTCATTGTCAGCTGGTGGGAACAAGCAATCTCTATCCTTCAAGGCTGGTTCCATCCAATGATGAGGCAAAAAACTGGGATGTTTTCATTTCCAAGTTGCAAGTGAGTATGCATTGCCATTTCAGAGATAACTCCAAGCACTATTACTTGCTATTGTAGGTGCTGAGTGACACACATTCCCAACGCCCTTACTTTCACTCCAGCCTGAGGGAAAATGTAAAAGAAAAGCTGTTCCCCTAGGTGAGCTATTCAGTAGAGGGGTAAAAAAGACCAGTTGCTGAACAAGGAAAACATGAAAGCACAGCTTTAAAAAACAAAACTATGAAGTTGTCCACAGAAAGAAAACGCAATTAAACCAAATGCACTTAATCAGGCAAAGAATGACTAAGTCCTCATGCCTGTTTAATGAGTTGGGCTGCTCTTGGAAACAGGGGCGTCTTAGGTGGGTGGCTTTATGCTGCTTACTTTGTTTTTATTTGATTTCTCGGTGCTTTGTTTACCTAGGAAAGTACAGCTTAGTGTGGCTGCTGATTTTGGTGACGTGGACTGTCTGTACTCCTGCAGATAGAAACAAAGCCCAGTGCAATTAGATTTAATGGGAGGTTTGCCATGGACTTCAATCAGGAATGGTACTAGTTCCTGCATGATCCAGAAGGAAAGCAGCTGGCTTTTTTTGAATGACACATAGCTTTTCTGCATATTTATTAGTGGTTCAGACTACATATGAGAGGTGTAGATGATTGCACCTTTACTGCTTTGAGTTTTGTTTTTGACTTAAGAGAAGCATAACACCATTTATATCTTAAAAAAATATTGCAGTAAGGGATCTTTGATGAAAGAGATCATGAAAACAATAGGAATAGTTCCAAACTGTACTCTATTTGTCAAACATGAGCTAACCCCATAATAACTGGATATAAATGCTGATATTATTGTATTTATAATTTTGATAACAAACCAAATGTCAATAATCTGACTCCAGACTTGACACTTCTGCTTAAGCAGTGGAAATCTCACAGACAGAGCATTGAGAAACAATGCTGCAATACATACCAATGTTGTGAAGGTTCCTTATGATGTTATTTTTTATGTAAAGGTCTGCAAATACCATAGTTCATGCAACTGTACTTTGCCTAAGTCAGCTCTTTGGAGTTAGGCTTTCACATCACGAAGAAATGAAAGGACATGACCTATGAAATTACAAAGTGTTCACTTACCAGCTATATTTTCTTTCAATTTCTATATGCATTGATATTACTGCTTCTTAAGCTTGAGTAGGCCTTTCTCCAGCCTTAGTAGGCACCCATTCATTGTGGTCTTAACCAAGAGCAGAATTAGTGATTTCCCACTTTCCTTATTGATTCGGAACTGTTCAGACAACAGAATCTCCAGTTCCTCTTGAGAAAGGGCTTTTTCTCTGATCAACCTGAAAACTCTGGTATTTTTCTGTTGTGTGAGAAAACAGAAGGTCACCATTCTGGGCTCATTTCCAAGTTCTATCTGACGTAGATCATACTTTTCCGGGTATCTCCCACTGATACATACTGAAAGGTGATCTCAGTATCAGTCTTTGTTTTTTCATAGGGTTTAGAAACCCCCAAACTCTGTTGTATGGCGAAAAAAGCATGTGGGATGTGCTCAGTAGCTGCAGCCAGCACAAAATCTTGTTGCTGAAACTGAGGAACATGATTTTCATGTCACTGTTATGCCATGATTTAGAAACAAGGATGATCCAATGCCAATCAAACTGGCACAACTGCACTTTGCAATGCTGGGGCACCAAACTGCTCTCGGTTTGCTGGGGTTCTGTTGGTTGTTGTTGCTACAGGAATGGTTGTTCTACACGGTACCTTTTGTCCTTTTGAGGATCTCATGTTTGTCAGTGAAGTTAAAGAGGAGGCTGCCACCCAAAGCACTGCTTTTCCTTTAGTATGTGTGGTCTAGAAGCACTTTGAAACCTATGAAAAACGGCCAAAACCTTCAAGAATATTTTGATTCTTTGTGTCTAAAATATCTCAAAGTTCAAAAATTAGAAGTTTGGTGTGCACTTAAGAGCTATAAACTCAGCATATTTTACTTGAAGGTTTTGTCAAAGGCCATATGATGAGAAATCTCCATTCAAATAGCAAATACAGACTTGTATAATCAAGACAAATGACTGGTCTAAACACTAAAATGAAAACATATACTGTACAGAGGCCTGTATACAAAAGGCTTTTGCATTCATAAACATTAGAGAACCACAGGTAAGTATTTTTAACTTTTCTGTATATGCTGCTAAGTTTCTAATTTTTATCTCCTGCCTGGTATCTAACAACCCCACAGAAATGATGAACCTTCAAAAATACAAGAAAATAACCTGGCATATTCTTCATCTCCTGCTTAAAAGTAGACATAGCATTTTAAGAATGTACAATTGATTCTTTCACCTAGATGGTTCAATAAGCATAATGCTGTTAAAAAAAAATATTCAAGACCACTAGAATTGAAATAATAAATTTCAGTATTTCTGGCTTTAAATCAGGAGTGTCGAAGCCCTTCTAAACTGAATATACCTGTTAAGTACTTCAGAGAGTCCTTGTAAATGTGCTAAGAAGTGTATATTGTTTTCCAGAATTTGAATTCATTTTTTTTGAACACAGATGACATAAATCATCACCTGCTTTCTGGTTTTTATTGTCAATAAATCTTTCAGGCTACATTTCATGACTCCTATTCACATTCTCACTTGTGGTCAAAGCAGTGGCTTAACAAGCAAAGGCTTTTGCAATCATGTATTGTCTAAAACTGTGCAAATAGTTGTCCAGCCCTGCAGCTTATTTTCACTAATCCTGCTTTAATCAGAAGTCTGGGTACCTTTGGTGAAAGCAGACAGTCTTTGAGAGTTAGCTGCCATGATTTGACTTGAAAAGATTCTTATAAGAGGCCTAGAAAAGGTTGAATTGCTGAAATTGTCTTCACCTCCACATTACCTAAAGAGCCTTTAGTTCTTTGCATAATATTAGTTTTATTAATCATCATTCTGGAAGGTGCAGGAATTGCTCATAACACACATATTACATAAGCATTAACTTTAGGCACCTGAGCCACGACCCAGAATGCAAACCCATGCTGTAGCATGGTAGACTTGTTCAGTTTGTACCAAGACCTTTCCCAGGAAGTACAAACTCTTTTATTACCACAAATAAACTCCAGCTTTCCATTTGCTTTATTGCATACCATAGAATAATCATGGTGTGGGAACACATAAAAATAGAAATCCATGATCTTCTGCTTTCTTGCTTATTGCCTTGTGAGAGAAGTGATTTTAGTAAAATAATCATTTTTAAATTTTATTTGATAATATTTTATAGAAAGTGAGTAATTTTTAACATGTTGTTTCTTTACCAGTGGTTTTATGATATTTCGTGCTTTCCTTAAAAACCCATTTCAAAGATTATGTAAATGCATAAGAGTCCCAGTCTTCATTTTGCTTTATAAAATTATTTAAGAATTAATCAAAATGAGTTCAGATTAATTCTTTCCCTCTTCCACCAGTTCTGTTCCCTTCCTTCTAAAGGAATCAATTCTTATGCCATTATGTGCATGTTTGTACAGGGGGGATTATCTTAGCTTTCTTTATAGTTTTCTAATCCTTTGGTTGGTTTGAACAAAATTTCTAGAAAGTTAGTGGTTTCAAAGGCATTCAGTTTGTTGATATTTTTGTGCAGTTGGGATCTAGGCAGAGAATATATCTCCAAATTTGTTGATTTTTCTGAGGAAAATAATATGGTTGGAGGTCAGTCAGTGGCAGACATTGAGAATTCAGTCAAAGCAGAGATATCACAAACTTTTCTAAGTGCTGGAAAAGTTTATATAGGTTTTATAAGTTAAGAGAAAACACATATCCCATACCTCAATAAAGCAAGCCTTTCCTTTTGTTTTGAGCCTTTGATGTCTAAGGAGGGAGGAAGAAATATTTCACAACGTTTTTCTCCTTGAACTTTCACTAAAGCTCAGCCAAAAAAGGTCATCTTTATTAGATATGCTTTAAAGTAGGATCTAGGAATTTTGTTTGCCAAGGAGCTATTAGCTAAAACTCTCAGATATTTCAATAAATCGTGTGATCTGAGCAGCCTTAACTCTCATGCCTTTGACCTGGTTCTGAAGTGGTCATTGAGCTGATGATCAGTGAATACTGATATACTGATTATATGAACACAGAATACTGATCATGTCCCCTCTGGGACTCTGCTTCTAAAAGTAATACAAATTTCTGAAGTGGGGAACCTACTTTTTACCAGACAAATGGATTTTGCATCTTTAATTTCCTGGGTGAAAAGGAGATCTGGAAAATTGTTTCGCAGAGGATTTTGTTATCAGTCTTTTTTTAATGGGCAGAATATGATTGATAGTTTAAGTGTGGGTTTGTGTAATTACCACATATATCCTGAAAGCAGAGACTACGCCCCATGCCTAATTGCACTCATCTATCTACCTTTCTTCATTTTCAGATTCAAGGCTTCAACATTATAAACAACCAGTTTTCCTATGCAAGTGACTGTACGGGTTTCTTCACTCCTGGAATCTGGATGGGCTTGGTAACATCTATAATTTTATTGTGGATCCTGACCTATGGAATCCATATGATCATGCAGCTCACAACAAACAGCAGATTTGATGATCCCAAAGGTCCAGCTCTGTCAGTTCCTCAGACAGAATAGCCATGGACTGATTGCCTCAATACTGCTGTGGCTTTTCCCAGTCTGATGTTTATGATTTTTATACCCTTTTTACTTCATAATACATATAACTTAAAAAGATATCATAGGAGAAGGAGATAATTAAACTACATATAAGAATGATCCTCATGCTTGGCAACAATAATAATTCTACTTATAATTATAATAATTTATTAATCACATTTTCTTTTTGTTAAGGTTCTGAAGTGAGACTGTAGAGGTTATTACTCACTCTGGCTGTTAGAAAGGCCATTAAAAACTGCCTTCAGATTAACTTTTATTGGCAAAGAAAATTTGTACCATACCAAAACATAGATAATTGAGGAGGATGAAAGCTTTGATGAGAAACTATATATTGAAAGTACTGATCTCTCTAAAGGCTCTTTAGTAAGTATCATGATGATGCTACATTTTAAGAAATGTTAACTGTGTTTTGAAGTTTTTTTCTCTTGAGTAAAACATCCAGAAATGCACAGAACTAATAAAGTATAAGTCACTAAATAAATGGTCCTGAGAAGTCTTTTCAAAGTACATCACTTTATTTAGATGTAGTATCACAAGGAGAATGGGTAGATTAAAGTTTAGCTTCCACGTAATGTTATGTTATGCTTGTGAGAATTATGTTGATTAACACTGACTTGTGTTTGCTTTAGCCATGGACAGCTGATGGGGTTCTAGGCAAGATAGGTCCTTGTCCAAACTGATCACAAAATTAGCTTTGGTGTCCTGGCAATGAATGCAGCTTTTCAAGTTCAGAACTTATTACGATTCAATGTGCTGGTGCAGACAGCATCTCACCAGAGATAAGGTAGTTTTCTTAGCCTCCTCCATTTTCCAGGCATCTTTGGAGAAGTTATGAAGTTCATTCAAAATAGGAAAAATAATAGTATATAAAATCATTAGAAGCACTATGCCAACGTACTGTTAAGTTTGAGCGTTTTACGGTCATCTCAGTGCTTCTAGAAGCCTGAACCCATTCACAGTGTGCTGTATTCTTTTGCAATTAATAGAAACACTGAATCTTCTAATTGAGTAATCTGATTATGGAGTGAATTACTGAATTTTATGTAGAAACAGGACATAGCAAAAGAGCAATGGTCAAATGGTAAAAAATGGTAAACCCAAGACTTTTATTCTTTCTTCTGGAATGGTTTATTATGACTGTGCATGTTGAATTATTAGTTAAAAACCCCAAAAAATAATTTTGACAAAATTGTATTTGCAAAATGAGAAAAAATCTAAATTTTCTGATCTTGATCCATGACATAGTACAATGATGCAGAGGAATGACAGCTAGAATCAACTATTTAACTAGACAGATGATAGTTTCTATCCATCATTTCTGGGTGTCACACTTCTATTATGCAGTCCAAGAAGCAGATTAAATGCTGTCTGAAGCTATTTCTTCTGAATCATTCAATCCTGACCTGGGAAACAAAAGGAAAGTGTCATATAACTAGCAGAGATGTCTCCAGCGCTGTAATATTTTACCCAAATGCTTTTCAGAACCTCAGAGAATGTATTTGATCTACCCAAAACTTCTGTGTTAGGCATATTTTCTTTGCACAAATTAGTTTCCAGGAGACATCTGGACTTCTTTTATTAATTCTGCCTTCGAAGCAAGTTGTATGAGTGTGACAACGGAAAATTGACATAATAGTCATGTAATTATTGCTGGAAGAGGGGAAGGCTGTTACAAAGGACTTGCTTTGGGGAAGACAGCTTTCTTAGGACTTTTATCTAGCTTCACTAAAGTCTGGAACAGATTTTGTTCAACAGCAGTGATAAAAAGAAGTGGAGAAGAGCTTTGCCAGTGGTATGAGTATGGTGAGCATCTGTTAGTGCTCCCTGCAGGTGTTCTCCCGTTCTCCACCACTTAGCTCAGATGCTCCCTCAACCAGAAATGTTGCCTTTGGATTTCATAACTCTGAGTATAGGTATGGCCCAGGAATTTGTCCAGCCTGCTCTTGAGCCTGTGGGCTCTCCTGCAGCTCACAGTGTCCTGGTGGCAGTATGGCCCTGGGAATGCTTATATCCCCTCTTGCTTGCCTGGGATGGACTCTGGAGAAGAGGGAGAAGAAACAGTCTCATAGTGAGTGTACCATGAGGAAAAGATAAGCCCCTTTCAGAAGAACTGTTTGCTGTGTTTGGTATTACACATCCCAAGGTGAAGGTGAAGACATTTTTAATGGAGAAAAGCTTTTTCTTTCTACTTTCTCTCACAGCAGGGCTACCATGCTTTGGCAAGCAGGGCCTGTGGGGGCAGATAGTCTGTTCCTGTAGCGACCTGGGATAACTTTGCAATGGAAAGATCAAACCACAAGCTTATCCTTGTGACGTCTGTGCTGGAAAACACAGCAGGAAGAGAAAGGGACTCTCTACAGCTCTGGCTGTCCTGGGGGTGGGGTGCACTTGGCTCTGGGGACAATGGCCTGTCTGTCTCGGAAAAGAACTGCTCTGTCCACATGGGATGTCGGTTCACCTTGGCCGGGGGACAAACACCCACCCTGGTGCTCAGGCTCTTCTCACGGGGGCCACTCCTGCTGCAGCACCTGCACACAGTCATCCAAAACCCCACCTCAGAGGGCCATGCAGGCTGCTGGGGTCCCCGTGCCCTCTGAAACCCCTGCAGCTGCACATCACTCTCCCTGTGGCTGGAGACAAAGGCAACTGAGCCCGGAGTTCAGCAGGGCTCGCTTCCTTCTTTGTAAATAGGACTGTGCCTCAGGAAATTTTAGGAGGATTTTGCACCTGTCTATGTTTGTTTCCCTTCCTGAATAAAGTTAAAACCCTGTCAGGGGCCTTCCAGTTCTGCATGCTTCTGATTTCACAATTCAGCTTAATCATAAATGTACTTGTTAAAACATGCCTGTTTTGGGAGCTGTTCCAGACAGACTATTAGCTCTGTCTGGAAAAGTGTGAGCCTTTAGGACTTCTACCAGAGTTCGCTGAATTTATCAGAAGTACTGACTTCTGTGTGTGCTAGCTCATTTCTCTACCAATTTAAAAAATATATAATGAAGATGAAGGGGATGACGGCTAAGAGTATGAGTTAGAAAAATAAAAGATTTTTTTTCATTTGTATATATATAAATTAAATTTTCTGAAAAAAATCAGGAACTTAAAAACTATAGAAAAACTCAAATCAATTTAACTCTGAAGAATCAAGACTAAAATCAGAGAAACCTCAAAATTAAACACAAAAGTCCTGAAGAAATACGGTATTTCGTCACAAAATTCAGCAATAATCATTTGTTGAAAGGGATAGCTGAGATGGAGTGAGGCTCTGAACCTCCTGATTTTTGTCCTGGTCAGTTGGTTTCTCTGCCTGTAAAATTAATTACCTATTTCACAAATCACACAGAAACCCATCAATGACTTATAACTGCACAGAATTATAACAGAAATAGTTTAAGAATAGTATTTTTATCTAGGCAACAAAGGAAGACAGATTATTCCATCTGCAAGGTAAAACTTAGCTCCACCTTTCTTTCTGTGTGACTGATAAATTATATGCAAATCCAAATCAGCTGAATTATTAGGCAGTGCCCAGGCATTAAAGTTTTCTGTAATTATTTCAGCATAAACTGAGGTCAAACAGGAGAAGCTATAGAGGCTGAAAGGAAGGAATAACCTTGAAAAGCTAATTCCTAATATAATCAGAGACACAAGAAGAAGTCTGAGTGTTGGATACTGGTCACTGCTGGCAAAAAAAATAGCAGTAGTGGTGATGATTTTCTGGGCAAGTAGAGTGACAATCACCATTACACTGCACAGGAGGAAGAGACAATGCACCCAAGGAGGGCAGGAGACTCCTTTTCCTGAAGGCTCTTCTAAATCTTGCATTCTGTGATGGGTCAACCTTGCTTGGCTGCCAGATGCCCCCTTGGCTACTCTGTCCCTCCTCCTCCTCAGCAGGATGAGGGAAGAAAATAAGATGGAGAATCTTGTGGGTCAAGATAAAGACAGTGATACCATTTAGCAGTTACTATGGGCTAAACAGATTTATGGAAGATTAATTTATTGCCAATTAAAATAGGTTGGGTAGTAAGAAACCAAAACAAAACTAAAACGATGCCTTCAGTACGCACAAATGCCAAAAAATTCTCTGGTGTCTAATACCTTCAGTAAAAAACCCTGATTCTAATAAAGGTTCTGTTCTCATGTTAGCCCATTAACTATCAAAAATAATGCAAATAAAGGAGAAAATAACAGTTTCTTCAGAACTCAGATTTCTAAAGGCTCGAAAATTTTTGAAGTACAAGGGGGTGGGGCAAGGAAAAAAGAGATCTTACCAAGGGGTGGTTCCTTAAACAAGTAGTCTCTCCTTGCCAGAATGTGGGCTAGTGTCTTTCTTAATCTTCCTACTTGTGTAGGTGGAAAGGGGACTTACAACAGTGACTGAGCCCAAGAGCAAATCATCTGCTACTGATGTCCCACAAATGAAGTGACTTCCTTGTCTCCACCACAACTTTTTGTATACCTCCTGTGGGAACACAGGTTCCCTGCTCCAGACTAACTGGATTTCTGTATAACCTCTGGAGCTGGTATGTTCTTGAATTATTATAGCTGAGTACTGTTTTTTTATGTCATTCATTGTTGCCATAATAGAAGATAGTTTACTGAATGATTGTATATTTTCTGCTTTGCAAAGAGCAATGTAAGTGTCCAGTGGAAGACTGAGAAACCTATTTTTAGTCTGTCTTAGTATTTCTTTAACTGCTTGTGTGAAAGTAGTATAAAATGAATGGTGTACAGTCACCGTGATATCATTTGCAACTGACTTTCATTAATGAAAACTGCAAAAATAATGTTTGTAATGTAAAGAGATCCCTAACAAATGCTTTCATAAAAGTAATTTAGGAAGGTGGATAAGTTAAAGACTTTCTGATGTAATTTTTGAATTATAATTTTGTTTATCGTATTTACTCTGGGTAAATATGGATGCATATGGATAGCAGAGTGCTCAATTTAGTTATTTAACAGGTGCCTTTCACTGAAGTGTACTTGCATGCTTTAAGATATTGCTGTCCCCACCTAGCCTGCCTTTCTTTTGTGTGTATCTGTGCCTCAGCTGCCTGTTAAGAGCACACTGCTGCTCTCTCTTGTTCCACCAAAGGTGCAATGGATCAGATTTTGCACCAGAGTAGCAGAGATGCAGGTTCTTCTTCTCCGGGTCTGCCATTCCTGCTGCTGAGGAGTAAAATCCTGGCAGAGGAGCAAAGCAGATAGCTGCAAACACTGATGTCTTAACATATTATAGCAATACTGGGGAAAGATCTTTACTATAGTTGTCAAAAGGGGAAATAAAAAGGATGCAAATAGCCAAGTTCCTTGGCAGGATCAACATTACTGATAGCCTGAGAGGCAGGACCAGCTCTGGCTCAGGGAATGTGCTTTCTGTCTCCACGTGCCTCAGCCCACTTCAGCTGATAACCTCCCTCAGGGCAAGTTCAGGACTGTCAGCTCTGTTTCAGTCCTCCTGTGAAGACCCCTAAAGGCTGTCTATGGCAGAAGAGAGCTGGAGAGCACCAAGATCCAGCTGTGGACACCTTCTCTCTCTCTCATTGAGTCTTCAGACTGCAACTGAACAGGGATGGCCCGGGCCCCCAGCAAGGCTCAACCCTTCTCTTCAGTGTAAAAGAGGAAAAACAAATGTGGAAGATGAAGGGCAGTACAGATCATCATCTTTTCCTCAACAGTGAGAATCCTTGCCCTTCTGGGTGGTTTCCAGAGTCCTTGCCTGGAAAAGCAAGACTGTAAACAAAGGACCCAGACACTTCCAGTAGGGTATGCACACCTGTGTGATGCTGGGCTGTCTTGGAATATTGTTCAAGTCTTCAGCTTTCCCTCCCAGAGCCACTCTGGGGCTGTCTGCAAACTAAGGCAGGAGTCACTGCTTTGGCTGCCCTCCAGAAATTCTGAGGTAGCTGAAAGGGAGTGTAAGGAGGGTACTGTGCAGCTATATCACATTTATCTTACCACCTGTGTGATGTGTTAGAATTGGACCCCAGAGTGCTTGAAACAAAGTTGACTTCTGAGTAGAAAAAAATATGAGGTTTCATCTATCTTCTTATAACAAATTAGTATTACAATACCAAAACAGACAGTCTGCTTTTGCTTGTAGAGCTTTCATGGATATGTACTTATTCTGCAAGAGTGGACCAGTTCCATCAGTTTTCATTGATTTAGATTTTCATGGGAGTTTTTGCCAGTGTACGGATTAGATTTTGACAAGAGAATTCACACCTTAATGGCTTACTGCCACCAGTTTCTTTGGTCTAACAGTGATTAATAGATACCTAAATGGAGATAAATTAGTATGGTGGGAGTTTCATCTTTTTGTTTTGTTTTGTTTTGTTTTTTCTTTTAAATAGCACAAAGAATTCTTTACTGAATATATCTGGGAATGTACAGTTCACTCATCTTTTGACATAATTTGAACCCATTTCTTCTATAATTGCTTTTATAGCACTCTGAAGTTCCAGGGGGCAGAAGGGATTTATTTGGCTAAGGACAATTCTGGCAATGGGTAAATGACCTAAAGATTAATGATGAATCTTCTGAATTGTAATATGTGGAACTCTCTATATAACTGGTGTCTAAGAATTAAGGAAGACAGATTTTTGCCTAATGAATTACTATCTTCTGTTTGTTATGAAACTCTTGGTTAATACTTGATCCAGTTACTTTTGCCAATTTCATCAGAAAGCTGAAGGCCTCCTTCAGTAGGGTCACTGTTTTCATCTGGAATAGCTGGTGGTTTCACTTCAAAGATTCAGTAAGATTGCATGTTACTCAGTAAGTAAATCTGCCCCTTGTCTAATCAGGAGTGTGTGCATCTGCTGCAAATCCAGGGGCGGATTCAGCTGCTCTGCAATGGGACTCTTGTTCCAGAAGCTCTTTATTTGTTTCTGGAAGTTACATAGTGATTAAAATCATAGCTTGTGTGCTTCTCTGACAGTGTAATATATAGGGGCTCCTGTCTCAAAGTGTCAGCACAATTCAGCTACAACAGAATCTGTGCTCCAGCACTTTGCACCCTAAAGGGCACTTACAATACAGGAGCTAATGCCTGCCATTTGTATTCTAAGTGAAATAATTTACTTATTGTCACTATTATTGTTTTAATGTAATTGGGAGGAGGATGATCTTTCCCCTTTAAACACTAAGGCTTATGTTAAATGATTTCCTATTGAGTACTTCTATTAAGGAACCTTGTATCCCCACTCTACTGGTGGTGCTGTGGTGGTAGTCATTTCATACCAGATACTAATACAGGCTTCTGATACAGAAAGGTCTTCAAATCAAGATGTATTAATGGAAATTGGTTCATGTATATGTAAAAACTGCAGCTTTTTGTCAGAACACAGCCTCTTATTTCTGGTGTGCTACAGCATGTTGTCATGAATAAACATGGATAAGCTACAGCTTATACCTGAGATAACACTGGTTGTGTAGGCCATATGTTTTGTCCAGGACCACAAAATTAGCAATTCTCCCCCAAAACCTGAGGGGTTAATGTGAAGATTGTACAGATTTACATCTTCCTCTCTGCAGTGTGGTGGTCCTGCCATGTCTTCTCCAAACAGACAAAGTATTGTCATGCTCTCCAACAGGCAAAAGTGGTTTGGCATTTGAATATTGCACCTTCTTTTGCTTCATCATTTTTGTTCATGGGGCTATGTCCATCTGGACTTCTGGCTTTAAGCTTTGCCTGAGTTGAAACTTACATTGTTTCTCCACTTCTCAATGTTTGCAAGGAACTTTCTTTGCCAGTAAGCAGCAGAAGTGAGGGCTGACCTGGTCTGATTTGGAAATTCTGTCAAGTGTGAAACTTGAGATCCCTTCTGTCCACACAAGGCAACACCTTCTAGCTGGTCCTTCCTGTTAGGTGACCTGATTGCCTAGAGCTGAGCTCTGTGCTTAAAAGCATTTGGCAAGTGCAATGCACACCTGAGAGTAGCACAAGGCCCACTTACAGCCCTTTGCAGAAGGAAGCTGCATATTTGTTTAGAAAATAGAGGCTATTGCTTAACTAGTGATATTTCAGTCACTTCCATGGCAACAGGCTCTGAGAGACAAAGCAGGTCTTTGCCAGAACACACAGCAGCTTGAAAACAGAATGGAGAAAAACGTACATAGCAACAATCCGAAGTTTCCATTAACTTTTGAATTTTACCTGTTAGTTAGCTGATGATTTAATCAGTGAAGTAATGGCTATTCTGCTAACCATTTATGAGCAAATTGGCATTGATTTCTTTCAGTTGTCAGGCTTCTCTTGTTTTTGTAATGATTGGGGATGTGCCAGCACAGTGTGGTGCCCCCTTTCCTCCTCTGCCCACACAATCTGTCAGGTGCCTTGAAATGATAACTGTATTTAAGGGGCAGCAGCATTTTGAAATTATGGCCTAGTTCAATGTACTGGAATTTTTCTATCTATTCCCAGAAGATAAAGGAATCTGTAGCAAGTTACATCATGTTTGTGATTGAATATGAAAAGAATACAAAAGTATTTGGAAGTGATTAAACATGGTTGATGTGGTCTTTTTGTTGTCCTCTCCTCCAGTTTTTTAAGTGGTTCTTGAGAAACAGAGCCAGCCCTGATAGATCTTCACAAAATTATAGTTCTGTCTGTTTTTGCTCATGAGTGATTGTGTCCAGTATGCCTAAAAAGTACCTGGGAAGGACAAGTGTCCTAATACTCAAGTCATGGGCAAATACTGAAATTTTATCCTCTTATTTTATCATTGCATCCTATTTTGCCTAATGATTACACAAAGATTTTAAGTACCAAATTCATGATCTTCTGTTGTTCATGCTTTCAGATTATGTGGCATTTTTTTAACAGAATTAATTTTGAGAATTTAGAAGGAATCCAGTTTCAGAGCAGAACCCCCTCAACACTGTTGTAGTTCCATTAAGAGCTATTTAGCCATAAGGTAGCTGCATAAAATCCTGGATTTTGAACTGAAAACAAGATCTTCTTGAAAACTACTCCCTCAATTATATTCTTTCAGTTAAATATGTAGGCTACTTTATGGAAATTTTTAGCAAACCAAAGGCTGCTGTAGAAGCCACTGGCTCAGCAAACAGGAAATGTTCTAGATATCTAGCTAGCTATCCATCTATCCATCTGTGTATCTCACAGAATCACAGATTGGGTCAGGTTGGAAGGGACCCCAGTGGGTCATCTGGTCCAACCTCCCTGCTCAGGCAGGGTCATCCCAGAGCATCTGGTACAGGATTGTGTCCAGACAGTTTTTGAATATCTTCAGTGAGGGTGATTCCACAACCTCTCTGGACAACCTGTTCCAGTGCATGGTCACTGCACAGCAAAAAGTTCTTCCTCATATTCAGGTAGAACTTCCACCCACACATCTTGTTGTTACTTAGAAACACCACCTCTGCTTTGCCATTGCTGCCCCTAGACACACACAGGTCAGAGTGAAAGCTCCACTTGTCATCATCACTTGTTAGGAGTCTTCCCATCATTTAGACTGTCCTCAGAACTTGCCTCCACCTAGCACTCCCAAGAACTTCCCTGAATATCTGCTCTACTCTCTCTTTAGTTTCGGTGTTAGGAACAATTTTCATAATCCCACATGTTCAGAACATTTTATTTTCTTCACTGTGGTTTTTTTTGGCAGTAAGAAAATCAGATCCTTAGACATCTAATAACTATTGTTTCCTTATACAATTTGCTGAGATGAAACAGTCTAACTTTTTAATTGTATATGAACTAAAAAATATTAGGAGAAGCTCTGTAAACAGTCTTGTATTCAAAAGATTTTTTTGAAAGTTCAAATTGGAAAAGGCCAGACACATTTAATCCCTTACACTTCCTGCAGAAGAAGTTTGTCCTTCTTCACCCTTTAAACAAGTGATCCCTCAAGCCCAATAAACATTAGAATCTCAGGATTAAAATACTAATTGTTGTATTTCATTATCTGAAGAAGGAATGAAAGTTATTAGCATTTTTGTAGTTAGATTAGAGACAAATGACATAGAGCATTCAATTTTTGTGAAGCCTGGATATTTTCAACAAGTTAGTGAAGCAGAGTCCTTTGAATAGCCAGTGTTGAAAACTTTTCCCTTTCTCCTGAGGTAATACTCTTTGCCTGACTGTGACAAAATTCTCACTGTGGTGAAATGAATTGTGAGGATTCTGTCCTGTTAAGCAGGGAAAGGAACCATTTTTAATTAAAAATTTTCTGTAGTTTAGCCTGCCAGCAAGTCCACTGAGGAGCAGAGAAAAGAAAGAGAGCAGAGACAGAAATGGCAGGACATGCCAAAAGTGAGATGAAAAAAGGAAACACTGGAAAACTTCATTCTTCCTGTGAAAAAGTTGCTTCTGATACAGCAAAAAAGGCTCAGCTCCACTGTCCAGAGACAGGAAAGCTGAATAGATGTAGTAATTACAGCTGGATGAATACCATGAATAGTTATTCTAAATGGATTTTCTTTGTATTTATGTCACCTTTTTTGTTTGGTTTTGGTGGATAGTCTAGTGAGCTTGTGGTAAACAGTGGCTACCATTTGATTAATATAAACTCCTTGGACCTTTATATGGACTCCTTGTATGACCTTTAACAATATAGTATTGATAATTCAGGATCTTTAGCAAAAGAGATATAACATAAAGTACTCTCCCCAGTGTTCCCCCTTCCCCTCCTAAAAAATATTACTTCTTTCTTTCTTTTGGGATGTGATAAGACAGTGCATGTGCTTTCTATAAAATATAGTTCTACTGCAATGGATCAATAGCCTGTTTTCTGCTGTTTTCTGTGAGAAACTTTTGTCAAATCATGCTACAACAAACAATGGAGGACCACTGCAAAAAGAAACCTTGCCAAAAGTAATGTAAATGCGTACTTAGTTAGAATTAAGTGAATTAGTAGGAAATTAGGGAATCCTGTATACAGACTTTTGAAACTCAGAAGAAGAGTGCAATGTATGTTTTGGGTTATACTCAGGTATAACTCACCCCACTGCCAGAATCTGACATAGCCACAGTTTGCACCACATTAGTCACTAGCTGTAAACCAAGTATGTTCAGCTACAGGGATTAGTCAACATTAAATTGCATTAGGTAAGGAGTTTCCTCACTAATTATTATATATATAGTCTCACTGCTTTCAGTATTGATAACAGAGGGCATTGACTTAACAAGAATGTTGTTTTGCAGCTTAGTCTGTTCTGATTGTGAGTTTTAATTGGGTTTTCTTTTTTTTCTTGTAAGAGATGGGTCTTAATTGCAATGGCCATTTCCACAATACCCGTCTTCCTCCACAAGTCTGCATGCACCTCTCTCAAAGTTTGATGATGCCACTGAGATTCAAGAGAAAATATCAGCTGTTTTGCAGTCTGTTTGCAGGGAACAGGACTGACCTGTGTCACCTCAGCCTTGGAGAAGGCAGCCAGGGTGCAAAGCAGGCTGCTGAGGTGACCAAAATGCAGCAGGAACAGCACAGCCCTGGTGATGTTGCCGGGTCTTTCTGTGCAAGTGTCTGAGTTTGCTGAATTTGCTGTGTGGCCTGTCAAGAGAAAAGACAGGTGAGGAAGATATTAACAGAATTAATGGCTTTTAACGAGACTGTGGAGAGCACAGTTCCCTTTGCCTCCAAGGCTGAGCAGCAGGGCCTAACTAATCTTACTCCTTGCACAAAAAAGCCAGTTGATCCACACAATTAAGAAATTTTGAGCCAGACAGATTTAACACTTCATTTGTTGTTACAGATGTATTCATGCTGATCACTTAAATAGAAACTTAATTGGCTCAGCCATCTGGAAAGAAGGCAAGATGGGGGAACTTGCTCTTGAGGGAGTGTGCCAAGAGGCTGGACAGGTTCAAGAGCTGTCAGGGAGGGGTAGCAAAGGATCAGGGCACAGAGATGGGAACCTTTAGCTCAGAGGTGGCAACGGCTGCAAGGAGCACAGAGCAGCTGGCCAGGCCTGACAGGGACAGAGGGAAAACTGTCCACATCAGAGGGCTGTGCAGAATTTGTTCTGGTCAGGAATCCACAAAACTAGCTAAACCAACATCAGAATAAACCACTGTTTTGGAGATGGAGAAGTCTGTATAAAAAGGTAATATTTATTTATTAATTTTTCCTAGCATATTAAGTAGTTGATTTTTTTCCTATTTAAAATTTTAGCTGATTCACTTTATACTATACTTGGTTTAGGGGGTAGTATATTTGTTTGTTTGTTTGTTGTTTGTTTTTTAAAGCTTTCAAGCTACTCAGTTGCCTTGCACAGGAGACATATAAGAAAGTGGTTTACAGAGGACACTTGAACACTGTGGGAAGCTTGCAGTCTCATCACCCAGCTGTGATCAGCTATTCCCTGTCAGCTCACCAATACTAACTTGAGCCTGGTTGAAGACCAAATTGTTATAATACAGATTATTTGTCTCTTTGGTTGCTCTGCAACCAGCAGCAGCAGGTTTTCTATTGTTAGATCACCCTGACACTCTGCAAAGGAATGTGGAGGCATTGAACCTTGTGACAGAGGAATTTGCAGACTGCTTGAGTAGCCAGGAGAGTTTTCAGAACCTGACAGAAATTCTCATTAACCTCTCATTGTCATTGTTCAGAATACCTGGGGAAAGTGGTGTTTATCTGCATAGCTGCACGACATATTTATCTTTAAGAGACACCATGACCACTGTGCATACTCGGCTGCAGTTCTCACTGTCTGCACACAGCCAGTGCACAAGGACTCTAAGTGAAATGGGAGCCTGTTGATGGGGCTGCCAGCACACAGGGCAGAAATCTCTGTTCCAGACTCTCTTGATCTCAGCAGCCAGAAGAGACCGGTCTGGTTTCGAAGGTCAGGCTATCAGCCCTTCTCTGGACCAGGGCTGCAGAGCTGGCCTCTGCTCCCCTCTGGCAGCTCTGGGCAGGCAGGAGGAATGTGCCTGCTTGCCAGTGATTGCTGTTAACCAGCAGCTGCCTCTTCTCAGGGAAAAGCAACAAGCCCGGTGATGTTGTCCCATAGGAAAGGCTGAAGTTTGGGATGAGCCAGCACTGAGTTATGGCAATCTTACTACTGGAGACAGAAAAAGAGAGTTGCATTGCCCTCATCAGGGGTTAAAACAGAGAGAGCCCAAACAGTTAGTTCTGTATAAATCTGGCCCTGAGTACTACAGCTGGGAATGTAAGTTGTTTTCAAGAAGTTTTTCCTTTGTGTTGATAAATAATTGTGTTCTGGAGGGATCTTAAACTGCTGAATCAGGTAGAAAACAACAATTTTCATAGCAAAGGAGAAGTTGACCAGGAGTGTTATGTGTGTTTTTTGCCAGGAAAGTTATTGTGTCACACATCAGGAAAATAAAGGAAAGGATTATTTTGTTGAAATGCTGACAATTTGTTTAAAGTGTATCCAAGAGTTAGCCAGAGGGTAATTTGAGCTACTGCTGTTCAGTTAGCTCAGTTAAGAATCCAGCCCTTGAGAGTCCAGTGCTGCTGTGCCATGCTACAGCAGTACAAAAAAACCAGTTTTTACCCTGAACTACAGTCTTCTGCCTTCTTCATAAGTAAAGTTATAATCACTTAGGATATGTTTTAGAAAAAAAAATGACCTTGTTCTGAAAAAGTCAGAACAAAATTCAATTTTTTTATGGTATTTGTAGTTATTGTTCCACTATGGTTGGATGAATTACATTTTATTTTGGGAGAGAGGGGTGGTGGGGAAGAAAACATATACTGGGATTTGGTTTGGAAGAGCCATGAAGATAGGAAGTTTGCCAGGGTATCTGAAGCTCATTCCTACCATTTGAACCTGTAAATCTTTTACAGAGCTATATATATGTAAATTGTCTGATTGTTAATCTTTGCAAAGATTAAGAATAGAGGTAGTGACCTGAAGCCAGGTTAGAGGGGACAGTGACTGATGTCTCTCTGTAACTAATTTCAGTAAGGAATTCCAGACTGGTATACATTACATCTTTGTTGGGTACCTCTCTCCTCCTTATCCTTCATGTTTCCCTGGTACTTGGAAATACAAAGCTAATGAAGCCTTTCATATAGTTGAAAAGAAATACTGTTAATTTGTAAGACATAAAAGATGTTTCAGTTTTTTGGACCTGTAAAGTATGCTTTTGCCACTTTCTTCCTGGTACACACTCACTGGATCTGGTGATTTCACCTCCCAGATGTAAGCAGATCCTTCAGGCAAGTGGGTCAGTAGAGCTGGCAAAGGCTGTGTGTTTCCAGGTCACAGGAGCTGTTAATATACTAACTTACCTTTGTTTTAATCAGACCAAAACTAGATTAAAACCAAAAAAATCCTGCATGTTCGAAAATTAAGAGGGGGAACACATATTTCTAAGGCATGAGGTGTTTCCAAATTTAACTGGTTCAGCTGGTATTGGCTTTGGCTGGGAATGTAGCCTGGCCATCTGAACAAGTTTCTGTGCATTGCTGTCACTGATATGAAATGATCTATGTCATTTATTCCTACTTCCTATCTGCCACACAAGGCTAATAGCTGACATGTTGCAAATCCATCTCCTAAATTTGGGTTGAAATCACTGCTTGAAGAGGCCTTGCCCAGCACTGATGTAAACCTGCAGGAGCCCATTAAGCCTGGAGGCTGGGAGCTCAGCCTCCTGTGCATGAGCTGCCTGGCTTGGCACCAGGGTGCTCCAGGGATCTGTAGGAGGCTCAGAACCACATCTGATAACTAAGTAGTAGCATCTTTATGCATTATTTTATGTATCCTCTTAAGAATTCTGATTCTTTCCACAAAAATGGCATGGCCATACAATATTAATGTAGGGTTTGCTTTGAACATGAAACAAGTAATTATTTCAGAATAAAGGAGAAGAGGATGGTGATAGTCAAACCTCATGATTAGTGCTCCCTGATCTTTCATGCTGTTAGACTTTAATACTGAATCAAATTCAAATGAAGCAAATTGGAAGAGCCCTAAAATATGGTTCAGTACAACTCTGGACCTGATCTCTGAGCTTGGTCTATTTTAAAAGAAAATATTAATGGTTAAGCAGTTACTGATTAATATTTTTCTTTTCTCTATTACTTTAATAAACACATTATGGGAATCAAAGTGGGATTTATGGTGTTATTTCATTTCTGAATTTTAGTCTTTATTCACTGGCAGAGGTTTTCCTTGAAATACATGTTTTCCTTTACTGTTGATTAAATGAAGATACCAAGGGAACTAAAGGTTGGTTAAATATATTACTGTCAATAATATTACTGTGAAACCTGTGGATGAGGTAATCTAGCAGTTTGATAGACTTTATAAAGACAAAGAGTACATAAGAAGACTGACAGATAAGGTTTTCCCCTAAATTCAAAAGTGTTATGAATTCAAATATTTGCACATTATAAGATGCATTTATTCATGTGTTTTTACATGTGGACATTTATGACAAACAGATACTCTACAGAAGAACAAAGTATTAATGTGAAGTTTTGGGTCAAGGTGAGAGAAGATCTAAAAAGAATTCTAAAAATCTACAAAAGATAAAATTATGCAGAAACTTGATTAACAAAATATCACCTGGGGGGGGGGAAACGTGAGAACTTATAAAATGTATTAATAAAATGCAAATATAAATGTCTTTTACTGAAAGGAAACAAACTGTTAAAATCATTAGTAATTTAAAAAAAAGAAGAAAAAAAAGATTAACTCTAGGAATGATCAGTTCAGAAGAGTTACACCACTGAGAAATTTCATATAGTTACATCTATCAGTTAAAAGTTCCTACATAATTTTGACCAACTACCTTTACTCAATTTTGTGTTTCACCAGAATAAATTTATCCAAGGAAGTGAATTTGAACTTTGCTCTGAGTATAAGTCAAACATAATAGTTAATGATTTTGGCTGATTAACATCTTTCCTCAACAATAACACAACTGATCAAACATCTTAGATAAAAGCCAGCATGGTTGATGACATTAGCATGTCATCAACACAGAGACAACATCAATTATGAGACATATAATTCTACCACTTCCAATTATCTGTCATCACCTTGAATAATTAAAAATGAAAAAACTAGCAAACGACTGGGGAAAGGATTTAAATATTTTTCCTCCTCCTGTTGCGTCTCAACAGACATCATTTACGGTACCTCTGAGTCACGTTTTATTTGACAAGAGTCCACATAAAAGATTTTGCTGTCATGAAGGGAAATCCCCTGCAAACAAAGACACCTTTTATGGTGCCATTGTAGGCAGAACTTTTCCCTGCTGTTTTTGCATTCTGTATGAAAGCAAACATAGAACAGTTTGGGTTGGAAAGGATATCAAGTCCATCTCCTGCTGTGGGCAGGGACATCTTTCACTAGACTGGGTTGTTCAAAGCTCATCCAACCTGGCTTTGAATGTACACGTTTCCAAAAATTAAAACCCTGATCTGAGAGATATATTGTGCAACTAATTTTAAAACAGAATTCCTCCTCCAAAATGATAAAAGTCAAAAGTATAGTATGGTGTTTTATCAGAGGACACCTAGTTTTTTTGCAGCTCAGATCATTTGCTGACAATTGTGGACTATTTTCAGACATACATTTTGAAATTCATTACAAATGTAATATAAGTTTTTGTAAGTTTGAAGAATATTATTAGCACTTCATGAAAGGAAGTCTTAAAAAATCTCTGTTAGCTCTACCACAATCTCCATCTTTCTGTAAGGAATGTGCACATTTCAGTAGGAAGAGGTCTGAAAATTGTGCTAAACTCTGTGCTAAACTCTGTGCTATTAGAGGATTAGACCATGATGCAGGATAGACAGTTCTGCCTTTATAGCTACTCCAATGTGCACATGGACTCTCCCAGGCTGTGAGAGTTTCTTTTCTAGTAAGAAGGCTTGTCCATGCAGATCCACTGCAGGTTAGCGCTTTTGGAAACTTTGGGTTCACACAGCACCAACTGCATGTCATTCAACAAGAATAAACATGGAGCCATATTTTAAGGAGGCAAAAAAATTGTTCAGTGATAAATCAGGCCTATAAATGCTTCAAGGTTTGTGTTCTGATTTTGTACCAGGGGTACATGAGAGAGCCCAGAGGACAAGTCTCTTAAAGAATGGTATTATTGCCTGTTCAGTCAATGAGCAGAATATGCAGGAAGATCAAAACCTTTTGAAGGCTTCAGGTTTTTTTCAGCCTGTACTGGTTTTTGGCAAGGCAAGTTTGCCAGAATATGACAGTTGCCAAAAGGCCCATGTCAGCTGTCCTTAAAAGGAGCACGTTGGCCACCGTGTACAGGAGTCTGAGGCATTCAGTGAAGCCTCTGGAATGAGGGTGGAGAAGATCATTGGACAAACTGGGAGCATGGCAGCTCCTTCATCAAGAGGACTGTACTTACAGAGAGGTCCTGGCCAAGTAAATAACATGCTATGGAAGCTGAGTTGCAGGCTTGCCTGGCAAGTGTCCAGGATGGGTTCTGAGTGTGTGAATTTGACTCACCTGGTCACTGTCATGCCCCATCCAGGAAAAACTCTCAGCAGAACTTGTTTGGTGTAGGCACACTATCTCATTGATGAAGCTAAATTGCTTTCAGCTCTGAAGTTAAACTGCTTACAGCTACTTCAGAGGTGAAGAGAAGCATTATCAAGGAGCTGTTTGAGAGAAGCAGATTGATGTAGAGACAGTTTGTATAATGAATCTCAAGTGACTGGGACTTCTTAAGCTTTCAAGGTGTGCTTCAAGTATAGGAGACCTATATATATAGGCTTTTATTGTTTTAAAATCCCATTATTTCTTTGTCTTTTACATTTCTACATGAACAGGAAGTTTATGTGCAATTTATGTCTTGGAAATCTTCCTTTGGGTCACTGGCCAGTGATTCCAGTGGGAAGTATCACAGGAATGGAGAACCCAGGATAAATGAGTATATTGGAGAAGCTCTGTGCTCTCTGGCATCATTGGAAGAGAGTATTCTGCTTCAGAAAGTTGGAAGAATATATAGTGATTTCTGAAGCACTTGAACTGAAGCACTTGAACTGATTCAAAGAAAATGGCTCTAAGTGCAATTCATCTTGAAAAATCATGACACTAATGTCCTTTAGGTACAGTGAGTTTCTATTCAAAATGAAAAGGAACATGTTTACAATGAATAGTGAACTTTTTAGTCATTAAAATTTTCAATGTCAAGTGATTGGATTTTGTTTCTTTTCGATTTGTTTGCTTTTATGCAGCAAGGAGTGTGGAAAT
Source organism: Notiomystis cincta (assembly GCA_013398075.1). Lineage (NCBI taxonomy): Eukaryota > Metazoa > Chordata > Aves > Passeriformes > Notiomystidae > Notiomystis > Notiomystis cincta. The sequence continues at coordinate 545,058 of VZRX01000441.1, read as the reverse complement.
GTATTCAACGTGTCAGATTCTTTCCATTCAGGAATACAGACTAAATGTAGGTATAAAATGTGTTTCTTCTCTCGTCACATGATGAGAATTGATTTAATCTGGTTTCTGTGCACTGCTTCTCCAAAATATGTCAATGACCTCTTTCAAAGAGAACTTTCTCAGCTGTTCTGTAGTGTAGAAACAAAAATGCAAGGAATATTATTTTAAAAAATAGGGTTAGTGGTTTTTTTAATTACTGCTGTTTAGCATGTAAGGCCAAGAATACAGGAATACAACATCCAAATTATTCCAGAAGTCTCCAAAGTCCCCTCTTCAATCTGCAGATAAATATCACATATTATTCAGAATTTCATACTATTGAAATTCCCACAAGGTACTTTTGTTTTGATTGTTTACCTCCTTTTCCATACGGATCTCATCATCTCTCATAGCATTTTGCTCAGCTAAGAAGATATGTTCCTTAGGAGATACTCATAAAAGGAAAACCAATGGAAAAATAAAAAACAGAGTTTAAAATACAATTACATCTCCATAAAGATTCACTAACCTAGTTTTTAGAGCACTTAGAGTTGTTGGAGCAGTTGCCTGTTATCATTTTGGATATGTTAGAATTTGGAAAACATCAGGACAGGACACGTGACCATACATCCAATTCCACCACTGTGGAACAGCACTCAGTGCAGTTCTGCTTTCACTTCTGTGATAAGAAAAAGGGAAAGAGAAGGAGCATTTAATTCTCTCTATGTGTTTTATGGGGATGTTAATAGAATTTTCAGTCCTAAAAGCTGTTATGTTTTTGAAGAAAAATAATGAGCTGTAACTATGGGAAACAGCCAGGCAAAATTTCCTGTGCCTGTTAAAAGCCTTGCAGGACATGCAAGTTCTTGGGAAATTAGTGCTTGTGAATTAATTTTCATGCTTTCTATTTAGTGAAAATTTATTCTCAATGGCATCTTTCTAAAGGTGGAGATCAGTATTGGGTACATACTAAAGATATTTAAATTTTCTCTGGCAATAATGAACCCCTTTGACTCCAGCCACTGGCAAGTTAATACACAAATAAAATTAGAGATAGTTTCCAATTATTTTTTTTTCAATTATATGGAGTGAAAACTAATTATTCAACAATAGTAATAAATTTTAAAATTCTGATAAAATGTTGTTTAATGATGGGTACATGCTATATCCATTTGCTTAAACCCTAAGACCAAAGGAAAGAAGATTGTTTCTTTGTTCAGTGCTCCAAGTCTTTTGCAGCTATTCTTGACTTAGAGACTTTCTTAAGACATTTTCCCAAACAAGCAGAGGATAAAACAAGTCTGTCCTACCACAGATATCTGAAAGTTAAGTGCCTTGAATAAGGCTTTGAAGTCAGTGAAGAGAAATGCTCTGTAAATCACCTCAGTCTGGTTAAAGCACCTCAGTTGAGCAGGGTGCGAGTACTTCCATCTATCTGTAGAGGGTGAAAAAAGGTTATGGTGGCCAATTTGGACATGGATGTGTAAAATCAGAAGTAAATTCCACCACAGCACTTACCCAGGCCATTTCTGGAACTTTCCTGCCTTTCCCCTGCATGGTACAACATAGTAACTTCAGAATTCAAGTTCTTCTATATAAAAAACTTAACTTTTTTGGGAATGCTTCTCTCTTTTTTTATCAATAAGTATAATTTTGAGAATCATTAATATAATGTTGTAGAAACATAAATTCTTCAAATGTCTTTGAGAAGCTGCTTGTATTAAATTCCTTTGCCCTAACTGTTTTTCCACAGATTTCTTCCCTTTGGGTAATACCTTACTCATCTTACAGCTCTTGCTATCTTATAGCATTTCTGTTACTATAATTAGTCATATATTGCTGTAAAAAACCTTTCCTTCTAATTTGAGTGCGACTCTAAAATAGTGCTTATCTCATTCTGTGAATATATCCTGCTAATCCTACATGATCAACCTTTGACAAGGAAATATTGCTATTTGTGTTTCCCCCTTCCCCAGGATCTATGGATCCTGGCTAGCTGCACGTTGTACTAAATTCTGCTTGCTTTGAAATTCTCAGGAAGTAATGTGTAACTCAAATGTTGTTCTTGGTTTGGCAATATTACCATTCTGTCTGTGATGATCAAAAGGCTTTTAACTGTGTGTTATGATAGTGAATGGTACTGTGATTTACAAGGCCATTGACAAGGTGTGGTGGATTGACTGGATTCACCAGCTAAGCACCACCCAGCTTCTCAGCTGTTCTTACTCCAGTGGGACTGGGGAGGCAATAGGAAGAGCAAAGGTGAGAAAACCTCTGAGTTAGAAACATTTAATAAGCACAATAAAGAGGAATAATAAAATGGAATAAAACAATTAATACAAAAGTAAACACTGACCACCTCCCACAAATAGGTCAATGCCCAGCCAGGCTCTGAGCAATGTCTCTCATCCCAACATACCTCTTCCTCTTAGTTTTTATTACTAAACATGATTTTTTATGGCAGAAAATATCCTGTTTAATAAGTTTGTGTCAGCTACCTTTCTTGTGTCCCCTCCTAACTTCTTGCACACCCTCAGTCTACTCACTGGGAGGACAGAGAGGGAATATCTGGATGCCATGGAAGGACTTTTCAGCAATATCCAAAGCACAGGTGTGTTATCTACATTTTTAGTCACATTTTCAAAACATCACATGGTCCAAACCAGCACCCTACAGACTGCCATGAACAAAAGCTATCCATCCCAGCTCAATTTCTAGCCCTTAGTTCATAAAATGTAGACCATGTTCAAGTCTTACACTACCCAATACAACCTTATTAAGCACCACTCTCTTTCCTCTCATGTGATACATACATAAGCAGATATGATTCCCATAGTCTATGGATCATCCCTGTAAAACATCCACAAAATGTCCATTGAGTTGTTTGATGCATGACTTGGCCTTTATGTGTTATGGTGGTTGCTCAGGACAGGAGAGATTGTATTAAATTATTGGCTCATGCGGGGTCATCGCAGTGCTTTTCTGTCTTCTTGCAAGGCTCATTCTCCCCTGGTTCAGGTCATTCTTGACATAATACTTCCTGTAATATGCAAATCAAATTTATATTTTATTTTCCCCCAGGGTTTAATGTCCTTGGGACATACAGTAGATATCCTCATTCTTCCACATTACCCATGAGTCGTACCCAGGTCTTTGAGCAAATTGCCCTTAGAGCTCTGGCTCCAACACCTTTAAGGCTGCTGGCCTTGGGTGTCTGCAGGTGCCTTCTGCCAGAGACTCCAGTGGAGCTATGCTTCCCAGCAGTAGCACAGAGAACATTTCTCTCATCTGGTCCTGCCTGGACTGGCCCATGAGGACTGCATGAACTATGTGCTGCTTGATCTGTGCTACAGTTTATTGCTCAGGGCTTCCGTCCAAACAGTTCTCTTGGATCACTCAAGAGAGAGCTCTCACTAACTGGCTGTGAATCCTGGAATATTCATTCTCCAGAATCTCATAGTGCCTAGGAAAGTTTATTTTTCATTGTCTGCTGACCAGTGGGGACATGATTGCTGTCTGTCTCATTGATTGTATCTGTTGGGGTGTTGTGATGCCTCTCTTGCCAACTCATTCCCCATAACTGGATGTCTCATACAAGTCTTTGATCTTCCTTTGTTTTATTGAAAAATCAGCTTTGGAAGAACCTGAATTTTTCTTTCCTCTTTCTCAAACACTTCTGCTTTGTTGTCCCACACAATTATGTTTTGGAGCACATAAGGTCTTCTTCAAGTATGAAAGAGAACTATCAGTCCTTAACCAAGTGCAAACACAGCTATCTACACAAAACTTCAGCATAAAGGAACCATTCCTACAGACTTTCCTGAGGTCTGAAAAAATTGAAGAAAACGCAATTCAGCTGCTGAGAAAATACACAAGGGATATCCACAGTTAACTCAAGACATAACAAAAATAAATTAAGAATTCCAAGAAGGCTAGGGATTAAGGGATCAATACTGAACCAGATCAGCTAACACTGGGTAGCATAACTAGAAATACTCTTTCTCCCTAGAAACTCTGTCTCTTTTTAATTTTTTCCAGTGTTGCAAATATGTCCTTATTTATTTTCAAATTGAATTTATAATTTTTTTTTCATAACCATTCAGTAACACCTCACATCACATTAAAACCACTTTTGTCTTCACATGTAGAGCTGTATGTTTCAAGTTCTTGTAAGCATGATTGCATAAATTTTTGTCCCAAATTCCCTTCTTTCAGAAAGACTTCAGCCCTCCTCCATTAAACTTACTCCACTGCAAATTCATTCTCTCCCTGAGCATCTGTCTGTCAATCCATTCTCAGGTAGAGGCTTGACTGCTCCAGAAACATTTCAGCATAAGTTTGGAAGGAAACCTCCTCGGTGTAACTCCTTGTTGTGCCCTGACCATCTCTGATAGTTGACCAGGGACCTGCAGGCAGGTTTGAGAATTTCAGTGTTAATTATGCAGGACAATTTCTACTCTTCATCAGCAATATTTTATTTGAATCAGTATTGGAAGTCTCCTTTCCTTTTCTCCTTTGTTCTGGACTCCTACCTCCACACAGCATTTTGCTATAGCAGTGATTGTCTAAGAATGCTGAAAAAGCAGATTTTATGGTCAAATATCAGCTAGAGGGTATTATCTTTTTCCTATGGATTACTATTTTATGATTCAAAAACATAAAGAAAAATATGGGCTAGAAAACTAAACAGAATAGACCTCTTAAGGATCCCATTTGAAATATCTTCAAAGTATAAATGTAAAACAATTGCAACTGCTCTTCAAGAAAAACTTTTTAAAAATAATTTGTATACACAGGCATAATTTCCCCTAGAGAATTTCTCCTGTGCTTACCTCTGACTTGCTCTTAGTTTATCTGAAAGGTTTACTGAAGGAAAATAAAATGCATATAATTTACATCTTTGGTCACTGAGTTAATTGCCACATAAAAAAAAGAAAACAAAATTGAGTTCATGTAACATGTTTAATTTCTGTTTATGTCTGACCAGTCTTCTAGAAATCTGTAATACTCCACAGTTTTTCAAATATTTGGCATAACAAAATATATTCAAATATATTCTAAAATAGTTCTCAGATTACTGCATGAATTATCACCCATGAATTATGGGTGAATTTCATCTGGAAGTGTTGACTTGAATACATATATTAAATCTAAATATTCCCACCATCACTGTCCCCATAATGCATTCTGATTTTCATATTAAAATTAATTTGACTGCCATTTATCTTTGTGAAGACTCAAGCAAAGAAAGTGTTGAATACTCTAGTACAGTCTGCAGTTTGTCTTCCCTTTTGTTTACTAAGTCACTCTCCTGTCATTTCCTCTTAGTTCTGATACTTAAATAGAAATTTTCTGTGACTTCTCCAACTGAAATATATTTCATATCACAATCCTTCTGAGTTTATCAGTCTAAATGTTGGTTATTCCTTTATAGCACAGGTTTTTCCAGATCTCACACAATTCTTTTTTGATATTTGGATATTTGAAGATTTCCTAATGCTGTCTCTGAACTCTTAAAACAAGTTTGTCTTTCTATATTTAGAACAGCCCCTTTCAAAATTACCAGTTTCCTTGAACATCTTTAGTCCCTTACATTACCTTCCCAGGAAGTCTCAGCCTCAGCTCCCTAGGTTGTGTCAAAGCTGTTTTCCCAATTCCCCAGTAGCAAGGCTGTTATTCCATTATACTTTCCCCACTTTATTTCTCACCTTTGGGTTTTCAGTCTGTTCCTTTCTGACTGTTAGATACAAAATAATGCTTTCCCATAGCCAAAGTCCTGCCTCCCTAAAACCAGAAGTGTGTACTCAACACTGACAATCTGATCACTCACTTTGCCTGCACCCTGACACATAAGATTCTTATAATCAAAAGGTTATATGGATAGCAAAAATCTACCTTTATTACCTGTCCTTTGGATGGTTCTGATGGCAGCTCAAACACTCCTTCATCTGTCTCCTCTTCCGATTTTCTGCTTCATGTAAGATCCTGAGCACAAAACAATGTGTTCTTCCTCCTTTTAATCTTCACCCACAGATAGTGTACAAGCTTCTTTCCTATCTTTTCCTGTTCTTTTTTTGATGCTGTTGTATTACAAAGACAGTACCGGGTTTTCTTTTTATTGAAAAAGAGGAAAATTCAGGCAAAAGAATTTTTTTTTTCTGACTTTTGTCTCAAAAAGTCTCCTACTCTTAGACTTCCTCAAAACATTCTATGATGTACATTAAAAGAAACTTATCCTTTTTCTGCATTACAAGAGAAAATGAGCTATTCACTGCCTGGCAAGACAGAAAAAGTCCCTGTTTTTCTCATATACTGTAGGTTCTAGGCAAATAAAAGCAACAGAAAAGCTGAGGCTGGAAGGGACTTCTGCAAGTCATCTAGTCCAATCTTTTACTCAAAGCAGAACAAAGTTCAGGTCAGGTTGATCAGGATCTTGTTCTATGAAGTTTTGATTATCTCCACAAATGGAGATGACGATGAAGAATTTTTAATTCTGTTCAATAAAATTATCTTGCTCATGATTTCACATAAATGCTCCAGCTGGTTTTGAACGTACATTTTATGTATGCTATGTTTTGACTTCCTATGGAAGTCAAAGGTGACTGGGAGAGCACCTGAAGTTTTTATTTTTCTAGCTGTCTAAACCCTGTTGTAATGACATAAAGTTGTTATGAGGAAGGGCAGGAAGAGAAAGTCCTGAGAGGGCTGACATGGTTTAAGGCGAACACTTATCTTATCAACCGACTGTTAATAAACTCGCTAAAACAATAAAGACACAGATTTAATTTTAACTTGCTTTACTGGCCTTCTTTAGCAATGGCTAAAGGTGACAGCTTGGAAAAATATTAATCAGAGTCAGCTATTTAAAGTCAGACACGTTTTTTGGCAGGTTCTTCAGGAAAGTTCATCTAACAGCCATCAACCATGAGGATTCTTAGCTACCTCCTGGCTTACCGAAGGTTCCTGCTCATTGTCCTCACACCACTGCTTTTACTTCCACTTCCACTTATCATCAAAACCAAAGTAAGTGACCTGCTTGGAGAGATAACTATTTTGAGCCTGTATGTAAAGACTGATATTCCCAGACCTTTTCAGATTAACAGAATCAGAGATAGTTTGAGTTGTAAGGGACCTTAAATGAATAATGATGTTTGCATTGTGTAATTTTTTTTGTCAACTCAGTGTATTTGCACAGAAATGTAGAGAAGACAGCTTCAATGTAAAATTCTGTACTGGATGCATGAAACTCTGAATCACATATTTGTTTTCTAACAACATCTGGACTACATTGAAAATCTTGTTCTCATTATTAGTTTTTGGAAACTTTTAAACAGCTCTGTATGATTGACAATGGAGATGAATTTTCAGGAAAAGAGCTGCAATTACTTTTTGTTTAATGAAGGATTTTAAGTTCATCACATTTTGTGTTGTCTGATAGGAAATTACTGAAATCAATGATCTGACAAATTCCCTCTGATTCCTAAATAGAGCAAAATCTATGACAGGACATCATAGTTTTAATTTACTTGAAATACATACTGGCATTTACTAACTCTTGCAGCAACTCCAAGCTGATGAAACAACTATTTAACAATGTCATTAATGACTCTATTTGACACAGCTCTGATGCCAGCAGGATGAAATGCAATTCTGTGATGTGCTATCATGTGTGCATTATACACAATATGTATGACAACCTCTGAAAATTTGGTTCAGAAGTCCTTGCATCACAGTTTGATGGTGGTTACAGAGCAAGGTGCTTCACATTCTCACATCACAGTTCCAATATTTCAGTTTCCTTTCTGAGAGGAAACTCATGGGAAATTCTTAATGTGGTAGGACTTGAGTGAGATGAACATTTGCTAGGTGAATGGATATTTTCAAATTGTTTCATACATAACAAAAATTTCTTCCCCAAAATAAATGATAGCCACAGCTGACTGACTTAGGTTTAATACTGTTGTTTACTAGTCAAAGGTTCCAAGAGCTGTTCCTTTCCCAGTACAAACCATCTCTGCTGCTGTTGAGTAATTTCATACCTCTAACCAGGGGCACTAAGAGTTCCAAATCATTTCCCTTAAAAGCAGAAATATAAATTAAAAACTACAAAAAAGAGATTTCTAATATTCTGGAAGAAACCAGGTTTACTTCACCTCATTATATTTGTCTGGGGCTGCAATTTACAGGCAGCATTGAAAACATTTCTCCTGGGGGAATTAAAAAAAAAGAAAAGAAAAAACTCCTGGTTTTAAGGAGTTGAAACAAAAGATACTCACTAAAATTACAAGCCTTTAAAACAACAGCTGTTTCTTGTCAGTCTTGCATGATACCTTTTTTGTTAGATGATATCTTTGCTTTATTGCTACTGATTACAAAGCTTCAGGACAGAAAAAATTTGACATATTATTGACTGTAAGTACTCCTAGAGTTTTAAAGGTTTGCTTGCAGAGGCAGAATGCTTTTGATTTATAGGAATTTATGGCCTGAGAATGCTCCAGAATGACCCAGATGATTAATTGTCCTTAAAGGAATAGGCAGCTGACTTTTCTCCACCTTTCCTGAGTGACAGAATTTAAATAATTTTACTACCTCTTAGAAAAAAACTCTCTAGAACTATTTTACTGACTGCATTTCATATCTCAGCAGGATTGTCAATAGCACACAATAACTACCCTGAATGCAGATCCTTTGATGCATATTGTGTCCAGGTGTGGGGCTGTACTTTTTGATTTGTGATTTTTTTTCCCCTGGATGATCAACTCATGTTTTTATTGGTGCCTTTTGTATTCTAGGAAGCAGAATGTGCATACACCTTGTTTGTAGTTGCCATCTTTTGGCTCACAGAAGCTTTGCCACTGGCTGTTTCAGCTCTGCTCCCTGCCTTTATGTTCCCTTTGTTTGGTATAATGGAATCCAAGCAGGTAACCTTTATTTTTCTCTCTTTTATATTGTGCATATCAGGAATCAAAACTCCAAAGAGTGAAACACACAATGTTGAAACCTGTCAGGCAAATCCATGGATTTGCTGAGTGCCAATCCCAATAGTTCTGCCTCAAGACTTGCTTATGTGCTTTAGGGCTTGTTCACATTTCTTTAATAATTTCTTTAATAATTTCTTTAATAATTTCTTCTAGGTAGTGTCTCAGTGTTTAGACACCAGTTGATGGGAAAATTCTAGATGGTTATGAAATATCCTTAATATTACAGAGGCAAAATGTCACAATAATGACCCTGTGTGCAAACTGCTGAGTATATACCTTTGTGCCAAAGAGAAGAAATCACAGATAATCATACTCTAAGTCTGTGCTTAAAGTTGGTATTTTATCTGTCACCTAGATAAAAAAGTAATAAAAGAACATTTAATTGCTGATTTAGTAAATTTTTGAGATGTGACTGATGATTTTAGGTTGTTCTATCCTAAGATTTATTTTTTATTTTGTTTTAACCATATGCACTTTAGTGCATTTATTCTTGAGTTAATCATTGAGTTAAATGAATTTAACAGTTTCAATGAACTTAACAGTTTAATTTTAAGCCAAAAAAGACAGACTCTTTATTTATTTCATAATATAATCTTACTGAATTTTTTCATTAAAGTAATATTACCAAATGCTAAAAGAAATTCACCATTTATTTTTTAAAATTTTATTTATTTTCCTTTTTGGGTTTGTTTTTTAAAAATTTTATTTCAGGTAGCAGCTGCTTATTTTAAAGACTTTCATCTGCTGCTGATTGGAGTAATTTGTTTGGCAACGTCAATAGAAAAATGGAATCTTCACAAAAGAGTGGCTTTAAAAATGGTGATGCTGGTGGGTGTCAACCCTGCATGGTATGTGCTAAACAATGTCTTGAAGTACAATAATACTTGTGGAAAGCTATGTATTCCAGAAATAATTGCCTACTGCTTTTTCTACAGTAGGAATCCAGCCTTACTTTTCTACTCAAACAAAGTAGATATTTAAATTTATATGAATAGTTTGTAGGTGACACTTTAATATCTTGCTGAAATCCTAATTCAAAGTTCCCTGCAATGCTTCTGTTCCTAATAAGGATACTTCTGAACAAAAAGTATGATTAGTTTGTGAATAATATAGGGGTTCCATTTCTTGATGGTCGTTGGAACACTCTCACCAAATGCCTACAACATAAAATCTGTTCTATGCTCATTATTTTTATTTCAGTAGTGTTTTCAAAATTCTGGACATTCCCAAAAATACAAAAAGAGTTCAAATATACAGTGAGGAGGGAAAAAAAATCATGAAACTAAGCAGGTGGTGGGGAAGGAAAAACACATTAACACAATGTCTTTATTTAAGGTGTTTTCTTTTGTCTACATATTAAAGAAAATCAAAGGATAGGCTCTTCCTCAGCTGGATGAGGTGATAAGGGAAAAGAAATCACACTCTGCTTACTCATTATCAACATATATCTTAGGAAGTGAAAAATCTTTCTTTGCTTGCTTTACAAACTTGCAGAAAATGTTTAGGCTGTCAGTGTACCAGTAAGGCTGAAGATAAGACCTACGGAGCAAGTTTAGCTTCCCAGAAAACATCATGCTCATGACTCCTTGCCAGGAAGCAGACAGGAAGCAAATGGTCAGAAAACTCCAGATCTAAACAATAAGATGCCTCTTAAGTGATTTAACTAATGACACTTTGCAGGAATTTCTATTCCTCAGTAATTTGACTGACCTAATTTTAAATATCACATGTATTTTGATTTAGTTCTGCCTCTTTTGTTACCTGGTAGCTTTCTGTTTGGAAAAAATCCTCCTTACATTCTTGTTCTACTGCCTCATGTTATTTTAAGCTGTATTCTTGTGCTATGCATGCTTAGTTATTTCAACTTCTCTTTTTTTAACACTCCTAAATTCTCATTTTTGTCCCACCACAAGTGGATAGTATGCTGTGCTAAGCTGAACATTGCTGGGGAACTTGCTGTGGACAGTCAAACCTGCAGCCAGCATCTCAGGATACCTAAAGCAACTCCACGGAGTTGCAACCCTGAGGAAGCATCCTTCATAACTGGCTCCTGTCTGTCACATTTCCTGATCATGACAAAGGGATGATAAGATTAAGATGAAATGATCTGTGAAGGAGAGGATCTACCCACCTCTCAGCATCTGCTGCTGCTCACTAGCTGTGCCCACAGCAGGCACGGTGCTGCTCTCTGCGCCCTCCCTCCTCAGCCGCTTGCAGCAGAGCCCGGGCAGCCTCATCCAGCCCAAGGCAGAGATACCACTGCAGGAGACCCCTGCATTAGAGCTCATACAGGTGCAGGTGAAATAGCAAGAGATTTCTGGATTCTGCATTATGTATTCTTCTGGAGAAACTGATGTGCATCAGTTTGTATAGTGGCCAGCAGGACCAGGACAGGGATGGTCCCCCAGACTCCACACTGGTGAGGCTGCACCTCAATCCCGTGTTCAGCTTTTGGCCCCTCACTACAAGAAAGACATTGAGGTGCTGGAGCAAGTCCAGAGAAGGGCAGTGAAGCTCATGAAGGGTCTGAAGCACAAGTCTTAGGAGGAGCAGCTGAGGGAGCTGGGGTTGTTTAGTCTGGAGCAAAAGCTCTCAGGGGTGACCTTATCACTGTCTAAAAGGAGGCTGTGGCCAGGGGGAGGTCAGCCTCTTCTCCCAGGTGAAAAGTGGCAGGACAAGAGGACATGGCTTCAAGTTGGGCCAGAGGAGGATTAGATTGGATAGCAGGAAAATCTTCTTTAGTGAATGGTTGGTCAGGCTTTGGAACTGGATGCCAAGGGAAATGATTGAGTCATCATGCCTGGAGGTATTTGAAGAAGTGTACACGTGGCACTTAAGAACATAGTTTAGTGGTGGACTTGGCAGAGTCATGTTTATGGTTGGACTTCTTGATTTTAAGGGTGTGTCACAGCCACATTATTCTAAGATCCTGTAAAGATTATTCTAAGATCCTGTAAAGGCCTTCTGTCATTTGATCTGTGCAGTAAAGTCTGCAGATTAGCAGAGAAAGGTGAATTTTTCTATGCAACCTGGAAGGACTAGAAAGGGTAATAAAGTACCAATTGTGCCATTTTAACTCTCATTTGAACTTGTGACATGCATGGTGCTCTTTCTTCAAAGATAGCTCAAATACAGTATAATTCTGTAAATAAACATTATTGCTCCTGATTCACTTTATGACATATTTGAACCTCTAAAATATGATAATTTCAGTGTCTTAGATTGAGACAATTTTAATTCAAAAATGTTCTCAGAATTACAAGCTTTAAATTTTCTGTGTTTCAACTTTTCTGTTGACAAAGTTCTCTATTTATGTTAAAGAGACTGATGGTGGCAGGTGTTACTGTAGCAGTCACAGACTCTTCTATTCCAGGCTTATGCTGGGTTTCATGGTTAGCTGTGCTTTCTTGTCAATGTGGCTCAGCAACACCTCTGCTGCTGCCATGGTGATGCCAATTGTAGAAGCTGTATCTCAGCAGATCATCAAAGCTGAAGCAGAAGCTGATGAGCTGGAGATGTCCTGCTCCAATGGCTCCATCAACCCAGCACTGGAGCTGGACGGTAGGTGCACTGCAGCTCTGTCTTTGCCACCCTCGCTCAGCAGTGAGCTCTCTCATGATCACAAAGATTAGTAAAACTGAACAGGTGCAGAAGATGGCAGCTGGATGAGTGGAGGGGAGAAGAGAAGGGGCCTCTTATCAGCCATATTAGATGGCTGGAAAGAAATATGACTCCAGGCAAAAATATGCTAAGACTTAAATGTTAGTACAAGAAAGGAGCTCTTTAAGATACAGGGTAATGTTGGAAGAGCAACAGAATCTAAACTGATTACCTACACAGTTGGACTGTAAATTAGAAATATTTCTCCTCATTAAAAGATTCAGATTTTAGGAGTAGGGCACAAATCAACTCTTTCTGAGATTGGTGCTTGCAAACGTATTGAGGGGATGGTGTGAAGTGAGTGCATAGGATGAGACATGCTGATGGAGCCTTTCCAGTTTTACTCCCTTAAATACTTTTCTGTTTTTGCATCATTGTCTTACAGAAAATATAGGAGAATATGAAAACCCAGACTGGATAGAGAAAGAAAAACAAGTTAATGGGTAATTGTTATTAATTTAGTAAACTCTGTTCTAAGAATTCCTCTGCATAGAGAATCTGTTTGTTACAATACATGCCTTTGTTTTTCCAGGTATAACAACAATGTGGGTGGTACTGTATGCACAGTTGAAAAGGAAAATGACAAAGGAAAGGAACAGGTACTTAAAGTGTCTTTTTGTTACGCAATGAAACTTAGTTTTAACCTAAATCTCACTTCTATGCCACACCCAACATGGCACATGTAGCATGAAGGTACTTACAGGTGAAAAAGAAATACACCTATAGTCACACACATGTACACACTTTGCTTGTATAGCTATTTCATTACTGGTTTTGTCCTCCCATTTTACACAAGTTAAAGCAACCTCACCAGAGTACAAACTCTGTATATCAGGTGTGTGTATATGTATCAGTCTATTCAGACTGTTCTTCTGTGAAGATTAAGACAGATCAGGGAAAGGACTTGAGGATTTGACTCTGCCTCCTTTTCCTTTACAAGAATAATTGCATTACCAGTGTAACTGTGAACAAACCATGCTGCAGACAACTCTATTGCCAGTAAATTGTCTGGCTCTTCTGAGATATCCTTGAGTTCTATTTTTGTGCCTGATGATGAGCCTTTCTTAGGCATTAATTGGTGTATATACCTTCTAAGCAGAACCTACCACCTATGGAAGCAGAGAGAAAAAGCAGAAAGGACAAATACAATGGGATTTTCAAAGGGATGTGCTTATGTGTGGCTTATTCTGCTACGATTGGAGGATTGACCACAATCACAGGAACATCGACTAATCTGATTTTTGCTGAGCACTTCAATTCGTAAGAGACTATATTATATTATTTGGATTCTTCTTAGTCCAGAATTTTCACTTTCTTTCTTGAGCTCTTACATGGCTCCCTTAAAACACATTAGAAATCGTGCCCTTTGATTTGATATTATCTGATTCTATTGTTTTTCTTAATTGTTTGTTAAGGAGACGAAATGAAATTGCATGTTTGTATTTGCTTTACACAGAGAAAGTCAATAAGTGATCTGCCAACACATGCAACAAGATGAGCATTGTTTGGTTAAGTAGTACTTTAGTATTTGGGTAGCTGCATGGAAAATGATAGATTTGTCTGAGAAGAAAAATGCTACTTAGTATGAATAGAACAGGCACTATCTAAAGATCTGTTATTAATTTCTAAGTACAGCAGGAGGTAAGTTCAGTCTGCTTAGCAAAGAGCATCAGGAGATTTTCAAGAGGCTAATCACTGTTGAAATGAGAAATCTGGGTCTGTTAATCAACGAAAAAGCAAATAATTTCAAGCCAGTCTGAAACTTTGCATTCAATGGAACAATATTTTAAGGTTTTCCAAAGCATTTTTAATATTCTTTTTCATATATAAGTAGAACTGCTTTGAAAAGAAAATTGGCAGATTTCATTCCAAACGCCTTGAAATTCAATAGTTCTTACTGGTCGTTTTTTTCTTCTTCTGCAAACGACAGTTGTCAGAAATGATCCTTCTCCAATTTTGAAATAGAACAAAATAAAGCAGAATCCTTTTTTGCCCTCAGTCCACTGTTTTGTATTGCACATGGCAAAATTGTTGAAGACCAGCTATTGATAGCATTTGTAGTATTTGGCTGCAAAGAGTTTACTGTTATTGACACTGAAACTCTGTAGAAAGAGGAATATTAAAATCAATCACACTTGTTCATTTTCCAGTGGAAATAGGTCTAGAAAATAAATCAGTTTGTCCTGTCCATCCTTGCTTCAGGAAAGACCTGTAGTAGATAATCCAACAATAGCAGATAATCCAACCAGAGCCATGTAATAGATTGTTTTTAAAAATAATTTAAACTGACCATCCATACAGGAATATTTGCTCTGGAGATGAAGAATACCTAAGTTCAATATTCAGATTACTAGAAATACTTACACAATTATTCAGCCCTGTACAAACTTATTTTGGAACCTGGCCATAATAAACTAATATTTTGTAATGGAATTGACTCTTCAGTATAAAGTCTTCAAGAGCTTGTTTTGTTGCTCAATAAGAAATTATCTATCGCACATGTTTCAGGAAAGATCATTAACGCTTTAGCAAGTGATAAAATCATTTCAATCATTAGTTAATCATTACTAAGCTGATATCAGTTCTTTCCTATCTTGGAATTTTTACATTCACAAATTGCTGTGGCTAACCATGTAACAAAAGGTACATAGCCGTGTAATCAGTAAATTATGTAACAGCACAATGTTTTATATGTTCTATATTATTATATTAACAGTTTCATTTTCTCATCATTATGTACAGTTGCGACTTAGAGGATCTCCTCAAAAAAGGGTAGAGGTTTAGGTTTGGTCCCTGCTAGCACTTTATTTGTGATATATGTAAGCATCATAGTAAATACAGGCCAAACCTAAAATTTTCACTTGAGAGAGCATTTATAATAAGCACTTAAAGATTCAAAACCCTATGGAACCATCAAAATTATTTTCCTTCTAGCAAGACCTGAAATACAAAAGATTGGCTAATAATTGGAAATAGTCATTAGGGTGTCCTCTGTCTGGACATTTTTCTTTCCCTTCCATCTGATTTTTGCATCAAGGAGGAAGGCTGCTCAAGGAGACTTGAATTTTCTCATTTTTAGCATTAAAATCTCTCCAGTAGAGCTGGAGGAGCTCAAAGAAAGTAATTTCTGTTCACAAAGCAAATTGGAAAACAGGCTTTTTTTTACCCTGCCTTTTTGCCTATCTGGCATCAATCACATTCAACAGTAAAGCAATTTCTTTCAGAGAACCAAAGCCCTTCTCCTTTTCTTAAATGCACATGGAAGGGAGATCTCTGCTTGAATGACCCACATCTATAAAGAGTAGATTGAGACAGCCTCAAAGAGACAAGGTGAGTGGAGAGAAAAATCCACCTAGCCAATGAACATTTATGGAAATTAGTAATTATAATTCTGACTTTAATCAGTTTTGAATCACTTATGGCAGTCTAAACAATGCAAGTCTCAGTGTTGCTCCCACTGTTGTCTTTCACTGAAGTTTTTTCATTTGAGTAGATTTGCTTGTGCTGAAGTCTCATCTCAAAAAACTCCTTTCTTTCAAGTTCTGTTTCTTTATAGTCCTAACAGTCCTTAGGCTGTGCATGGCCCTCCCTTGCTTACTGAACTCACTTTAGACACACTTCAGTCAGTGCCAGATCCCCAGACCAGTTGCTGATCCGTTGCTCAAATAACTGGCACGGCTGGTTCCTGTAGTGGTCCTGATGACCGGGAACAGGATGGGAGGGTGAGGTAAGAGGATACCACAGGTCACCTCATGCTGAAGGCTGCTGCCAGCCAGAAGTACTCTCCTGCAGCAGTGCTTTCTGGCAATTCCCAAAAGTCTTCATTCCTTTGCAAAGGCGAACTAAACTTTTTATTTTTGCTTTCATCCAGACGTTACCCAGATTGCCAGTGCATCAATTTTGGATCCTGGTTTATTCTTTCTATCCCCATCGCAATTACTATTCTGGTGCTCTCCTGGGTCTGGCTCCAGTGGCTCTTCCTTGGGTTTGAGTAAGTGAATGGTGTAATCAATAAAACGAAAGCTTATTGATGTAAAAATGATTTGTACCAGGAGTAAGTATTGCATCTTCGTTTAATAGGCTCTAAAGGAAAAAAATGCAGCAACAGTGATTTTGAGACTTTAATTAGTATGGCTTAATCTCCAGATGGGACAAGAATTTTCTAAAATAAGGATCCTGGAATATTCAGCCCAGTGTGAAAAGTCCATACTTCAAATGGGTGTACTCACTCTTTTATAATATACACACATCATCATTGATCAGTGCATGTGTGCAAGACAGAAGAATACTGAAATCACATACATTTTTTCTGACTGGAAGAGTCATAGAAGTACACACTTCATTGGAGTGAGGCATTGGTTTGAATACTTGAATAATGTCTGTTATAAATTGGATGAGTGGTTTGTAAATGTGAGGTAAGAAACTTCTGCTTTTCCTCAATTTATATGTGGTGGTATGGTAGGGTTTCTGTTTCTCCACAGAGAAAACCGCTTTTATGGTTGTGGAGAGTACAATACTTCCTTTGGAATGATTGTTCAAAGCCTTTTTCTTCATGAGTTCACTAACATCTGGAGAGATAGATGGGACACCAATCTTCCACAATTACATGGCTACTTATGGTGCAAGACATGAAAAGTGAAACTAGTTTTAAGCAGACAGAATCATCCCATGCTTACCACTCTATATGTGAACATTTGTAGTTTAATTTTTCTTGATTATTTTGGTAATGTTCTTTTCAGCTTTGTAAGAGTCTTAGCCAAGAATGAAAACCTAGCTTGTCACAAGTACTGTGCTGCTCAATGTGTAGGCTACTCATGTGATAAAAACTTTTTCATTTAAAAACAAAGTAAAGCAAAGCCATAGATTTATGAGACCCTTCTTAAAGAGAGTTATACATTTGATTCTTTCAATTAGTTCCCATGTTTAAAATTTCATCCTTCCTGGGCAAATGAGCTGGTGAATAACAGGAGACATTTTGTTGCTGCCTCTGTCAATCTCCCACTGGGCATTGTCAGTTAATTCCAATATACTCAGTTTGGTGTGTGGTAACTAAATGGGAGATACTGCATCGTAAAGTGACAATTTTACATTTGTCAAGTGCTATTGGTAACTGAAAAGGATGGACACTTTTTTCTGTGTACACTGTTAATTCACCATTCAATATTGCTGCTTTACATTCCAGTTTTAAAAACATGTTCAAGTGTGGCAAGAAGAAAACAGCTAGAGAAGAGGCCTCATCACAGGTGATTCAGGAGGAGTACAAGAAACTTGGACCAATTAGGTATTTCAAACTAAAAATCTGCAAACAAGAGCAGGTAAATCCAAGTGTCAATTCAGGAAAATTTATAATTCATTCTACTTCTGCTATAGCTACCCAGAAACTGTTACACTTGTCCTGTTCATTCTAATGACCCTCCTGTGGTTCACCAGAGATCCTGGCTTCATCCCAGGATGGTCTTCACTTTTCCCAAAGTAAGTGATCTCTTTTGATAAACCAACAAGAAATGTACTGTGTGCCTCCACTGCATACTTTCTTTTCTTACCAATTTTCAAAAATTAAAATACTTTCAGTATTTCAGAAATATGCCAGGCCAAGCTTGTTGCAAACCTTTTTAGTGTATGTAGAAGATAAACTCCAGCAATTTCACATATGTAGGAGTGCAATAGCTGAAATGTGTTAAACCTGTTACAGAATAAAATAAAGTGCCTCCTAAGAGGGATTATGACTAGATTTTAGTCTTAACATGGTAAGGGAGAATGCACAACTATTGATGCCTCAGTACCCCACTTCCTTGTCAAATGTGAAATTTAAATAATTTAAATATGGTTAGAATTTTTCGATCTACTGCCCTTAGTGACAGCACACTCACATGCATACAGGCCAACACCCCCTGCTTTGATAGCTGAAATTAATGATATAAATCACTGTCCATTCATACATAACTCCCTTAAAGTCATAGTTCAACTAAACACCAAAAAGACGAACTATTGTATTATTTTGCCTGCTGCTGCAACTTCCCCTAAGTAATCAGTCAGTCTTACAGGAACTTACATTACCGTGATATCTCCTTTTCTCTTGCTGTAATTACTGTAATTTCAGTTTGGTTTTTCTGTGACAAAGTTTGCTCTGGAGTGGTGGGAAGTAGTTGTACGACTGGGACAAGTAGGACTTAATGTTGTTTAGGTCTTTATGGATTTAACATTTATTACTGGATATCCCAAAGGCAGTGACAGGTAATTCTCCATTTTGTTTTCCTATGTGTTTGTGATAAATGACATGCGAACACACATACATCGTGCATTCTCTCTTTAAATATATTTCCACCACTTACACACCTTTCCAGTGCTCCTCCAGAAGGTCTGGGAGGGGAAGTCACAAGGAATAATTATAGAACTTTGAAGATTTAAAGTGTAACACAGAATTATTTTGTGCAAAAACTACCATTAAAAGGTATACTAAAAACAAAGATGGTTTTAAAATTATTTACTTTTAACCATCAGAAAAAATTGAAAAACAACATTTGTTTTTCCCTTAAAATAACAGCAGAGGTGATGATATGTCTCATATGAAACACTATACTCTTGAAAGGGTTTTGGAGTGGTCACCTAATTAAGCAAGCTGGCTGGGTTGGCTTCTCTTCCTGCTTCCTATTAACACCCAGTGCTCACCCAGCTTTGTTTAAAGAGCTACATATTAAACTGAAAAACAGGCACTGTAAACAACCTTTCAAATATGGGAAGTATGGTTCGAATGACTTTTTTGCCATTCAGAGGGCCACATACTCCTATTTGATGCTGGATGTCATTTTCTGAGGATTTTGTTCATTGGTAGAGAAAAACAGAACACTCTCAAAAATGAGCATGGTTACAGGTTCTGCACAAGGATGTTACTTTGTGGATGCCCTCTAAAGTTGTCCTTGGAAGGAACTGCAAGCATGTGCCATATCATGTTGGGCCAAATTATGTTGTAATTTGGGTGAGGCAACCTGAAGAGAAACAAAGCTTTCCTTACGCATTGTAAGAGGAAAGAAAGAATGTCTTACTATTCATACCTTGACTATTTCTAGACAGCTTTAATTTATCAATCAATTAAGTGTATTAACAGGCATAAAACCAGTAAATTAGGTTAATACTTTCTGAGCAACAAAAGCTTCTTGGTGAAAATAGATGAGTGGGGCATAGGGTCAGCACAGTTCCAGCTGTGAGAAAGGCATACACTTAGGGAAAAACCCCAAACCAAATCACAAGGAAATGGGAAAAAACTCTCAGCTCTTAGGAACTGTATTTCTGTCACTGTGATGTCCAAGGGGCCTCTAGCAGTGCACTGAACTGTGGATTACATCTCTTACACACTTATTCCCTGAGGCCCCTGCATATCAAATTGTAAAAGTGTTTTGGATTTAAGTATAGAAATAGGCATGTGCACAACTTGTTGAAGCTACAGGAAACATCTATAAGGAAATATTCTCTCCCCTACAGAAATCTGATAGCACTTGCTTTCCACAGGGTCTTATCCCACGGTCTCAAGAAGGCCTGAGGGAAGTTCTGCCACCTGGAAAGAGCTTTGACCTTGTGAAAAGCCTTAATGTCACTCCTAGACTTAGTGACTGGGTCCTATTAGGTGGGAATTGCAGCACCCTCAGGGTCTTAAACCACAAAGGGCTGTCTGATCCTTCATTCCAACATGCCGAAGATCAAAAGAGTTACACTGTTCTCTGTGTTAAAGCCAGTAGGAATTTATTTTATCAGAACCTGAATTTTTAGAAAGAAATCAAGCTGGATGTTAGGGTGACAAAGCCCAGGTTCCTCAGATTTTGGAATTTGCTAATTTCCTTGATAGTCATCTGTTGTCAAGCTAAAAAAGACAAGCTAACATATTGCTTTCTGCCTGAATATAGCTTCTAGCTATCTCTTTTTGTCTTTCTCTGTTGAAATAAAAAAATCTTCTGTGCTTTAAAAGTATATGTATCTTGTGATTATATCACTTTATAAACTCTGCTTGACTAACTAAATGAAATGCTTAAATCTTTGTTTCAAACAAAATTTCCCATCACTCTCACCACCCATGTTCATGTTCTCAGACCCTTGTATGCATCCTCACATGTTACTGAATACCCCTTTAATATGCAAACATTTATATTTTTGAAATCCCAGCAGAAATACTGCTATTTAATTATGTTACCTTCATAGTTTTTAAGAGCTACTTTTTGTACTGTCAGCAAATTTTTAATCCACGTTTCTGCTGTAGCAGTATTGAGTAGAGCCCATAATTTCCAGCTTTATCAGATGCCTTTGAAAAATATATTACCTCGACCAATTAATTCTTTTTTTTAAGAAAAGATTGTGTATCTGTTAAAGACTAATCCTTCCTTTGCTGTCCTGCCCTGCACCCATTACCTCCCTCTGTGAGCAGACAGCAGGATGTTTTAATAAATATTGTATAGCACTGCAGAGAGCAGCACAGGGTAAAAAGGCCTGTTTCCTCCCCATCTGTTGACAGCACAGGATCACACATCATTTCTGCTACAGCAGTTTCCTTCTATGTCCTGGTTTGAATCCAGGCTGTAGGATATTAGCTTCAATTAGAGGAGTTACAGGTTGGCCTTTGGCCTTTGGGTTTATGAACCTCATAAGAAACAGAAAGTTCAACACTGGGCTGCAGCTGATTACAGCTTCCTTCCCTCACTCTTCCTCAGATTATTGCCTGAATGTACTGTATTTTTTCCTTCATGGTTTATTGCCTTCTTTACTTCTAATACAAGACCACTATGCATTTTTGTCTACAGCCACATTCTCTACAATGATCTCAGTTGGAATCATTGTGAGATCTCCTGAATCAACAGGTTTTTTGCTTCCTTATAACACAATCAGATTTGCAATCTTATAAGCAGGTCGATGTTGAATATGCAATTGTATTACAACTTGGATAAATAGGTTTTGATAAATGTTTATCTCAGAATTTGATAATGACTGAAAAGCTTCTGTTTGGAATGGAATCATGTGTGTGTCCTCATAATAGTTGGACTGATGGTAGGATTTTGTTTGTGTCCCAAGTAGGTTTTTTGAGAATGGTGTTTTTCATCAGGAATACTAAGTTTTGTGAGCAAAAAGTTGCCCTCTCTAGTTCAACTAGTGTAAGTGCAAAGTCCTGCACCTGGGGAGGAACAATCCCTGCAGCAAGGGGGCTGCAGGGTCACCTTGACAGTGTTTAAAACTACGTGGGAGAGAGAAAAGAGGGAAGAGACACGTTCTTCTTAGTGGAGCTCGTGACAGGATGAGAGACATCCTGGGAACAAAGTGAAACTTACAGGATCCCTCCTGTAATGTTTTTTACCTATGATGGTGACCCAGAGAGGCTGTGGATTTTCCATCCTTGGAGATATTAAAAAACTCTCTGAACATAGTCCTGGGCAGCTGGCTCTGAGTGACTCTGCCTGAGCAGAGGGAGTTGGACCAGATGACCTCCTGAGGCCCCTTTCTAATTCAACCATTATATGAAAATAGAGCTGCCTAGAGGAAAGTGACAGCATGAATTTATTCTGTATCTAGATCTTGCTTTCCTTCAAAACTTCTAGCAAGTCTTAAAAGAATGTAAAAGGATCCAAGAGGAAGGGATTTTGGATCTCTGAACCTGGTGCATCTGGTCCTAGGCTAAAGATGATATACAGGCAGAGCCTCCTGCCTTAAGAAACCTAAAAATATAGTAATTTTTTTCTTAATAAATTTTCTATGCAGGCAGACACTAGGAAGCAGGAGACAGAAAATATTAGAGAATCATTTCAACTTCTATGGCATCTTCATTTTGTGTCAGTGTTATATAAAATTATGCTGGTTTTGGTGTGTCAACTATGCATATTAAGCTTTTTTTAAAATTTCACCTAACAAAGCAAAGGGATCCATCAGATTGGACATTTGTAACATATAACTGAGAGAATTTTTTTTTCCTTTTAGTGAAAAGCTCTGATTCAGTACAAAACATTAAGCTGCTAGGAAGATCTGCTGGGAAGTTATTATTGGACCTACTGTAGCTGAGTATTTAGAAAGCATATGGTCTGAGGCTGAGAGAACAAATACATTAGTGTATTGGTTCAAAAAATCTTACAGAAGAACTTGCAAAAAATAGAAAAAAATAACAAGGTTAACAAAATGTTTGCTTAGCTTTCTTCAGTGAAATTTCTATTCTTTTTAATAACCATCTTGACTGAAGTAAGACAGACTGGGATGTCAGCAGCTAACACTGCATAACAGACTTGGTGGTGTTAAAATGGCCTTGTAGCTCAGCTTTGCACCTTGCCTGATCATGAGGCTACTCTTTACAAGTTAGAAGGATATTGAAGCAGTTTTAAAAAAAGTAGTGCAAACAGTTCTTAGGCACTGGAAATGACCAAAACAAACATGACCCTTGTGACTGTGACTCTACTAATAACAGCCATAGGAGGGTGATCATAAAGCTCTGCTGCCTTTCCTCAGCTACAAAATCATCACCCTTTGAGGGCATGCACTGTGCTCTTTAAGGTCTCTTAAACTGAATCTATTGCAGAGTATAATAAAATTATTAAATTTATCATTAAACTGTGAAAACTAGTTCTTTAAGCATCAGCTATTCCTGAATATCCCCTTTCTCCAGCTTATTTCTGTGTGGCAAAATAATACATGCTTAATCAAGATGTTTATTCATGAATTTATAGGGTCTGCACCAAAAATTTCTATAGATGTGAGGGGCTGACCTTGATTATCTGCCAGGTGCCTACCCAGGCACTTTCTCATTGCCTCTCCTCAACAGGACAGGGGAGAAAATAAGGTCAAAAAGCTTGTGGGTCAGGATAAAGACAGAGATGACTGATTGCTTATCAGTTACCATTATGAGCAGACTTGATATGGGAAAAATTAATTTAGCTCCAAATTTAAAACAGAATTGGATGGTGAGAAACAAAGACAAAAACTAAACCACTTTTCCCCCATCCTCTTTTTTTCTGGGCTCAAATCAACTCCTTCATTCCTTCCTCCTCTACCTCTTTCCACCACACCTAGAGGTGCAAGGGATGAGGAATAGAGGGTCTGTCCACAGCAGACTGTGGATTTTCTGCTACTCTGTCCTCCTCCTCTCTCCTCCCTTCCTTCTTCTGACTATATATATTTATGAATTTAAATTATATATTTATGAAATTAAATATATATATTTATGAATTCTTATTAATTTCTCCTTAGGTATAAAAGCTATATTACGGATTCAACAGCTGCCTTAGTGATAGGCATCCTGTTCTTTATTATTCCAACAAAAACACTGTCTAGGACATCAAATGGAAAAAACAGTTGAGTACATTTTGTTGTCAATTTTACTACAATAAGGTATCTATGATGCTACTGTAAATGTAACTTACTGCACTGGCTAGAGGAATGTTGTTAAAGACAAATGCTAAGGTCTTAATAGAGGATGTAAAGCAACTCTGGGCTGGAAATCAGTGCCAACAATTATGCAGTGTGAGCAGCAGGAGCTGGTGCTGTGCAGGAAGCTGCTACCTGTAGCCAGGGCACCAATGGAAACCACCTTTCCATTGACTGCAACGGGCTGTGAAATGGGACTGCATGGGGCAGGGCTCAGCTTGTATTTTGGAAATGTTACTGCTTAATTTGGGTACCCTATAAAACTCAGAACTGCACATGACTTCATTATCATGTAATTTTTCCTCTTCAAAATGGAATTTTTGTTTAAAGTATACCCCTGGCTTGTCTTCTTTGTGCTTTCAGTTGTACTGCTGAAAAAATGGGATCTGGGGGTTCACAGAGAATGCACGGTCAGAACATAAATGACTCTAAGTGAAACAGCATTTGCTCAGCATTCTGTCTGAATAGTGCAGTTGTATTGAGTAAATTAAACTCAGTGATATCCTACAGCTACCTTCCACATAGGGAAGGAGGGGAAAGGGGCCAGTGCTCCACTGGTGAAAACCATCACAGCTCTGATGTCTCCAAGCCATGACAGTTTTCCCCAGTTAAAATCTGTCCCAGCAAGCGCAGGTTGTTTCGGTCAGAGACTTTGTTCATGTTATAATGATGAGGTTTTTGTCTTTGAATTTTTCCCAATTACTTCCTCAGGGAGATTATATCAAGAGCTTGTCAATATGTTTTTAAATGTTGGTTGGGAGGATATATGTTTTTAATTTTTTTTTTCTCTAGCTGTTTCTAGTTACATGCCACTGATTACTTGGAAGGAATTTCAGTCATGCATGCCCTGGGAAATAGCTGTTCTTGTTGGTGGTGGGTTTGCACTGGCAGACGGCTGTGAGGTAATGCAATTTATAGAAAATACTGAACAAATAACGTGACCCAATCAGGAGCAATTCAGACATGCAGTGAATTCACAGTTATTCTCTCGTTTTAGCACGTTATTCTGTAGCAACTTTGAACAGGATAAATGTGACGAATATCCAAGATGTTCAGAAAGCAGGTTTAGAGAAAAAGAAATTTCCCATGTCTTCCAAGACTATACACAATGATGACTGTTTCTTATTTAATATAAATCTGATGGGGGCAGGAGTTGTGAAAACACAGTTTTCAAAGCCTTAGAGTTAATGTCACTGAGATAATTCCCATGTGGAGCCTGATGGCTACTCCAGTAAATCAAGCAGCTTTGGACCTAAACTCTGGTTATGAAGCCTAATATACTCATATTACCATTTTCTGATTAAGACTCCTCTAACCATCTCAGAGATGCAAATATAAATAAATGGAATATAGTTTGCATGGGCTCCTATAGGGCACCACTGAACTGGAAAAATGGTCTTAAAAACATGTGGTAATAATATGGGAAATATTTCAGATTTTTCTCTTTTACCTAAATACTTCACATACAATACAATACAAATTAGTAGATGAGTAAAGTCCTGTTATATACCATTTTTTAAATTTTCCTTTCAATGACTAAAAAAAAATAATATTCTCACGTTCCTTATGCAGGTTTCAAAACTTTCTGAGTGGGTAGCAAGTAAATTGACCCCTCTAGGATCATTACCCTTGTGGCTGATCATCCTGATATCCTGCCTTATTGTCACTTCAGTAACAGAAGTAGCCAGCAATCCAGCTACCATTACAATCTTTTTGCCCATACTTTCTCCTTTGGTGAGTATAACAAGCTATTTTTAATCAGAATCTACTCTATCATCCACGTAATAATGCAGCTGCTCAAAGAAGCAGTTTTTAAAAGTCTCAATAAAATACTTCATGCAGGTTTTTTGCTGTCCTGTTTTGTGCATTGGATGCTTGGTTGTTTTAGGTATTTCTAACAAGAGATGCTGAAAATTTAGTAAAATAAGATGAAAGTTCATGTCATGATTTAAACCCAGACAGCAATCAAGCCACCAGCAGCCGTTCACTCCCTCCCGCACCAGCGGGGTCTTGGACAGGATCAGAAGGGGGAAAGCTAGAAAACTCATGGGTTGGGTTAAAGTCAATTTAACAGCGAAAGCAAAAGGGCCACATGTAAGCAAAGCAAAACAAGTAATTAGTTCACTGCTTCCCCTGGGCCTGCTGCTGTTCAGCCATCCCAGGAGAGCAGGGCCCCATCACATATAACAGTTACTTGAGGTAAGAAATGCCACCACGCCAACCTCCCCCCGCTTTATATACCGAGCATGGCGCCCTATGCTATGGAATATTCCTTGGTCACCTGGGGTCACCTGTCCCGACTGTGTCTCCTACCAACTTCACCCCAGCCTCCTCATCAGCGTGTCAGTGAGAAAAACAGAAGAGGCCTTTTCTCTGTGTAAATACTGCTCAGCCAGAGGAAAAACATCCCTATATTGTCAACACTGTGTTCAGCACAAATCCGAAACATACAAGTCACTGTGAAGAAAATTAGCTGAGAAAAATCCAGTACAGTTCAACATGTGAAAATTGATGCTGTCATTACTATTTGTGAATATTTGAAGCTCTTAAAGGGACAGTTCTCTTAGGGCTTCTTCAGGACTCCATCTTCAGCAAAAATGGTTAACACTGCAGGTTGTCACAAAGAAAAGAGAAGGCTAATAGATGTGCTTTGTATGTAAATCCCTTTTTTTCTATCCTAAGATCAATTCTGTCCTTTCTTCTCATCATCTTCATTGAAATATCTGAATCTTTCTTCTTCAAAACTTCCTGTCTTCTGGTCTGTAGCTTTTCCTCTTTGTCCGCCATGACACATAGTAATGTCTTTTCTCCTTCTTTCAAAGAAATTTTACTCCTCTTTTTACAGAATTACAGAACATTTAGGTTGGAAAAGATTTCTGAGATTATCATGTCCAACTTTTGACTGATAACCACTTTGCCAACTAAACCATGAGACTAAGTGGTCTGTTCAATTGTTTTTTGGACACTTCCACAGATGATGACTCCACCACCTCCATGGACAATCTATTTCAATGTTTAACAACCCTTTCACTGAAGAAATTCTTCCTGATGTCCAACCTGAACTTCCCTTGGTGCAGCTTGAGGCCATTTCCTTTTGTCCCATTGCTTATTGTCTTGGGGAAGAGACCAACCCCCACCCTCCTTTCAGGAATTGTAGAGAGTGATAAGGTCTCCCCTGAGCCTCTTTTCTCCAGGCTGAACATCCCCAGCCCCTTCAGCTGCTCCTCATAAGGACTTGTGCTCCAGACTCTTCCCCAGCTCCACTGTGCTTCTCTGGACACGCTCCGGCCCCTCAATGTCTGTCTTGTAGTGAGGAGTCCAGAACTGGACAAAGCACTCAAAGTGTGGCCACAACACTTCTTAGTACAGGGGGACAAACACTGCCCTGGTCCTGCTGGCCACACCATTGCAGATACTGGCCAAGATGGAATTGGCCTTCTTGGCCACCTGAGCACACACTGGACCATGTTCAGCTGCTGTCAGCCAGCACTGCCAGGTCCTTTTACCCGGCATCTTTCCAGCCTGTCTGCCCCCAGCTTGTGCCAGTGCCTGGTGATGTTGCGACCCTATGGCAGGATTTGGCATTTGGTCATGTTGAACCTTATCCATCCAGCCTGTCCAGAGCCCCTGCAGAGTCTTCCTACTTTCCAGCAGATCAACACTCTCACCCAGCGTAGTGTCATTTGCAACTTTACTGAGCGTACACTCAATCCCTTCTTCTGGATCATCAATAATGTATTAGATACAAGTTCAGCTTTATAATTTTTCTTGCAGTGTTTTTGCTTTTCATGCCTGTGTAATATTCTTAAAAAATAAGTTACCAGAAAAGGTGATTTCTCACTGTTTAAACTGACAGTTCTATTCGCGTTTCACTTGTGTTAATATAAGAAGTTTGTATTTCTATATTTAATTTGGCAAATGCATCCCATGACACCTGTACTCTCTTTCATTTTTTGGTAGGCTGAAGCCATTCATGTGAACCCACTTTTCATTTTGATACCTGCTACCTTGTGTACTTCCTTTGCATTCCTGCTTCCTGTGGCAAATCCAGCCAATGCCATTGTATTTTCATATGGCCATTTAAATATTATGGACATGGTGAGTTTTAAGCAAAATTCCTAAAGGGGTTTTTTGGCATTTAAAAATTTTTCTTCATTGTCTTGATGCATGTTTCTGCTTTCTTTTTCCTCTTCTTCAGGTGAAAGCTGGCTTGGGCATTAACATCATCGGAGTTGCTGTAGTTATGCTTGGAATTATGACATGGATAGTGCCTATATTTGATCTATACACTTACCCAAGTTGGGCACCCATCATTCCATCTGCAAATGGCACTGGGCTGTAAAAAGAAAAGTTTCTTTTTTTTTTCTCCCATGTGGTGAGTCACTTAAAATGCTTTCAGTCACCACAATGATAAGGATTTACATTACTATAAATGCTGTATTTCACAGTCCCAGAGACTGATGATCCCATCTGAGAGTCTAATCAGGAAGAGTGGTAGACTTTCTAAAGATCATAGTTAGATCAGGTTTCTAATCTAGTTCAGCTAGTCTGAATTTTTGTATCTTCATCTTATGAAGGAAAAAAATAAATGTGGTTAGCCATTATCACTGGCAATTTGCTCCCATTCTCAGGGTAGCAGAATAATGAAATTTAGATTTTATTACTTCAGATACAAATCCTTGTTATTACTTATTTGGGGGTTGTCAGAGAGCATATTGGTTTTCTCTTTTCTAGATTCAAGCTCTATTTGAAACAGTGTTGATCACAAACAAAAAATCAGGCAGGGGACTGTGTTGAACCCATAGTTTACAGACCAGTCAAAAATGCACAAAATATGGAGAAGAGTGGCATGACCACCTACACAGCACTTTATCTTTAAGCACCTTGTAACCTGGAAGGAGAATGCATACTTAAGTATATGTTTAGTCTACATCCTTCCAGGACCTCATTAAAATATGTTGTTGCTCTTGTAAAAATAATATATATTTCTCTGGATAGACATGTGTTGATAGATTTGAGTTGATCTGTACAAATGGAGACTAAATTATCATCATACCTCTCTGCCAAAAGTAGATATATCCCCTTGAGGAATGAAACCATAAGACAATGCTGAAGATTTAACAGTCAATCTGTCAATCAAGTGCATCTTAACCAGGAGGCTCATGATCTCTACAGGACAGGTGGCAATTTAAGGTGACTAGAATGTGTTAATATTGTAATGTTTTAAACACAAAACAGTGCAATGTGGTCAGAATATAAGCTGGGGATCAAAGTTATCTTCAAATAATGATGTTCTATTTGTTTGTTACAAGTTTTTCACCATAAAGACTATAGCCTTACCTGTTGTGAAAATCCGTGATAATTTGTAAAGAGCATGTAATTAGTAGTCTGAATGAAAGCTGCATGTATGCAGATTGGATCATGCCTTGGGACACCTGTATGATAGCTGTAAACATCAATCTGTCTTTTAAAGATAGTATCCATATTTCTTAACGACAACAACCAAAAAATGCTTTTGGTTTTTGATTAATGGTTTACGTTTATTTTTGGTAGTGTCTATTTAGAGATGTCAGTCATGACTTCTGTAATGGCAGAATGCAGTGTATAGCATTGTTGTATATGTAGCTTGTTTCCTGTAGCTACTAGTTGCAGGTTCAGCTGCAGTGAATTATTAAAGAAGCACTTTTTTCTTAATGAATGGTTCTGTGTAAGTATTGATGTAAGTATTGGTGCATGACACCATGATTTTAAGCCTGATTGAAGCTGCTATCAGTTTTTTTACATCGTGGCAAAACAGGACTATGACTGTCAATGGGGCATTCAGGATTTGCCACTATACAAATAATGTTTATTGATCCCCTGCAGTAATGATTGCCATTACAGATATACAACACTTGGCTAAATGAAGTCAGGTAGCAGAGGGAAATGCTGATACAAGTAACCAATCCAAGACACGAATCTTGGATTATATCATATGGTTTTCCCAGAAGCATGTGCAGTGCAGGAGCTCATGGCTTGTTCAGGCCTTTGGTCCTGCAGGCATAGGGAGGAAGACCAGCAAAGAGTGCTCTTACTTTAAGGTATCACCTTCCAATTCTGTCGGTAATTTCCCAATTATTCAAGAGCAGTGGAAACAGTGAATCACAGTACTTCAAGTGGAAGGGATCTCAGAAGCATCCCATCTTGCTCACAGCAAGATTATTACTCTCT
Source organism: Notiomystis cincta (assembly GCA_013398075.1). Lineage (NCBI taxonomy): Eukaryota > Metazoa > Chordata > Aves > Passeriformes > Notiomystidae > Notiomystis > Notiomystis cincta. The sequence goes on along the minus strand of VZRX01000441.1, from coordinate 514,804 downwards.
TCAGACCAGGTTGCTCAGGGATTTGTCTCATCACCTTGAAGCTCTCCAACATGAAACCCAACATGCACAGTTTCCCTGACTGATGTTATCCGGTGCTTTACTGTCCTTGTGGCAAAACATTTTATCTTTAAACAAACGAGTAAACATATTAATTTTAGGTTAAAAGACTCATTATTCCCCCTTTTATTTGGGACAGATTCTTTTCTTCTTGTAAAACCATGAACCATGAAAAAGGGAAGACAGTCCTCTTTGTGGCCTTATGTTCACCACTCCCACTGGATATTTTTAATCTCCACAGGTCTGCTCTGCAAAGCTTTACAATCATGTGACAACTGTTGTTTAGCCAAAGGAAATCTGCTAAATGCTTCTGAGCTGTCCCTGACTTTTATTAATGTTCACAATACGGAATTGGCTGTTGTAACCTTAGCCTTGAATATGACAATGAGGTCTCCAGGGGTCCATGAATGCACTTCTCCATTAAATTAGGCTTTGATATCAGTATTCTCTCTTCAAGTTGCATATCTTCATGGAAGAAAATAATTTTGCACCAGTTAAGAGAACTCTTGAGAAACTGTCGACCATAACAAGGGATACAGTTTTCAGTAAAGCTGAAGCTGTTTGTGCCAGTTGATTTTCAGCTGTTCATTTTCTTTTCTTTCTTATTCATAAAATCAATATGACAACAAAGGCTTGTCATGTCTGAACCCTCACATAATTCAGATCACAGAATTTCCCTAAAATATTTTTTCAGGACAGGAATTACTGTTAAAATCTTAGTAAACAAGAAAAAAGGGTCAAACTGTTCAATGAAGGATGCATTTTTTAAAACTATTTTCACTAAAATTGGTGTATGCAGTGGATAATACACAAAGAGACAAGGGAGAGATTTGCAAAGTTGGTCATTTCTTGGATTTCATGTTTTTATAATTTGTTGAAATTAAACACAGAATTATATATAAACTGACTTTCAGTGACCAACATCTTAATTGTGTCATAATATACCAAATTAGTGATAAAAGTAAATGATTAAGTGTGATGTTTTTGGAGACCATATCCTGTAAGTAAACCAGTTGTGAATAATCAAGTTGGTAGTACTGGGAAAGTAGAGTCTCGCCAGGATTTTTAACTTGTTTTGCCAGACGTTTAAGGAATGAGTCAGATGTAACATTTGAGATTTTTTGGTTTTATTACTAGCTTATTTTTAAAGCTTTTAGGAATATTTTAAGTAAAAATTAACAACTCTGTAGAGCAGGGATTAATACTGATATTATATTCCCCACCTGAAAGTGTTCAAATGGAGGACAAAGAATTTCAGGGTGTGGCAATCTAGGTACCCAACAAGTGGATTTAGCTCTGACTGAAGGCAGAGATCCCCATGCTGATCACTAGCAGAAACATACTCTTCATATGTTGCTGTTATATTCCTTGCTTTGACCAGGATTTGTATTAGAACAAATGGTGAAAATGTGCCTATAATTATTTTAAGAGTTGATTAATATATGATGGCATTAACTATTTGTAATTTGCTTTGTTCATAATTTCCATATAAAAGGTGGGGTTGTTTCTTTGAATTGGATGGTACATTTCTTTGAATGTACTGTAATAGTACATAAGTAATATTTGTGACTAACTATTTATTTGTGATCCCATTCCTGATGAATTAAAAGGAGCTTTTGCTATCTACTTCACTGTGGATGTGTGCCAGGTCTTTTTTCTCCTTTCCTATGGCTATGCTATATTTAGTGTATTTTCACTTTATTTCGGAAGATGTGCATTTAGATTACCAGAAACCACAAGTCATGTGTACCCTGGAAAAATCTTCTTGACTTTTCTATTTTACAGTCAGGTAATCAGATCAATCTTGCAGCGTAAATCCCTTTATGTACTTTTAAAATTAAATTACTGTGTTTGTTTACTGCCAGGGTCTAGCTTGTTTAAAATCAACCAGCCTATAGCTCAAGGGCTCACTGAAGAGCAGTGCAGCACAGCAGCTCAGGAAGACTGTAGAAAAAAAAATCCTGGATCTTACAACTCTTTGATTAGGTGTAGATAGCAAACCACCTCGCATGTGAATAACAACAAAAATACTCCTGCATGTTATGTGCAGGACTGGAAGGCTTCAAGTGACCCCTCAGATGTCCAGAAGTCTAGTCTTGCCTCCTCTCCTGCCCTGCCCTTGGCAGCCTACAGCAGGATGCCCCTTTCTCTGATGGTGTCACCCTGCTGCCCCAGAGCACCTGAGGAGATCCCCCAGTGGTCAGGCCTGCACATAGATCAGATCACTTTACACCTATTAGTCAGAAATGATAACTTCTGTTGTCAGCTAGTTCTTTGTCTCTGCAAATTTCATTTGATGGTTTATTGTTTTAACAATCACTTGAACTGAACTCTTGTCAGTGTTATTCCCTAACACTTACCTTTTGTTTTTGGAAGCTGATGTGTGTTATTTCACCTCACAATGTTCAATTTCTGCAACAACTTTCCTTTACAATACAAATCTACTATTTTTAAAATAAATATTTTCTGAATACTGTACAGTCCAACATGTATTAGCAATAAACTAACAAGAGCTAAAATCGTGATCTGCAAAGAAAAGCTCTTTGTCAATAAAAGTGCCTGAGATTTCTTAAACCGTTTTATTGTTATATTTCAACACCTGATATACATGGCAGAGACAAATACCTGCTGAGAATAATTTAAATTTGCTGAATATTGAAAAAGCCCACATTTAAAATCACTTAAAAAGGAGGAATATCTTTTAGCTTTGAAAAGCAGTTGTAGCAAAAAATCTGCTCTCTGCCATGTTCCTTTACAAACACAGAATAAATATATCAGAATCTCAAATTGTTTCGGGGTTAAGCAGAAATTAGAGGATCAGAAAGCAAGGCATATACCTATGCAAAATAGCTCTTTAGTACCTGGTTTCTGATTCAGGAATATTCATTTTAGGTCAGGATGCTGGAGCAGACCCACAAGAACAGCTGGAAGAGTCACTTCCAAGTATTTCATTTGGTCATCTTCCAGTGGAGGGCCTCAGATTCTGACATCTTCAGTTGTGGCAAATGTGGAAACTTGGGTGAAAATTTCAGATTGCTGACCTAACTTTGCAAAATATCTGTACAAGATGTGGGACAGAAGGTACCTCAAGAAGTCTAAAGAACCAGCAAGCTGATACACTCAAAACTATCCAAAACAAAATTCTGTTTAAAAGCTTGGTCCCGAAACTCTTGTCCTCAGGCATCAATCCAAGAATGCTGCAGGGCATTTTTGTGCATCTTCCTTCCTTCCCTTAGAGATTTCCATTTTCATCCTCCAACATCCTCTAAAAACACGGGGAGCATGAAAACATTTTTGTGACCCTTCCTCAAATTGTGACTAATTTGAACCCCCAGCTTTCACATCTCAAGAGAGACCAGTGTTACCAGGAAAAGCCTTCTTCTGGCAGACCTTAAAGCCAAGAGAGGAAAATTTCTGATCCCCAGAAATAGAGCTTTAAGTAAATAGGCTGGGCAATGAGCTGTGAGGGGAAGCTCTGGGTCTGGAAGCTGGGACCACAGTCAGATCTGTGCTGTCTCACAATGGTACCTCCTCCAAGGCACAGGGAGAGACTTTCACCCTGGGAAGCTGAGGACAAAAATGTTTTGCTGTAGCTGGATTATGGTCTCATACCCCACAGAGAGAAACAGGCACAGTGACATTTAGAGATGCTTAAATTAGGAATAAATTTGAAAAATCTAAGGGAGTAATTTAATATTTCCAGGACTAAGCAGGCAGGCAGATTCACAGATTTTTCTTTCTGTAGCTCTTTAGGTAAATAATAATGAAAAAAAAATTCAAAGCCTACACTAAAAGAAAGATGGCTGTTTTTTCAGGCCAGGTGATTTCTTTAAAAATAAAAGTCTTTTTATTATAAATGGGATTTAAAACAATATAATTCAACAGGCTAAGAGGCAAGACCTTTATGGTACACAGAGCATCATTGAGGTAAGGTGTTCTTTAACCTGAACATTGTAATTTATGCTATATGATGTCCATCTTCACCTCTGCTTATCATGAGTGTAGATAGCAAAGCAAGCATATGTACTAAAGCTAAAAAATATTAGCATCCCAGAATAAGTAAGTCTGGAATAAATAAGCCATAAGCATTTGATAGATTTTTCTTCTTGGCTCAGGAGAAGTAAACAATGTTGAAGTCTCTTGTATTTTGTAGCACTTGCTTGAATGCATAACAAATGGGAAAAGCATTTTTAATGGGAAAAGCATTTTTAAATAGGAAAAGCATTTTCTGCTCTCCTCGTTGATTTCTCTGAACAATTGTCCCCTTACGTTATTTTGAAAAGCTGTCTCTAATTGCAAAGAAATAAAAGGAAGAAAAGAAAACAAATGAGAAGAGCAAGGGAGCAGGGAAGGAAGAGAGAGAGAGAGAGAGAGAGAGAGAAAGAGAAAAGCTAACCTACAGTTTGAGTCTCACCTTTCAAAACTGGTAATGATCCGTGTACAAGACTGACAACTTCTCCTGACATTCTTCATGGATTTGAAAAGTTCAGTTTGCATAATATAGAAAACCATGTGGTGGCTAGTTCTTTCTTTAGATGTTATTATAATGCATCAGAAGAGAAGGAAGTGGATGGCATAGATAGTACTATAATTTTTCGTGTTCTCACTGTGAAAGCAGATGGAGTTTTGCACCCATTAAGAACAATTCTTCAATTTCAATAAGCCTTTAACCCTTTCCTGGTTACATTGCATATTTTCAGTGTAGCCATTATTGAATACATGGCTAAGACAGTATCTCATGAGTGACATTTTTGAACACCACTCTTGAAATTCTTAGGTGTAGAGTCCTTTTCATGTAGTAGTGGAATACGACTAAAGCCTTATAACTAAAGCTGAACTTCCAGTGCCCTCTTGCAGCCACTTATCCCCTTGCTCTCAAGTTGTATTGCACTTACAGTATGATTTTACAGACCACAAGGAGAAAATAGATTGTGTTATATATGATGCTGACAAGGTTTATGAAGGTTATTACATGAAGCTGCCAGGAGCTCAGGAGATTTCTGCTTCTGCTACACAGGCATGATTGGACTAAATCACAGGAAATCTTAATCTCCTCTTAGCTAATTCAGGATGGAAACTTCCATCTGCTCTGATTCCCTTCAAAGGTGGAAAAGTACAGTAGTAGACAGCTGAACTTGGTCCCGCCAAACGGGTCTCGTGTCTATTATGCTCCCTCAAACTGTGCCACAACCAAAGGCAGCTAAATGTTAGTTGGACCCTAATCTAACCTCTTCCCATGGATTTTACCTTGCACTGTCACCTGGAAGCACAGCTCCTGGGATTGCTCTCAGGGTTGTCTTCTGATAGTAGATACCCATACAAGAAGTTTACAGTCCAAGGAGGCATCCTCAACTTGGTTCAGTTTCTACAACCACCTGTAGAATGCATATCCCCTCAGCACATCATAGGTCTTCTTCCTTGTCTGCATCTGGGAAATGTCAAGCTATCTCTGATTTGAAGCCACTGAGCTGTGTTCCTGAAAAGTAAATAGTGTTAGCAGAAGAGCAAAAAATACTGAAAGAAAACAATAATACTAATTACTGCTAGCTACTGTATTGTGTAGGGCCCTAGCAAAACTGTGAGCATTCTTTTAGGCTAGCAAACCAACTGAAAGTAAAAAACATTTTCAGAGACTGGTGACAGACAAGGCTAATGGAAGGTTTGAGCTATTTAGCAGTGGATCAGAGCTATAGAAAATCCCACTCATTTTACATTTAAGAATAGCTGTAAGCCCTTGCAGTGTGATTACCCAGGGTTGTGAGCCACATCCTGCTGAAATCCATTTGTAAATAAAATTCATACATAAATAAAATCACATCACTTGATTATGGTTGCAAATTAAATAGAACTGTTTCCCAAGATATGTGCTCCCCTAGGATAAAATGATGACTCTCAGCAGGACCAAGCAATAAATTGCCAGCATTATATTGGCTTCTATCTTAATTGTGAAAGTAACTAAATATCAGTTGGAATGTAGAACTGGTTTGAGCATTTTTCCATATTTTCCTGTGGTTACTAATACCTCAAAGCATAGCAATAGCAAAATGTTTTTGTAGGTACTTATTACTACAATAAATAGACATTGTAATTTTAATTATAGCCAAGAAAGTAAGAAACTTGTATCAACAAGATTTGTAAATGTAAAAAGCATGGCAAAATAATTAAACATTTTGAATTTAGTCAATATATTAGCATTTGCAGGTGATAATGTTGCTATTAACTTCAGGAGGTACTATTCCAGCTGGAAAAAAAAAAAAGCTAGTGAGGAAAGACAACTCCATTCAGATGAATGCCAAGTTCATCCACTGGAGTTTCAAGAAGATATACTCTGGTAGCACAGAAAGTTGTATAACACAGACTCCAATTCGTGACATATAATTGAAAGTTTTCTGACATAAATTAGCCATGTCTCAGCTGGAACTAGAGAACATTGTGACCAACTGATCAATGCTCCCTGTAAAAGTTTATTTTGTGTCTGTGTTTAACACTTTGAGCTGCTATTCTGTCACTTACTCAGACTTCAGCTCTCTAGACTGAAACAACTAAGATGTTTCTGTAAGTTCCTGGGCATGATGCCAATGGCCAGTCATGGATAGACAAGCACAGAGACAACTTATACTTTACCCAGTAGATGAGTCTGATAAGTTGTACTGCTCATTTATTATCTGTATATAGCAGCAGCATTTCCTTTGTGAAGTTCAGTATCCTGAGTTCCCAGATGCCCAGAAATATTGACAAAATTAGGTATGGAAAAAGTTTTAAGCAAAGTGTAAGTATTTATCTGACAGAGGAAAGTTTTCATTGGGATGTCTGCCTAGTTCTTCATCATTAGACAGTTTTCCATTTCTAAGTCACCTGACTATTTTATAATGATTATTTTTTAAACTTTTGCTCATTTGTTTGTGCTTTTCTGGACAGTTTGCAGTATCTTCACATCCCTTCTGAGCCTAGATGCCCACAGAGGTGGGGACCTCTGAAGGTTCAATCATATATAGGCAGGTATTCCTGCTAAATCTAAAGCCCCATCAGCTCTGAGTTCGGTAACCCAGACTCCTTTTCTACATTCCAAAACAAAGGTTATGTAATTTTTAAAAATTCCTTTTGGAGAAGCATCTTTCTCTGCTTATGAACCACTACAGATCCTGGACTTTTTCAGTCCCACTGCTGTCCAGGTAAGAAGCCCTTAACTTCATGAAGTTAATTTCATTGGAATCCTTCATAAGGAACCTTCATGAAATCTTTATCTTTACCAAGTTCAACAAAGCCAAGAGCAAGGTGCTGCACCTGGTTTGGAGCAAACCCCAATATCAATACAGACTGGGGGATGAAGGAATTTAGAGCAACCTTGCTGACAAAGGGCAATGATTTCAACTGAAGGAGGGAGATTCAAATTGGATATAAGGAAGAAAGTTTCTATGAAGAGAGTGGTGAGGCACTGGAACAGGTTGCCCAGAGAAGCTGTGGATGTCCATCCCTGGAAATGTTCAAGACCAGGTTGGATGGACTTTGATCATATTTCAGAATATTAACCCAATTTAGCTAGACAGTTTTGAGTTCCAAATTTGTCTCCAAAGAGTCCAAAATCCACAAAACATTTCTTTTACGTGTAGATTTTATTATATCATTCCCTTACAATCACGGATTAAACTAATGCTACAGGAACCCAGAACCAAAATTGTCTCCAAGATAACTCACTAGATACATGCCTCCACTGGTTTTGGCAAATGACCCTGTTTTTTAAGCACAGATTTTGAACTCACTATATATGTGTTATACCCACACTATATAATTCTTTTGTAGGTCATATAACTCTAAATTACTTAGGAGAATGCAGTGAAACAAAAGCCTTACTAAACCTAAGATACACTACTTTTATTGCTTCTTCATCTACTAGACCAGTGTTGCTGCATAGTCAGAGAAGGCATTGCTTTTTCTGGCATGACTGGCTTTTGACAAACTAGTGTTGGCTGTTTATTACCAAGTTATTGTCCTCTAAATATTTAAAATTGGTTATTTGATTGTTAAAATAGCATTCTGCATATCCAAGTGAGCTTGACACATTTGGTTGCCCATTCTTTACTCATATCAGACCTTGCTGTGTGCTATTTTCTCACAAAGAACTGATGATTATTCAGAAATTGTTTCATGTAAATTCCTGAAGCATTCAAGAGGGAAAATTCAATCAGTTATCCCTGCTCTGAATACATTGTACCTATCCAAATGTCCCTCACCCGTTCTTTTCCTATTCTGGATTCCTTCCCATACTCTTAGTAATTTCCATATATTGAGCATTTGGTTACAACTGACCTTTTTTTGTATGGAAAATGAAACTGACATAAAAGGTCAGAAGATTTTCTCTTCTTGGTGACATAATGAACCTCTTGCCCTGTAAAGTATGGCCTAGACTTTATATTCCTTTAAATTTGTTTGTTAAACAATATTCTGTGATATCTTTTGTGTTCTTTGCTACTTGAAATGCATTTTGAATACTGGCCATTGATGGCTCTGAAACAAGAACCAATAAGTAGCTACCAGTAAGCATTCCTAATTCAAGGCTTCTGCTCAGCTTGGTGTCCTTGTGTGTGTCAGGCAGCAGAAGTCTGTGCATTATCTAGTAACTAAACTTTGGCAAAAGTCATGGGAGCCCAGATGTCGTACCCTTTATGAGTCTGTTCCACAAAGGTGCACAAAAGTGGAATGGATGTGATTTGTCACTAATTTTTTAAGTCAGACAGAAGGTACATATATTCAATTCAGCTGAAAAAAAAAAAGAAATTATTCTCCAGATTACTTAGTGTTTAATATTTTACATTAAATTCAATGTCTTTGTTTTTACTTCAAATATGGCAGTCACATGGTATAAGCTATGGCTTTTCTTTATCTGATTTCTTTCTTATTGGGCCACCCATGATAAAGAAATTTTGCTAAAATGGAAATAGAAGAAACCTTCTCAGTGTGAAGAGACACATAACTGGGCTTTCTGTCACTTCATGTTTTTGTGCTTCAGGATATACATTTTTGATCTAAATATTCAGGAGCACATTGGAAGTTCTTTAAACATCTAAGCATAAAATTAAAGGCATCTACACAGGATGTAATGGAGTAGCAATTTTGTCTCTTATTTCTGAGAAGCATCTGTATGTGTCCAGGCTTTGCTGACTTCATAGAACCTTGCTGAAGTGCCTCCAAGAAGCAAACAATGGCATCTAAATTATTTAAGGATACATTCACAGCACCATAATGAATACTAACCTATCTCAAGAATAAAGGTCAGTAAATCTATTAGGGTCCTTGAGTTTTGCCTTGCTGATATTTCCAATTCCTCTTGTCGATTTCCATATTATTTTTAAGAAAAGTAATATAATTTGGCCTTGAATTTATTAATGGCTTATGCCACTATTTAGACTACAGGTAGCAGTTGGAAAAACAAAAAATAGATAATACTAAATAATCACACAGATAATACTAAATCACACAGACTTTCGGTAGTTTCAGGTTTTATTGGCATTGCCTCAGCTAATTACAGTTAAGTGAAGCTAATATTCAACATTACATATTCAGCTACAAATATATTTGCATCAGAGGCTTTCTATGGATATACAAAAAATAATAACTGATATTCGCATAGCAACATAATAATCACCACTCAGGTCTCACTAGCAAAGAGTTTGTGTATAGAATTTGAGTGCAGTGTCTAAGAGAGGACCATGAGACAGGGGCCATGGGCTTCTCTTCACTCTTTTCCTGCTGCTTCATTCTAACCAGTAGCTCAACCTCCATGTGCTTTTTTAACCAATACTATTGAAGATTATGGAATAAAAACACCCTCACATTCTTGTAGGAGATTGCTGGCATTTGAAAGAAGTTGCTCAATATTATCCAAGATAGAATTAATCTTTTTATTGGAACAAGGTGAAAAAACAGAGAAAATGTGCTGAAATTTTCAACATATTCTTTTGTTAAAACTACACATACTCAAGTTGAAGATGATGTCATAATACCATTTATTTTCCCATGTACCAATAGCATGCAGAGCTCAAAATAAAGAGTTATGACTTATTTAAGACACTCTCTTCTTGAAATGTCCCTTGAAGTTATAGCACCAAGAAAACCTGGCCATTGTAAAAACAAACATCTAAAAAGGTCTCGCATGTGATGAAGACAGATGTCTGTGAATAAACACAGTTTACAGTTTAATTTAATAGTTCCTTTTTTTCACAAATCAGTGCCTTTTTACCCAAAGAAGAGTTACTGCTCCTTGGGAATTTAAGATTGTGCTATTTGTTAATCATTAAATACAAGTACTATTAATGTGACTTACAGAACTTAAAGCCTAATTGTTGACTTCAGATCCAACAATCTGTCTTGTCTGCCCTTAAAGATTCTAGGCAGAATTTGCCCTGTAATACATTTAGCACCAATAACTCTTACCATCCATGGGCTGGATGCTGATTGGAAAGACCATGGCTCTTTCATTCTCCTCTGTTTACCTAAGGGAAGATACTGTAAAATGTGAGTTTTGCTGGGAATGAATTAAAATGTTATGGTCGGGTGCATTCTTGTTGTTGTTTTTCTAGTAGTTTGGGTTGAAGCTGGATGAGAAAAGTATCCTTTCTCTTCATGAAAGGTAAGGGGAAAAAAAGTAGCTGCTGGCATTTATGGTAAGCAAATGACAGATGCGAAAATCTAACAATGCATTCCTAACAAGGTGGAAGAACTAAAGATATATTCACAGACAGCATCTCCAGGAATCCCATTCTGTAAAATTATGGCAATGAAAAATTGCTGTAACAGAAATACACATTAGTACTCCTTTTTGTTCTGTTCTCTTTGTCAAATCCATATTCAGAAGTGAATTATTATTTATCTGACTGTTAGACTGTAGAGACCCACAATCTTGCTATCCTTTTAGCACTGAAAAACAATGAGGCAAAAAGTATAATCTATGTGTATCTTCAATAGATATTGGTAAAATAGTATGTTGGAATCAACTGCATACAGGTGTCTTTGAGAAGCAGCAGGACAGAATTTGTTGCAAGACTTGTCAAACTGCTTTTCACTGTCTTGTTCCACTATGCTGATGGGCATTCTGGCTCGAAACCAGGACACCATATCCTTAAAATTACCAGTGTGTAAGTGCTTTGCTGGGTAGTGGCCAATGATACCAGGCAAGATAAAGTCCATTGAGCTTTAAAAATTGCATTTGTATAGACAAAATTTACAGATAACATCTGTTGGATATGCCCAAGAGTATCTTAATTTGTTCATCATATTTGGGAACCTACCCAAGTGTTTTTCTTTCTCTCTGTTATGAATAGATTTACTCTGAACACCATGATATTTATTTATTTTAATTCCACCTGTGTTAATCCCCAATCCTGTACGGGATCCAGCTGCCTGACAGGATCAGTGCTTTAAAAATTACAAGCCTAAATATCTGTAAAAGGAGACATTCTCTTTCAGTAGAAGTGATGATATTTTTATGCTCCAAGACCATCTAACTTAGGGAGTTTTGGGTTTTTTTTTCTGTTTTCCTTCATGATCACAGAGAGTGCAGTTACATAAGTGAGAGGAAAAATAAGGTAATACTTTTTCAAAACTTATCTAAAAACTGTAAAATTATACCAGAGGCAATTATTCTCCTTTTTTCCCTTTTCTTTGACTCCTATCCCTCATGTGTCTTTAGAGGGTTTTTTCTGGCTTGGCCAACCTCTGAGCTGTTTATATGCTTCACGCAAACAATTCACTAAACCGAAATTACTCCAAACTGATATTTAAATATTTCATGACCTGGATCCAGAGGCACATATGAATTTCTGCTACATAACCCCCTAAACAATACATTTCATGGTAGGGAGCTTGAGAGATAAATTTTAAATAAACAGGGGAGTCTGTGTAATATGGAATATCTTTGAAAAATATGTTCTGGCAGAGTCAAACTGGAGGTAAGGATGATACCAGAATTGGAATAGAAACAAATAGCTCTTGCACATTTAATTTAAATGTTATGAATTTAAAAGTCAAGATTGCTTTTCCATTAGAAAAGTGCAAAAGACCATTAATGTTTGCCAAGGAGTATTTTCCTTACAATTTTGCTAACACTTGTAATATGTCTTAAAGAAAATAATAATGTACACAGACAATTGGAAGTACATTTCCAAGTCCTGCTGAATGTCCATCAGCAGTGATGCATTTGGTGGGGACAGCCTTCCTGCTCCCAGGCTTCCCCAGACTCCTAATGTGGCCTTGGAGACATCACTCAGCTTTTGCATGGGCAGAAGGAAACATTCTTCATGGCCTGCTACCAATTAAACATAAAAATATATGTGATATGTGAGTACATGTTTAGACTGTTGCAATGTAACCATGCTCTGATGTTACAAAGGTCCACCTGAGCTTTCTATCGCAAATAAATTAATCAAGAACAGCTCATCCATATAAAAATGTTATCCCTGCCGTGCAGCTGGGAACCATGCTGTCTGCAATAGAGTGATCAGTGGAATCAGTTCTGTTGAAAATTAAAACTGCCTGAAGGCAGCTGTATTTCATCTAAATAACTTTTTCATATAAAATGTCTTCATATAAAATGATAGGCATGCTGCTGGTTTTAACTGAGTTTATTTAAAGCAGTTTTGTAGCATCATTTGGACGTTGGGCCCTTCTTTATATGTACCAAGTAAATAATTTAAATCCAGAGATGCTGCTCAAACTAAATTAAAATCTGAGGTTCACCAAGTTAAAGTGCAGGCTTAAGTATGACCTGAGACATTTAAAATCCTGGTATTGAAATAGATACTTTTCTCTGCATGAAATTCTTTGCCCTACATTTTAGCCATCCACAGTTGAGGTCTTTCAATTAATCCTCTTTCCAGAGCTCCTTTTTAGTTGAGAGGGAAAGAGAGAGAGATGCTCCTAGAAGAAGATTCATTTGACTTAGCAGCTACCCTACAAAGCACAGCTTCTGCCCTCTGAAGCGACTCCTTCTAGAGGCAAGGGAGAGAGACCCACCAGAGCACGCTTCGGACAAGATGTTTAATGGTAAAAGAGCTAAAAGTTTAGCCCATTCCCAACTATTGCCTCAAGATATTTATCAAAAACATCCAAGAAACATCAGCTGGTTAAACCTGGTGGCAAATGTCAGGGTTACCCACAGCTGCTGGCAGGTGCAGAAGATGGCTGTGCAGTGCAGACCCCGACCCCTCAATACTATCAGATATGGCTGTGGTCTGGGAGCAAAACTAGTAGCTCTAGACCTACTGGTTACTATCTTCTCCATTTTTTTGTTCTAAATATTCTCCTAGGAATGCCACAGTGATACAGAGCTTATCACTGGGTCTTTATTAATCCCTTTTGGCAATTCCTTTAGTGCATTTTGTACCTTAAGACAGGTAGAAGAAGCAACTGACAGTCAGTAAACCATAGCAATTTTCAGGGAGTCTATGACTCCTGAAGTGATCATTGTCAGTTGGTTTAAATTACAGAAATCTTCAGGCTATTCTGTCAGTACCTGGATTTCTCGGGTTATGAGAAAAAAAATCAAGGCTGTTTTCTTCTCTGCTTAGCAAAAGAAAAGGAGAATTTATCCCTGTAGGTTAGGTTAAGACAAAAAAAGAAAAGGAATAAAACAAAAACAACTTTCTCATTAATTTTGTTAATATGAGAAAGACATCAAAACCATAATTAATGATATTAGAATCTTTTAGGAATGGTCCCTAGGGCTGTGGAGGAAACAGAACAGGGCTGTTCTGGAAACAGAACAGACAGAAATGTGTATGGCCTCATACAACTCACACCAAGGTCTCAGTTTGCTCTGAACACTTTCCCATCGATCCTGATTCACAAAGGCAGCCCAACAGAAGGAGACCGAAAGTCATTGCTGGTTGTTCAGTGTTTCATCTCAAGTTCCATTCTCTGAGAAATGGGGGCTATAACATTACTGGCACCATGAAGACATGCTGGGATGACTCCTATGACTATACTGTCGGAATGGAAGGATACAGCTCTTTAGGAAGGACAGGCAGAGGTAATGGGTGGATGGTGTTGCTTTCTACGTCAGTGAGCAAGGAGGGCCTTGAGCTCCATGTGGGAATGGAAGAGATGATTGAGAGTTTGTGAGTGAGGGTTAAAGGGAGGGCAGAGACAGATGACTTTGTAGGTGAGTCTGCTACAGGCTACAGGCTGCCCGACCAGGAAGGCCCTCCATGGACAGGTAGGAGTGGCCCCACATTCACAGGCCCTGGTCCCCATGGGGGACTTCAACGATATTTGTTGAAGGGGCAACAGAGTGGGACATAACCAATCCTTTTCCAAGTGCTAGAGGAGCCTACAAGGAGAGGTGCTATGCTAGACCTTGTTCTCACAAACATGGAGACGGGCTGGTGAGGAATGTGAAAATCAAGGGCAGCGACAGAAATAGCAGAGGTCCATTCTAAGATACTGAGGAGAGCAGGGAGTGTGCACAGCAAGCTCCCTACCCTGGACTTTAGGATACCAGGCTTTTGACTCTTAAGGGATCTCCTTGGTAGAGTATCATGGGATAAAACCCTGGAGGGATGAAGGGTCCAAGAAAACTGGTTGATATTCAAGGATCGCCTCCTGCAAATTCAGGAATGATGCATCCCATCAAAGAGGAAAGAAAGTGGGTAAAAATGCCAGCAGGCCTACACAGACAAACAATGATCTCCTGCTCAAACTCAAACACCAAAAGGAAGCCTACAGGGATGAAGCAAGGTCAGGTAGCCTGGGAGGAGTAAAGAGAGACTGTCCAAGCAGCTAGGGATCAGATTAAGTTAAAGCCCTGACAGAATTAAAACAGACCATGGATGACAAGGGCGACAAGAAAAGCTTCTATAGGCACACTGGTGATTAAGGGAAGACTAGGGAAAATACAGATCTGGTCCAGAAGAAAATGGGACACTGGGTTATCTGGGATACAAAAAAGGCTGAGGTACTCAAAGTTTTTGCTTCAGTCTTCACTGGCATATGCTCCAGCCATGCTGCCCAAGTCACAGAAGGTAAAAGCAGGACTGGGAAAATTAAGAACCTTCCACTGTATAAGAAGATTGAGTCTGAGACAGTCTAGGAATCTGAAGGCATGCAAGTCCATGAGACCTGATGAGATGCATCCATGAGCTCTGAGGAAATAGGCAGATAAGGTGGCTAAGCTACTATCCACCATATTTGAGAAGTTGTGGCATTTCAATATAGAAAGAGGGCTTATGAGAAAGATGGAGAGCAACTTTTTACCAAGGTCTGTAGTGGCAGGACAAGGGGCAACAGTTTTATCCTGAAGGAGGTAGATTTAGATTGAACATAAAGGAGAAATTGTTCACTGTGTGGGTGATGAGACACTTCACCAGGCTTCCAGGAGAAGTTGTGCATGTCCCATTCCTGGAAGTGTTCAAAACCAGTTTGGATGGAGATCAGGGCAACCTGATCTAGTAGGTGGCATCCCTGCCCACTGCAGGAGGATTGGAACCACATGACCTTTAATTTGCTTTCCAATCCAAACCATTCTATGATTCTATGATAATGAGCCCATTAAATGACATTTATAAAAATTAAAAATAAAAGTTTGAAATATTTTTTGATTCTGTCATCTGACCTCATTGTATTCTGTAATACTCTCACAGCAATTTATTTAGCCATAAGCATAAACTATGAACCTGCTCATTGAAGAGCTCTTAATAAGTGCAAGTGACAGAAAGACTGAGATTACCTGACCAGTTTTGTTCTCTGCAGAACACTTAATTCTAATTTTAAGTCATGCCATACTGATTTGTTTTTCCTTCACAATTTATTTTTAATCCCAGCTTTTTCATCTTGATCTGTACAGATATAAAACAAGGCAGATGCATGAGCTTCCTCCTTATTATTCCTTAGCATTCCATTTGAATATTTACTAGTGGAGAAAGTAAGAGCCAACAATGAAATTTCAATACAGGATTTCACAGCACTCCTTTGGAAAGATGATTAATAATGGTGGTTGAAAGTACAGGATATGAATCAGCCTCTATGTCCTAATGATTGGCTCTGTGAGAAAAAGAAAAGATCACCATATCAGGGGGAAAAAAGTATTTATAAAGTGATTTAAAGCAATCTACTTGCTGACTTACTTAGCTAGGTAATCACTACAGCTATGGTCCAGGGAAAGAAAGATTTCTGGCCCAGTTTAAAAATATGAATTGGTATATCAGAACATGACTTCTGAACAGAAAAGAAAAGATTTTGTCTTTGATTTATCTTAGATCAATAGTGAATCTCTGACTAAACACTGCAAAATAGATATTATTGTGCATACTGTGATACAGCAATTTGTACTTACTTTTTCTTTGGTAATAGGTCTTATCTAGAAAAAAGTAGGGATGAACATATTCAATTAGTTTTCTATAATACAGTGTCGTTATTTAATTCTCCTACCTTTTTATCTATGGACGTTTTCCCAGTCATTTTTAGTTACTGCCTCCTGTGGGCTCGTGTAGCAGACATGCTGACTCCTTAATTAAAATTGCATGCCAGGAAGTAAGTAACTGCCAGCTGAATGCTTGCCTCCTACTGCTGCATTCTGTCAGCTCAGGGATGGTTTTCTTTCTCCTCCCCTCTTATTATATTTTTTAAAGAAATGTCAGTTTCTGTTTCTGAAAGCAAATTTAGGGAAGTCTTGAAAAAGCACTTAATCTGATGTTCAAATCTAGAAAATGTTGTTATTTTTTGTTTAGAAAAAAACACAAGCACATTAATAGGATGAAGTCAGTTTGGTAAGTCTGAATAACCAAAAGACCATGCAAGTAATACTGATGTATAAAAACATTGATGGATAAATCAGAGTGGCTTATGCTGCAGGTTTGTTCCATCTGGGGACATATCTGCAGAACACTCCTGGAATTAAGCAAGAACCTCCCTCAGACATTTCTCTATTTTCCTGGAGGCAAAGTCCTATTCATGGAGAAATGAGATGTCTGGATGCCTGCCTGAAGGTCCTCAGGCTTTGAGAAGAGATGCAGGACAGCAACTGGTCTTCAAGAGCACACAGGTGGGGTGTGCACATGTCTGTGAAGCAAAGAGGCTCCCACACCATCCATGTTGCTGCTGCCTACTGCCAAAGGGTGGCCAGCACTCACCTGGGGGATGCTGCTGCTTCTTCTCTGTGCTTCTGCACTAAGCTTCATCTAGAGCCTTTCCCTCTGAAGAGCAATCACACTACCTTTGCTCTCAGCCAAGTCAGAGCAGAGAGTTCAAGGCAATTTCTAGGGTCGGAATGTTGAAGTCAGAATTCTTAGGGCCCACACCAACATTTGTTGATTTTCACCTTTGCTTCCCATGACATCAGCCTCAGACAATTTCTGGTTTTGCTTCTAGGAGATTAAGTACAGAAGGCTTCTCCCAAAGAAGGGGAAATAGAGTTTGGCAAAAGTTCCTCCTATCCTTCTAGTTGTACCTTTGTACATTCCTCATCCCGTGAATATAAATTCAGTTTCAAAGCTTTCCAGATATCTGCAGAAGGTTGAAACAGGCTGGTTGGTTCGCCATGATAAGTGGAATCCACCTTTATGTTGGCTGCCAGAGACCTCCAGGTAACTTCTCCTCCCGAGAGTGGAGCTCCTGAGCAGCCAGAGGCCTCAGCAGTTTCAGTTCACATGCATGTTCTGCTTCACAGTTCCCAAGGAGAAACAAGAGCTTAGCAGCTGTGATAGATGGCTGCTTTAGTATTTCATATCTTCAGGCTATGATTTTTGGTTTTTTTTACAATTGTCTTTGTTTTTTCACTTACAGAGTGAAATTTTGACCCCAGGAAACTCAATAGGAAAGTTCCCCTTGATTTTGACTAAGCTAGGATGTCAACTTAAATGGGGAAGCAAAGCAAAGGTTTTAGAGACAAGTAACATCTTTTGTTGCAGTAACTGACATACTTGGAAAAAAACAGGTAAGCCTTTGGGCTTACAACCTTTATATTCATATTTGGTTAAATATTCACTTGAAGTTAAAATGTACGTGAATATAATCTAAATACAGCAGGGCTTATATTTTAACTAGGACCCAAATTATTCACACTTTCAGAACTAAATTTAAGTTTCCATTTTGGGGTTGAAACTGATAAAGCACAAAGTACAACCAAAACATTAGAAAGGAAAATAAATTAAAAAAGCCCTCACAGAGCAAACTGAAAACCAGCTAAGATCCTCATATAGAATGGACAGATATGCCTCTCTTGCTCTGGTTTGCATTTCTCATTTTTCATGTTTATTGCAAGCAGGTAGGAACAAAGGTCATGAGTTCGGATGTCTTGCTGCATTCAAACCTTCTTGAATTTGAATTACAGGGAAGAGAAAAGGAGCAGACAAAAACATGGATAAATACAAGATAAATTTTGAAACAAAACTTTTAAAAACCAATCATGGTTGCTAAGTAACAAAAGCATACTTAACCTTTGCTAATGATTAACAAACCACAAAATTTGCACAAGCCAGGAAACAAATAGCAAAGGAGTTTTGTTTTGGGAGTTTTCCAGGTTTTTTACGGTTTTTGCTCTTCTAAGATTTGCAAGGAGATAAGAGGGAGGAAATTACCAAATTACTGAGCTAAAGAAGGCTTTGTTCCCCTGTGAAATACTAGCAAGAGATGTTCATGTTCAGAAGATTTTTCCCCAAATGATACTCACCCTGAAATGAGATCTGAGCCTGAATGTACCAAACTACCTTTTGGGTAGGTGCCTGGATTCCCAAGATTTATGTCACCTACTCATCACTGCAAAGAAATGGGGCATGACCTTCACTTTGACTGTTCAGAGTCAATTAGAGTAAGAGTCTTCACAGAATATTTTCCCTGTCATGTCTTGATCCTTTTTCTCTCAGCATGGGTGATGGCAGATGTCAAAAATGACAAAGCCAATTAAAAAAATTTCAAGGGTTTTATTAACAAAAACAAAACCAACTTTCTAATTAACAATCCAGGACCTAAGGCTGGCGATGTGCTGGGCTGCAAAGCAAAGGGAACGATGCCAGTGCTCAGCGACCAAAGGGCAGGGCCAGAGGACCCCCAGGAGGAGGGGTTTGATTTTTATACCACAAAGGGCAGGGCCAGAGGCCCCCCAGGAGGGGGATTCGATTTTATCCCCCAGGGTTGGGCCCCTCCCTCTCTGTTCTCTCCTCCCTCTGCCCGCTGCTGCTCAGCTCATTCAGATGCAAGGGTTATGGATTGGGTGGCTTTAGGCCAAGGAGGTGAAACATTTTATCCCCTTATGCTAATTTGGGATCTTGGTGTTCCTCCCCTCTCTACCTCAGCTTCTAGAAGTTTCCTTCAGATGTCATCTTTGACCTTAACTACATATATATATATATATATAATACATAGAACCGGATAGCAAGTTGTCCCAATAGAATCCCAGAACATTTTCCCAACTCCCGATACCGCAACTGCCCCCACCACAATCGTACATCTCCCACTTTAACAAGGCCACAAACACTTAACTTTATTAACTAATTAATCATTTTCTTAACCTCCATAACTAATTGAAGTCCACAACAATTTAATTAACATATTGACATATTACAACAACCCATCCCTCGATCAATATACGAAAGCCAACTTAATTCTGACAGCAGATACTGCTTAAAAAATATTATTTCAGTCCTTGAAAATCTCTTATTGCATCAGCTAAAGTTAAATCTAGTCCATCTCATTTAGATATCTCTAAATTCACTTATATGATTTTTACCACTATGTTTTGCTAAATTTCTTGCAAACTTCCCCCCAAGTAGTATATAAGGGATCAAATTCATTTCTCTTTAAGTGTTGGGCTGTTAGATAACTGAAGGTTGTACAATGAGGTACAAGTGTTAGACCATGAAAATGCATTCCAGATATCCATGAGACCACAATTTAGTCCATGGCTACCAAAGCTATGAGTGCAAGTTACTGCCCAAGTAGCTTTTGCCTATAAAAATCTCAGGAAAACAGAGACTTTAAGAACATCTGTCTCCTTGCTTACATAATTAAGCCTAGCTGGATTTGGTTAGATTTATCCTTTATGTATGGCTCCTCTAAGTCTCTTTTACATATCTGCCTGATTGATTATGGAAGAAGCAATAACCTGAAGTTATGAAAGTAAGATTTTCTGTCTATGTGATTGTAAGATCCTTGACCTCTGCACATTTCTGCTGTGTGATTCCATTTCTGCACCCAGTGAAAACTTTCACTGTTGTTGTTCTCTTGCCTACTTTTCCTTTCTGCCCTTCATTAGCAAGCAGTACATCCTCACAGGGTACATTATGTCATGAAAAGAGATGGTGCCTGTTCCTGTCACACAGCCTTTGTTTGGAATGTCAAAGACAGGGCAGTAGGACTGAGCTTTCTTATTATCTCCGGCTCAGAAATGGCTCCTGTGTACTGGAAAACAAGATATTAGTGAAACTGGTTGGCTATTTTGGGAATGATGTGCTTTATTCTCTAAAAAATAACAATTTATTGAAATTGAAACATAGAAGAGGAACAGATTTGACCCTTTTTGTTCCAATTTCTTATATAAAAACAGAAATTCCAGTTTCCCAGTTTGAAATTATATTTAGCTTCATAATTTAAGATAATGAGACAGATGTTAAAAATTATCTAATATGTAAAACCGTTCAAAGTCAATTGGAACAGTATACCATGATTGATGCAGACAAACTAACAAATACAAACGTGATCATTATTGTGCCAAAAACATTCAAAAAGTCAAATGTTTATCCTAAGCTTGGAAAAGAAATTCTTTTAATTGCATATAAACATTCTTGGGAGGAAAAACCTTACTTCCCAGAAAATTTGCAAGAAGATCCTGGCAGTACTTTTTTTCAAAAACAAGGACAAACAATGAAATAGGAATAGGAACGCCAGACAAAGCACTAATGCCTTTACAATTTAAGACTTCATTGGTTCTAAATTTAAAAGCTTATACTCTGGTAGATGGTGATTTAAAGCATCCTTAAGACTAAGATCAATTCCCTCACTGATCTTCAGAAGATCCTTAGAAGACCTAGATTTGGAGGATGTACTTTATATCAGAGACCTAGATGTAAAAAGCAGTTTTCATAAATCTGCTCAAGAGGGGTAAAGTTTATTTCAGTTATTTGTGGCATGTCTACATTGGATGCCTAAACCTGTACCAGTGTTGTGCTCTGTTTCTAATTAAGGGATTAAAAGACACATGTCCTGTTGATGATTTATCAGGTTTGTACTAGAGACGTATCTCAGAAAACACTGAACTGCTCTGGTCACATGTTTGTCAAGTAGATTATTAAGGCAGTGTAGGATATCCAGCTTAGAATCAGAAGTCTAAAGTTTGGTCACCTATGTAAAACCAAACAATTTCTCAAGTGTGTTTGTTTTATTTTGAGAACAGATATGACCAAGATGACAGTACCTTTCTCCAATTGTTATCATGGTTCAAAGTATCCCTCTCATGTACTTGCTTAACCCATGGTGCTGGTTAAACACAGCTGTGTGTACCACTTACTCATCTCTGCAGAAATTATTAGATCTTCATGTAGCTCTAGATATGATTATTCACAAATGAAAGAGCTTTATTACAACTTCCAATGTACTAAAATGCTTCCAATATGAGCAAACTGAATTGCCCCTGGATTATGGATGCTGTCATAAGAGCTTTGAAGCCATTGCCTTGCTCCATAATNCCAGCAGAGGGAAAAAAAAGTCTCCAGCCGGGCAAAAGTATGTAAACATTCCGGCTGCAAGGTCAGGCGAGCCGCCGTGAAGAGTCCTCCCGGCTGCAGTCCGAAGGCACAAAAAGACCTTCCAGCAGGCGATGGGGAATACCAGATCATCCCACGACAACTGTTCTTTTTGAAAGCAACCCTGCTCTTCTTAAGAGCATTAAACATCAAATTGATTCTAAATGCCAAGATCTGAAATCAAGAGGAGAGTTGTAACAGATTAACTTTACATAAATATTTTTTGAGTTCAAAAATTTCAGAGCAAAACTGAACCAACTAAATACACTCTTACAGTTAAGAGGAGAAAACAGGAAAGAGGAGAAAAAAATGGCCACATCCTGATTGGGTTTATAAGGTAGGCAAGATTAACAAGGCCGATGAAATTAGATAAGAGAGTCTGCTAAAAACAATAAAAACATTTTGAATGGGTTTTCTTTTTACTGGGAAATGTTATATGAAACTAGCCAATGCACTGGAAAATGAAAGCACTGATGGACTGGGGGAAGTATGACGCATCAGATACTGAATAATCCAGACATAATACCTTCTATGTTTGCAAACTACAAGGAGACACAACTGAAAAGAAATTTCAAGCATCTGAAAACTAATGCAAAATAAGTCAGCAGGTCAAAAGAATTTCTCCAAAAAACTTTCTGTAGAAAATTATCAGTGCCATGGCTGAGATTAATCCTATAAAGTTCTAAATAAATCATGGCTTTTTGTAGATGTTGATCTACAGGATACTAATCTATAGGAAATGTATAAAAATGCTTACTGGTCTATACTTTAACACAGATAATTTTAGAAAACCCAACATATTTAAACTGTAATTCCTCATATTTCTGACATATGTACCAAGTAAACAGAGGTGGTGGGAGGCATGACATTGTGAGCCTAGCACTCTTTCCTTGGCACAGTCAACATTTTTGATATTTTGTATATTTTATAATAGAATCCTTAAATTTATTATAGAGTTTAAGATTTTTTTGTGTGCTTGCACTTAGTAAGATGAAGTAAAAAAGATGGAGGAGAGTCAGACTCATTAGTGTAATTGGCCCCCTCCAGACCTACATTTCTGAGTGTGAATTACATCTCATTGTCCCCTTTCTGCCTGCCTCCTACATAGACACACTGACACACACGTCTTGCTGCTGATCATTTCTAAACTCATAGCAACCATCTTAAATTAATTTACATTTTCAAGGGGCAGCTACTCTTATCATTGAAAGACACTTTGTTTTTCAAACAAGCTGCTTCTTTACCGTTGCAGTATCTTCACAGGAAGGAGAATTCTCTGCTCTGGCACAATTTAAAGTCCAGTTCTGCAGTTAAGCTCAGAATTTAAATTGCCTCATGTGACACTCCCTAGGTGAAACTCATTCATATTATTATGAACAGTTTATTTTTCAATATTCTGTTTGAGATTTGGCATCAACTACCTATGTTCCTCAGAAAAAAAAATTGTTTTCAAGAACTGTTGCCAAAACTCTGGGCATTATGCAAAAGCAAGGAAAGTCTCTTAGAAAGCAGTAGAAAAGATTCACTGTCTTGAGCAAATATCATCTATGAGCCAAGATGCTGGGTCAGAGTGGACATCTGATGTACGCTGGGAAATACATGTTCACAGATCTGATAATGAAAAGACAGAGTGATACTTTCCTGCCTGAGAGAAAATAAACAACACTTTATTTACAGAAGTTTAACTCCTTTATCACAAAAGAATTAATCAGCCTCTTTGCTACATGCAGTACTCAGAAACAATTCTTTTTGCTATGTGAAGACTCACATGTGTATCTGTACAAAGGAAAACTTCCCCAAGATCAGATGTCTCCTCTAAAATCATATTTCATTGCCAAAGCATCATGGCTACTGGACAGCTCAAACAGAGGCTGAAGAGGGATAGACAGGCTGATTTAATCATTTGCCTATCAGAATAGAAAATGGATTCTCAGTCCTATTGCCATTAGCATTTCAAAGAGAGTGTGACAGGCATATGTAGTTTTAAAATATATTAAACCTATTTCCTCCCAGATGAAGAATACCAAAAAAGCCCAGAGCGTATCACATATAATCCAAATGGCCTGACACCCCTGATCTCTACTGAAGGACTGGATACGAAAAAAATGTTTGAAATTCTGTTTGATTCTTTAGCTATTAATCATTTCAGTAACTATAACACCTCAAGAGAGCCTGACAAAGCAGTAGCAAAACCATGGAGGTTAAATATGAGATAAAAACCCCACACTCCTGCAGGACATTGTTTAAAATGGTCTTAAGGCACAGTCCAGTACTTAAGATCAAATGATCTGAAGTGAGTGGCTACTGGATCTAAAATTCACCATATGCTTCTGTTTTGGCTCTGGAAGCTCTCTTGCCTTTGGCAGCTGACCCTTATCTCATGGAGTGCTTGTACGGGGTGACTCTCTGCTAAGGGACTCTGAGGCACACACCTGCAGTGAGGAAAGGTCTGCTGCTTTCCCAGAGCTAAGGACTGAGGGGGTACCTCAACTTGGCAGAAGCACAAATTACTACCCACTGTTACTCTTTCAGGTAGGCACGACTCCAGCAGGAAAAGGTCTCCCTTTTAACCTGAATTCATTAAAAATTAGTTCCTTCACTGACTGAAAGGCTACATACTGTGGGATTTAAGCTTGTTGTTTACTTCTGTAATTGCCATATCATTAATTGCTATCATATCCTATGTCATATCTGTGGATGCTTGGTGAGTACCCTTAATATTTATGCATGTGCACATAATACTTTCACCTTGGGAGGAGGGCTGTTTACAGTCTTACATTGATCAACATTTTCTCTCACAGAACAAATTTCTTACACAGATTAAGTGCAGTCACTATGGGTTTAGAAAGAAAATGCCTCTGCACTGGTGGTATTTTCAGAAACTGGATATAGATCAAATTCCTGGCAAATAATTCCAAGCAACATTTGTGTTCCATTTATTTTCAGCGATTGCCGTATATGATCTCCAGTGCTCACTAAGGCTGACATCTATTTTTTCATGTTGGTGAGACTTCTGCTGCACATCAACATGTAGGACAACTGACATTTAGCAAGACTGGCCATCTTTCTACAAATCTTCCCTTCTTGCTCAGACTGACTCATTGTTTTCCTGTTATCTTATCAATTTTCAAATGAAAACATATTTCCTCATTTATACCAAAAACCCTCCAAGTAAATAGAGTTTATTTTTTGTACGGGAGAGCAGAATATTATCCTAAATCTTCAGTGAGTATTTAGGACTTACTACCCAAAATACTCTTGGACAGTTGCATGTTTAGATTTTATAGCATGTTTTTCTTTATGTCATGGACAGAGTGAAAGATTCAAGCTACATCTCCATGCTATTAATGGTGTGACTGAAGCAGGGTAGGGACATCAAACCAGCCCAAATATATCTATATATGTGGGATATCACAAGCAAAAAAGTCACAAGCAAAGAAGTAGAAAGTGAAGCCTTTAGCTCAGGCAAGAAATCAGAGCCGTTGGACAGAGTTTGGCTATATTAGAGTGGGTAGTTCAGCTTTGGCTACATTAGAGTGGGTAGTTCAGAGGTATATGACACATCTCCAACTGTACAAATTTAGCCAAAAAGCAAGGCTGAGTATATTGTCTTTCTGGCAGGAAATCATGTCACAGCTCAAGTGAATTTTACTGGATCCCTCAAAAAGCTGTTTGCAAGAATTTTAGTTATTTCTACTAATTCATCCTCAATTGAGCTGAGAAGAGTTGGAATTTATTTCTATTTCTGCATTGTGACTTCAGGGAACTGATCTTTGCTTCCCTGGCTATGTCTTTCCTGTCCTGTAAAGTGGAATAACAAGGCCTGTATAAAGTATTCCAAAACCTAAGAGGGAAGGAAGTACAGAAAGCAAAATACTGTTATTACTTCACCTTATCTACACTATAGCTCTTCCTCCAAACAGCATTTTGTTCTAAACAAAAGAAATTCATCAGAAGTTCAACATCATCCTTGGCCCATCATGTTTCTATGGTTACAGAGCCAGTGTTTTTCATCTGTAGAAACTAGCAAGAATTTTCCATTTTACAAGACGGTTGTGCCCTATCTCTCTGACCCCCCCTTACCAAGGACAGGTTATTTTCATTTTGCCAGCCTTGTCAAGCCCTGCACTGAAGCCATCTCCTGATCAGACTGTAGGACAAAGCTTTTAAACACACAGCAGGCATTATTTGCAATAATACCAAGAAATGTCATCACAAAAAAACAGAAACATAAGAAGGGATGTTAGACTATCCCTGAAGGCTTATCCAGCCTCTTTTTTTCCACAGATCAGACAGGTCTTGGCATGATGGAAGGAACATGATCCTCTCCCTGCCAATACTATGTGCCCTGACCTCTCTCTCAAGCCTGTTGCATGGCTCATGTCAGAGACAGGCCACTGGGCTTCACCTCAGATCTTGTCTGATTCAGATATTTTCTCATGGCATTTGATTTTGTATATCAAGTGCACACACAAGCATATATATATCTCTACATATGCATATGCATATATGTAGATAAACAATATATGTAAATATACAAACACACATGCACCTCTACTGCACAGACTGCCATGAGGCAGTACAGATCCCTTTTCTCACCCCAACATTGCTACAGTAATAATGCATGCTTATAGATTAAACTTAAGCTTCCCTTAAGCACAAGCTTAAAATTCCCTTAACATCCTCTTAAAATATTAATTTTTTTTCTCTTCTCTAGACCCCTATAAAGAAAAAATCCCCTTCCTTCTCAGAAAATGAGCAAAGCCTACCCCTTCTCAGAATAACATCAGAATGTGGCTGATTCTGAGTCAGCTTCCTCTTTATTCCCCTGTCCCGACCAGTGTATTCCTCATTTGCATTCTTCTCCTTCAGTCATGTGTGGGATTTTATCTGTTGCTGTAACATTAGTGAAAATTACCACATAAAACTTCAAAGTTAACTTGGTGCAGTGATCTGCCATGACTCCTTGTAAAAAAATCCTGTAACAGAATACTGTTTCCCTGATCATTCCCAGTCTTCTTCCTTATTTTTTTCTAGACTCTCTCTAACTCCACAGGGAATGACCAGGGCTTGAGGAACCTGCAAGAGTGCTGGAAAGAAAAAGCTGAGAAAAAAGTACATAGCAGAATATCCTGCCAAACTACATTAGAGAGAATGGAAATTTTCTGTAGTTCATCAAAGGCAACTTCCCAATGTCTAATAACTCTTGCTGTGCTTTTCCACCATGAACCAACACACACTCATCTTGAACCCTTTTCAAACACCCACAATATTCCAGAGCAAGGAGTTCTGGTCTAATTAGGCATGGCATGAAGCACCCTATACTTCTGTTTGACCTTGTACATATCTCTCACACAATTTCTGAGTGTTTGGTTTTTGGACCATGTGTTCAGTGCTGCCATATGTGAATTCACAGTGAAGAAAAGAGGAGTACTAAATCATAGCCAGTGTGCTGCTCCAAAAGATTGGCACAAAGAGCAGAGGCTGGCACAATTAAGATGTCATTAATTTAAGTGATAGATCAACTAAAATTCCCAGGAGAATAAAGTGTAATTAATTTTTTTCTTCTAGACTACAGAGTTTAGAAATAGGATAAATATTTGACTGTGAAAGAAGGTTTACCAGGGTGTCATATGCCAGAAAGAGGATAAGAGGTAGGATAAGAGTAGGAGTCCCTGGGAGAGGAATGTGTCATGGCCTGTCTCTCAAAAGCTGCTGATTCAGCACAATCACTAAATCCAAGTATTTCACTCTAGGTCTTGTTATGGTTCAGTTTTATTTTTGTGCCTCATCAGAAGCTTAACTGCATTAATTAACAAAAAATTTTGACAATTAAGTGGCTGCCAATTCCTTCTTAATTATTACATTCACCACATACTATAGCTAACTTTCCAGCATTTTGAATTTTCTAAGTGGAAAGAAATAGAGAAAATAGATAAGATGTCAATTACAGTGAATTGCAATTAAGATTATTGGCAGATGAAAACCCTCAGGGATCTAGAGTCCCACATAACAGTAAGCTTGATAATCAGATGGTCTAACCCTGCACTAAAAAAGAGAATGAGTCATGTTGTGCAACATAAATTAATCATTTAAAAACAAAGTTTAAAAGAAAAAATGGGTAGAGAAATACACACTCAAAATCCTCTCTGTTTTTCTTGTCTTTGAAGCGACAATCACTCATCTGATCACAGGCTTCTTGACTACACCCAGAGCAGAGAGCCCAGGAGCTCCTGGCACACACCAGCTATATCCCAGCTCCGTGGCACAGTGAAATCCCAGGGTGCTCCTTCCTGAAAAACAGGCTCAGCCTTCCCTTTTGGATGCTTTTCAGGCTCCTCAGTTTAGCTGGAGAGGATTTGCTGGGCAGCCCTGTGGGGCTGCTGATGGGATCTGCATGTCAAGAGACACCACAGCACATCCCCAGCAGAAAACAGATGCTGCTCTTTCCCTTCTGTCATTAAAGCACAGCAAAAGCAGCTAGCTGATCTAATCTGTAGATTGTCATAACAAAAGACATATCTAAGGAATGATCCTGAAGATGATATCAGAAAGTGAGGAAGCTTCCTGAATTACTACCTTCTGTGGCAAATCAACTCAGAAATTACTGGTGAGAGAGGAGAGAGAGAAAAACTCTGCCCTCAGATATCAGAGATAAGAACTCTCATTTAAAGACAATGGCAATCTTTCCACCAGCCAGACCTTGTGGAACAGCACTTGTGTCAAGGTAGAAGCATGAAAAGAAGATTGCTCCTGTTCTCATTTCTTCCCACCACATCTCTTAAACAATAATGAGGCTGAGGGGAAAGGAAGTCATTTTAGTTTTACCAGCTGTAATAAAACATTCACACCAGCAGATGCCATGAGGTTAGACCAGATAACCCAGTCCTGGAAATAGCATTTCTGTCCTTAACTCTGTAACCACCACCGAGGCTTCGTTATGGTTATGCTGCACTGCCTTTGCATTTCTTGTTCTGAAAGGGGTGAACAAAAGAGAATTGTACCCATTTTCCTCCCTATTAACACTGCCTAAGGGGCTGTATAAGTCAGAAATACTCATAGGACAACAACATTCTCTCTTCCCTTTCAGCTTGGAGCTCTATCAAGCTGTGCTGTAATACCCTCTCATTCACTGTCGTCTCCTTTAAATCTAAATAATCCGTTTCTTTCAGTTTTCAGAGCCCCATCTGCTTACTCAGGGGACAGGAGAAAACTGACATTCTTTAGACAGCAATAAACCACCAGCACTTCTCTCATTTCAGAGAATATCCATGAGGTTTTATAATGACTTCTGAATTATCCTATGTTATAGTTCCCAATAGTAAAAGAAATTCTGCCCTTCATTTTTTTCTGCTGACAACATTGTGTGAAAGGGACCATACAAGCAATAGCTTTTACAAACACCCTGATAGAACATATAGATAAAATAGTAGAGATGTAAGTTCACTTTGGCTTGTGCATCAGTAAAATTTACCACTGGATTCAACTAGCAGAAAATGTACTTTTAGTGAAACATAAAGTGGAAACAATAGACCTTGAGATCCAGAACTAAGATGCATTGCACACAGAAAGTGCAAAGACATTGCCCTTGTGTCATTGCCTCAATGGTTATTTGAAAGAATAGGGAATTTAGCACCCTCAGAATATAAAAAAATGAGAAAACTTGGCAATTATACCTCATAGTCTTCAAAGATGGCAGCTGCTTTTGCATACCGGGCACGTTGTGACTTCCAGCATCAACTGCAGATAATGGAATTGTGTAGGTGACATCTGCATCCCAGTGGTGGGTCCTGGGAACCTTGCTTAGAGGGTAACAGGGAGCCATGGTGTCTCAGCTGTAGCTGGCACTTTCCCTGTACTTGCAGCTTCTCCTGGAAAACTCCAGCTCACAGTGCAGGGGCCACCCTTCCTCATCCCAAGGGCAGTGCTGGGATGCTGCCCAGTGTCAGCACAGAATGGGAGAGCAGGCTCCAAGCTCATGCAGCTGCAAGCAACATCTACTGCTTTGAAAGAATTCTAATTTTCAAAGAATTGTTATAGGTTTATACAGCTAATTAATGTTGTCCTCAAACTATCAAGTAACTTCTTCTTTAACTTTTTTTAACCGAAACTTCTGACACTACTCTGCCTCGGGAACTGACATGACTGCCACACTTCTGCTGGTGATCTCTTAGGATAATACAGTGTAGGAGTGACAGGTTCACTTAAATAGTATTAGAATTAACTAGAACACCAATGGTTGGCAATTGGTTGGAATTATACACTATATAAGTGTTATTTAAGTAAACTTAACTTTGGAAGTAAAGCATATACAATCAGCTGAAAGTAAATGCAAGTTTTCTCAGTAATCATTAAATTACATTTTCAGAGAGACAAGACATATTCCATTTTAGAAAATCATTGTGGTAAGAAAGAAGCAATGATGCAGCCCATGAAGGTATTGTAGTGGATTTTCCATTATTTGATATCTTTACATTAGAATTATCATTGAAAAAGAGATGCTGTAGTTTAAAGAGAAAATAACTGAACTAGTGCCAAAATTACTTGCTGAATTATAAAATTTTTATATGCTCTAGTAAGTCAAGTGGTTAAATTACTTAATCATCATGTCTTCTACAATTGAAAATCTATAAATTGCCAAACAAGCTTAGTGATATTAGTGATAAACATAGACTACAGACAAAAGGGTTGCAAATTATCAAGACAATTGCTTCACTAATAATCAATTCTACTTTGAAAGAACTCTGATACTGCCGTTTAGAACTCATCTTTTCATTAAATAATAGCATAGGAACTTAGGAAATAGAAAATAGGAATGAGATTTATTTTGTTGAAGGCAAAGTGGATAACATAATGCAGACAACAGACAATTAAGTAATGATAATATTTAAAGATTTTACTCATTTTAGTTCTGATCAAAAGGTTTTAAGTCCTAAATTGCATAATGCTCCCAGTTATTTTTCACATAACTCCTATTGTGCACCAGATGTGAATAAAAACCTGCCTGTAAACTTTACATCACGAGCATCAAAAGGGATACTGTAGTTGAAAGTTTGCTCCACAAGTATTCATAACACTTCTTATTCAGCTAGAAGTCAGGGAGTTACCAGGGTAGAGCACTTACAGAACCAGCTTAGGCTAACTAATTAGGTTAACCAACTAATTCACAGCCTTATTTAGAGAACTGCATTGTTCTCTGGAGTTCTCTGCTTTTTTTTCTTGGTGAGACACCTAGACTACCAACTTCTAATTTAGATCTCCAAACTGAATTTGTATTCCTATCATGTTGATAAGATAAAAAAATACCCTCTGAAAGTGACTTGAGAAAGAAGACGGGGGAGGAAGATTAAAGAAGTTTTGAGGTAAGCTAGGAAAGAGATTTTCAGACAAGCAGGATCCAGTTTTGCACTTAACCTCAAAGAGGGGAAAAAAGCAAATTTTGAAGACCACAGATGTGTTTGAATGGAGTTATGGAGGATTTGATTGCGAAAGACCTTTTAAAGGTGTATATATATGCAATTATTTATCTAACAATCTAAAAAAACCTCAGGAATGTGTGTGGAATACAGATAGCCTCTCCAAAGTTAACACTGAATATAGAATATTATTATTCAGTACCAGAATATGCTTCTGCTATTGAATACAGCTTTCAACTTCAGCCCTTTTCTTCCAAATTTTATCAAAAGAGAGAAAATATCATGCAATTTACATAAAATAGCTCATCCCAGACTATCCAGGTTTTGAAAAGTTTTTAAAATAAACTACGATTAAGTATTTCTGC
The DNA here is from genome assembly GCA_013398075.1 of Notiomystis cincta. Lineage (NCBI taxonomy): Eukaryota > Metazoa > Chordata > Aves > Passeriformes > Notiomystidae > Notiomystis > Notiomystis cincta. Next base: position 483,241 of record VZRX01000441.1, on the reverse strand, counting down.
TTACTTTTCAAAAACATTTTGAACTTTGTTTTATATTTTTGTGAAAATGACAATAACAAATGGCATAATAGTGGAAATTTTAATGAACTCTACATTTTTCTGAAATTGTATGATAAATATCTTCTTGGAAATTATGTTAGGAAAGTAGGGACCTGTGAGATCAAAACTAGGAGCTAGTTATTACACTAAAAGTAGCTCAAAGTCAAAGCCATATTTTGGCTGTAGTGGATATTATTTGATGACTTCAACACAGTCAGGAATCAGCCACTCAATCACACCTGACACTGGCTTACCTCCTTTGGTCACCCTAAAAAAGTCCAAAGCAGGTACACATGTACCTGTTTACATGTTCTTCTCTAAAACAGGATGGACATTGTCCTCTCAGTGATCTGGGGAGGTCCAGAGCACGGGCAGCACAAAAGCTGCAGGCATAGCAATGAGCCTTACTACTACATCCTTCCCTTTCTCAAAAACTGGGGGTTTTCCTTTGCCACCAGCTGTCACCCCTGAAAGCTCCTTTGTCTGGGAGCTCACCCCCCTCTTCAGTCCCTCAAGATACATTTGTCCAACTGAGAGCTAGACAGTGTCTAAAACACCCTTGTATCTCCTTCTGATGGATCAGAGAGAGACCACCCCCCTTATTATGCTGTACCTTTTTGCTAGTCCTTGCTGGCCCAATTTGACCAGATGGTGCCATCAAAAAATACCTCTACTCACCCTTGTATCCATCCACTTAAGACTTCTGACTCTCTGAGGCAAAAAGACAATCTCTTCTCCCTGGCTGGAGAGACAGAAACCAGAAACTGTGTGTAGCAGGTTCCCTCCTGTGAGTTTATCCCACATGCAAGGGGCAGACCATGGGGCTGGCAGCCTCCCCTGTGCTTTTTCTGCAATATCTGCAGCCTCCAAATAGCTCGTGAGATTTGTGCTGAGAGCTTTCGCTGCCCCAGGACTTGACCAAAATTTTCTGCAGGGCTGCCACGGTTTTCAAACAGCCCTGACTCACAGAGGAAAGCCAGTTCTCATGCTAAAGGCAGGACAGAGGAAGCTTCTGGTGCTGCTGTTGAACTGCTCTCTTCTGTGGAGTGTACTCCATCCACCTCCTTATCTAAATGGAACTCACAGAAAATTAAATGCCTCTCAAACTAACTCTTTCCACCCCTCTGTCCATGTTCATGCTTTCTTCTTTGGTCATGCTTGTCAGATCCATGTCAAGTGGGTAGTCTCAGTTTATAGAGTACAACATGCTTTTTTCTTCTCCCCCCTGCCCCACCCCCCCCCCCCCAAAAAAAATG